>CM046381.1:1316671-1369671 GCA_025413485.1 Ficus microcarpa | reverse complement strand
TCTAGAAACACCACTGCCAGAAACAAAAAAAAAAAAATTTTGAAAAAACAACTTTTCATCACCGAACCTATAACAGAGGATATTCAATCAAGATACATTACTATTTATAATTTGTTTCAAAATTTTAATATTTCTTTACTACAAATATATAAACATAAATTAAAAACAATTATATAATTATACTCATTATTATTTCAACCCTCAACAACATCCTCCCTCAACAGAAATTCAAACATCTTCTGTTGATCCATCCAGAAAACGAAAAGAATCAAGGAATAATTATCTTTTATATATAATTACATATCATATCATATAATTATACTAATTTCAATTTTATTTGTAAACATAAAATAATTAATTTTTTTCTCACAACCGATCAAAGGAGAAGGACAAAAAAATTAAACACAGTTGATGACATTTTCAGCAGAAGATGTTTCGTTTGTAACAACTTTGTTTATAAACATATATCTATATATGTTTGTATGTATATATAAACCCAACACTTTCATATAAACTTAAATGTAAATATTATGATATTGTACTAATCAATGCTAAAAAAATATACTCATCATAATTATATTATTTATCTTAATTAACTACTTTTATTGTATAATATTTAATTATTTCTTTTTATTTTTTCCCCTGCATTCCTGAGCGTAGCACGGATATTAAACTCGTTATATACTAATCTCACCTCATATGATTCACTTTGTATTAATGCCTCGTATTAAACACATATTAAGATTTGACCGTTGTCTCTTTATTTCTATTTCTTTTCACGTCTCTTCTTAAATATCATGATACACTTATTAGAATGTCATATCATACTAATTAATATCACATTAGTTAAAGAACTTATCAAGTGAAGCAACAACAAAAAGGGACCCATGGGCCAAACACACACCGTCATTGCCAGATTATGGTTTTTGTAGCCTAAAATCATGGTTTTTAGAAGCTCCTTTCTCTTTGGAGTTTTGGAAACATTTATATTTAATACAAGATTGGAATGTCCTACTCCAGCCCGCACTTTCCGACCAACCAATCCCCTTTTCCTTCTAATTTTGATACAATAAGCACCCCTTTTTCTTAGAATTTTGATACAATAAGCACCCATTTAGTTGGTCGGTTTAAATTTGAATTTCCACCCTTTATTTTAACGACGTTGGCGATTTTCTTCAGGTCCTACAAGGTTTTCTTTCTTCATTACCTTTTCAAAAAATAACTATAAAAATAATCGACTTTTCAGGAAAAAAAAAAAAAAAAAAAAAAAGAACAGAAACTGAATTGAAAATTTCAAATTAGAATTGGTTAATCAAACAAAAGATAAGTATGTCGTATATGTTATATGCCAGAAAATTTCTTGTCTTTCATTTTTTCTTATGGCGGGAAAATGATGTTACATTTTCTTCCAAGTACCAAGAACTTTTAAAATAATTCTGTATGAAAACTTAGATTTCAGTCAAGATTATTTTTTACTTTAAAAATGTATCCAAACAGCACTTTTGAAGAGGAAGAAAGTTCAATCAATATATAAACTGTCTTATTACTTTCAGATACACCTACTAATAAAAATGACGCAGACACCCAGAGAAAAAGGAAAGCGAAGAACTGGCCTCTACAAGTAGTTTACAATCCCAGTGAAGATGAAAATAGAAAGAAAAAAGAAAAAGGCACTGAAGAAAACAAATGCTATTTTTCTGTAATTCCACTATTTCTGTATAGTATGACGACAAAGCGTAGCATGATCGCCGAAAAGGCTGCTCATTGTTTCGAGAACATCCCTTGTGTTAAAGAGGAAAAATCAAAATCTTTTCCCGATTGCGTAGGAGATGCAGATGGCATTGGAGATGGTGATTGCGTTTTACTAGCTCCCACAGACGTCACACCGTTGGTCAGCGGGGTGACTTGGCCCAAACCATGGAAGCTGCAAAACAGAAATGGCAGCAAAGATAAAGGGCCCCTTTGAGGCGACTTTTGGAGGAGTTTCGGAGATTGGTTTGGAAATGTGTTTTTTGATGAAGTAAAAATTAGAAATGAACTGTGATATAAAAAAATTGTGCAAAAATTTAAAATGCATTCGGAAAAAAAATACAAAATGAATCTTGTTTCGTTCATATTATCATTGTGAGCATTTTGAAACAAGCACCATCTCATTTTGATTTGAAATGTGAAAGTTATGGATTTTTAAAGTTTGAGTTTTTCGAAAATGAAAAAGAGAGTGAGTTATAGATTTGGGAGTTTTCGAGTTAAGATTTCAAAACCATCCGGAGATGGAACCCCAAACACATTGTAAAGATTTGAATTGAAATTGACGGATAATGTCTTATAACTTGGTGGTTAATAGTGATTTAAGATTTGAATTGATTCACAATACAAATGCAACTGAAAACCTTGGAACGATGATAGAACACGGATTTACACATACCCGGGCATGGAATATGGAACAGGGTTCCCAACTAGATTTGATGGTCCCAGGTTCCTTGCCTGATTCAGCAGAAAATGGAGCACAATGTGAAATTCATGGGACGAGAAAATGAACCGCCATTACAAAAACAGCATTACTATTGGAATCTACCTGTACAACTTTCTGCTGATCAACTTGACCACCCGTGGGCATCATCACTCCAGGAATTTGGTAACCGATGTTGGGCCAACCTTGAAAGGGAATATTGGTACCATTGGCCACAGGTTGTTGTGTATTGACAGGCAATTTCGGATCCGCGCCAGCTGATTTATTAACAGAAGCAATGAGAAGGGCCTGCTGTTGAGCCAGCATTGCAAGTTGCTGTTGATGCATGGCAAACGGAGAGACCATATTCGACTGCAGATATTCCAACCATTACGTAAAACAAAGACCATCTAGATAGCAAGTAACTCAACATGGAAGGCAGATAAATGATAAAAATGATTCATGAAAATCACAAACTAAGTAGGATCTTAAAAAGTCGAAGAGTGCCAGAAACAGCTGTTCAAACCAGCAAAAGCGAGCAACAGATTTACCATGATTATAAAATGAATGCAGCACATACCTTCTCAAATAGACTCATGATATCATTCTTCAAGTCTTTCTGGGGCTTTTCAGAAGATGGAGTTACTAAAGGTGTATCTTTAAATAGATCCTCAAGTCCTGAATTAGGCTGGTTATTGCTCTCCACTGGTTTTGCTGGTGCCGTTTTCTCAGCTGTTGATGATTCTTGAGCAGCTGCAAATAGAATGACAAATTGCATTTCTTAAGCCTAAGCAAATAAAGAAGCATCCTATAGTTCACAGCTTAGCATGATCCGGGAAAAGAAAAAAATGACCAGACGAAAGGAGAAAATAGTTACGTACATTGAAAACCTGCCCAAGCATTTTCATCAGCAGATGCTGCCTCCGAGCCATTCTGATTTGGACCATCCAAGGATAGCATGTTGAAGAGGTCAGTAGCATAATCAACTTTTGGAGGAGCGGCGACCGGAGTAGTATCAGCAACCTGCTTTGTGGCTTCAGGCTGTTGCACTACTGGTTCTTTTTGAACTTGTGGATTTGGGACAGGAGTGACCTGACCATATGTATGTAATAAATGATTCTTAAAAGATAATTAAAATGTTCTGAAATTACAATAATTTAAACAAAACGGTAAACACACATGTTCATCTCAGTTAATCAATCCTTTTCCTCACATAAGCATTCATCTTTCGCGGAAGATATGTCATGCAAATGCATTATTATCTGAAACATCATTTGTGCTATTGCCCTCGCACAAGACAACCTACCAACATGCCCCATTATTTGCCTTAAAGTTCAAATGAGCATCTCATGCTCAGCTGTTGCATCTATGAGCAGATCCATGTTTGGCAAAGGGAAGTTGTCTTTCGGACAAAGCTTAAATTAGGCCTAAAAATCAACACAGCATTGAATTTGCTAATTCTTTTTGACAGGGATAATGTTTGTCAACCAAATCGGGCGTTGTATAGGCTTTATGTAACCAACCTTCAATAGCTTCTCAATCGCTTCTTTACTTTATTTGACAAACAAATTCAACATCTCAACATTTACTCTTCATTTCCTAAGATCAAATACTTGATTCCTTTGTAAATGAACCTTGGTTGCACCGCCATCCTAATACTTATCTCTCTTTCTCAGGACATAGTCACCCCTTCCATCTTCCCTTGCTCTCAAGAAATTTTAGCTTTTTTTAATAAGCCAAAATTTTGGTTCATATTAGACAAAATGAACTAAAAAATCCTAACATCCGACATAAAAATCAGCACAAATGGAGTTGTTCTTCAATAGAAGAACAATAGATGGAACAAGAATTAAGCAGGAAAGCACAATGCGACTTACTAGTTCAGGCGCTTTAGGAGGAACAGGAACAGTTAATCTTGTAGCTGGAACACTTTCTTTTATAGTAGGCGGTGGTTGGAAGTTCTTCCTTTCCTCGGACAATCTTTCGGATGCAGATCCATTCCCAGTTCTCTCGCTCGGTCTTGGCCAGTGCATTGAAGTCTTTTCTTCCCGTCCTCTAGAAGGCGATTTTGGTTTGCCATCTCTAGAAACCCATCTTTTCTCTTCATACCTGCAAGAGTTGGCCATAGTCAGTACGAAATACAGTACTCAACTCCACACACAACATAGATACTTGTGGATATATGCAAAATGATATATATATATATATATATATAAAGTTCATAATAAGTATACTGGAGCAGTTTTCTTTTCTTGAAAAAAAAGAAAAAAAATTAGTATAGCTCCAGTTGAGTATAAGATACATACTTTGCACGTATAAAGTTCTCAATCCCCACTCTGTCATAATTTGGAGGTAGCTCCGCTTCCCAATAACTATTAGACTTCTCGTTTCCCATTGCTGTATGAAAACAGTAATGTTCTCAATCATTAAGATAATAATAATCTAAAAACACCACAAGTTTAAACTTTAAAGTAGAAGAAAATTTCGACACAATATGCTAACTTACATTGGATAAATGCAACCTGTTCCGGAAGCCATGTGTCCAGTGTAGCAGAACGCACCTGCATCATAAGCCAAGAAAAGTTAAATTCAGCCCATTCTAATTTGGATCTATTGCGTACCTACGAAACAATAAATGCGAGTTCCAACACAAATTTTCCAGGGCAATATATACGGCAGTCAAATGTGCATGCTCAAGAATAATATTCAGACCCTGACAAGAGTTTCGAGGGATGCTCTAATTTCAGAGACTTTAGGAAGAGAATGGGTTGGTAATCTGGATGACTTTTGAGATCATTTTACACATATGAGATTGAATTTGCTAAGAGAGTCAGACACCACATGTTCAAACGTTCAAATCTATCACAAGAAAGAAAAATTTTATCTTGTTAAACACTTGATTATGTTCCGCAATGGATTTGTTTTGAACTTCTAAATTTTGTTTTTCCTGGCTCAAAACAATTCATTTTTCTATTAGGCTTATCAAGTGCAAGTCATCCTTATAGCAACACTGCTTAGAAAATGACAGGCCCAATGGAACGTATCTCCAACAGAGTGGCAAACAAAATACAACTGCAGGGTGCAGCAAATACTGCCTACTAGGAGCCCTAAGACATGAAACGCCTCAATAATCTTCAGATTGAAGCCTCATCAATCTTATCCTGATTCATTAGATCTTTGTAAAATCTTTTATAACAATATAGAAACCACCTGAACAATAAAGAGCTCCCAATGTTTCACTTCATAACGTCGTACAATTTTTCACTTCATAACGTCGTACAATTTTTCAATTTTTCACTTCATAACTTTTTCATATTATAAACAACTAGTGTGATAGCGACAAGAAATCACCTTTGATATGTGCACTCCCAAGCTCCTGTGGATCCCAGAACACTGCATACATATAAAGATGCCCAAGTTCACGCTAGCCCATCTTGGACCCCTGAAAAGCAATTAACCATCAAGAATATGAAGTCATTTAATGTGTCGAGTGCTGAAGTACTGATATTTGTCTCATCTTCTAAAACTAAATGCATTTCATTTATATCAATAGCTTTGTATAAAAAAATAGTAACTAGTTCTTCTAGGTAGGCAATACATACTTAGCCTTGCAGTCGGCACATTCCCTATTCTCTGGCAATTTAAGAAGCCCTTCCAATATCTACAAATATTAAAAGCAAAAGGGAGAATATAATTAAGAAACGCAACATGGCAATAACAGCAACAAAAAATAAATTATCAGAAGTCCTGTAGAGCAAAGGCCACTTAATAACAAAACCAAGGCAACAATGAGAAAAAGGGATTTACACTCAAGACACGATGTCAGCTTTCAGTCAAATGAAAAAACCAAAAAAAGGAAATGAAGCAGCACGAGCAAGGGGACGCATACAAAAAAATAGAAATAAAATAAAATAAAATAAAAACACACCACTGCGCAGCTACACCCCAATATACATTAAAATTCAAAACAATATTAAAATGGCAATAATCATAATATTATAATGCGAAGTAGCTTGGTAAAGCAGTTGCTATATATGTATTGCTCATTTGGGCGTGTAATGAGCATATCCATATAACTCTAGGGAGACAATGCATCCCTGCATAGCATATGGATCCCTCACGAAGTGTAATGCCCATGTACCCAGCCCAAGCGCAACTAAAACCCAGTAATCTTATAATGTGAAATAACTTGTCAAGCAACGGGTATATAAACATCGCGCATTTGGGTGTGTGATGTACCCATGAAACACCGGGGAGACAATGTATACCCACATGCTATATTGCATATGGATCCATCACAACGAGGATTGCCCATAAACCCCGCCCACCACAAGGGGTACTGACTTGAACTTCAAAACCTTGTCAAGGAGAACGAGCAACCTTAGGAATATGTCTAAAATTCTTCACCACCATGGCAACCGCATGTAGTCAAGTGCCACTAGATCACCAAACAATACCATAAAGTTGTTCCCAATTCTTTAACACTTTGATAAAATTTCAGGCTAAATCACAAAACAGAAACCAAAAGACTCTAATCAGAGTTAGAATCTATATTTAGCAAACTGATCACCAATACAACAACTTATATCTAATATAATAGATGCATATATATATATATATAAAGCAAAAATCTACCAATAAACAAGCACAAAATTTGAAAAGAAAATAAATAACACAGATCAACCAAATCCCACAAAATCAAATCGCATCGATTTCCGTTGAGTCCCATTTCATTGCATAAATCCCAACCCAAAACACATAAACACAGAAAGATTCAACAATTCCCTATCTCAACGAATCAAAAGTCGAATCTTCTAATCGCCCATCGACGATACAAACAAATTCGCGAGAAATTAAGATCGAACAATCCAAAATTCTGCACAATTAATCAGGGAAATATAAAAACCAAACGAATTGGCACCAAAAAAAAAAAAAAAAAAAGAGGACCTTTCTGTGCTTGGCGTTTAGCTCCTTGGAAACGTTGGCTTTCTCGTTCATGGCGGAATTAAGAGAGAGAGGAAGTCGATGAAGAAGAAGAAGCTGTCGGAGGACGAAGGTCAAATTGGTCTTCTGAAGCACTTTCTCTCTCCTCTCCTTCTCGCTCTCTCTCTCTCTCCCTCTCTCTCTCTCGTCTCTGATGATTTATGCGACCCCCGACGAGAAAATGGAGAGAAAGAGCGAGAAATTGCGGCAGAGTCGTTTCTTGACCTTTATTTTTATATTATTTACATTATTTTTGTTTTTGGCCACTTTTTATTTAATTGTTATTAATTATTACTTCGACATCAGACTTTTTTTTTGTTTTTCATTCCCTTTTTTTTTTTTTTTTTTGGGTGGTTTTCCTGTGGGTGGCAAAGGAAAACTCGGCAACGCCGCGCTCGTGTGAAGCAAGAGTTCTTGGTGGACTTTTGCTCTCTGGCACGTGTAAAGCTGGGTTTAATCATGTGTGGAGAGGTCCATTTATAATCGATGGTAATCGTCACTCAAGCCGGTAATACAGATCGCAACACGAGGATACAACTCAAAAACAACATGATTTTTATGGGTTAGGATTGAGAAAAAAAGCTAGGCTAGTCAAAATCGAGTCCACTTAAATGTGATACGACAAGAGCAAATCAATTTCGGGTTTTACGCGTATAACTTGGACATGACCCATTTTTCTTGTGCGGGTCAATTTTGGGTACAAACCCGTAAAAAATTAAAAAATTAAAAATTGTTATTCATCTAGTTTTCCACACTGTTGTTTAGTGAAACCAACGAGACTGATCTTACATGTTTTAGTTAGTTTGGTGTCGTGTTATATTTGACGATTTTTTTATGAAGATCAAATTTGCTCCTACGACGGGTGTTTACAATTTCTAATAGTCAGAGCTGGGTAGTCTAAGTTAAGTGAACCAACCCACCCTAGGATTTTTTTTTTTTTTTTTTCATTACCTTGATCAAAGTAAAAATGTTAAATACCATTGGTAGAGATGATTATTACTTACAAGTTTTCCATATGGTTGTTGATCGGAATGAGTAAGACTAATCGGACATATTATAAATAGGCAGGTGTCATGTCAGTACCAATGTTCAACAATTTTAAAGCAAGACCAAATTTGCCCTATGACGAGTAAGTTTGGTTTCTAGTTTTGAAGGAGGGTGGTCCTAACTAAATCGACCAATTCTAAATTTTGTTTTAATACTTTTATCATAGGTCAATCATTTTGTTACTATTGACACTTTAAACACAAAAACCTCGCTCTGTTTTATTTTCCCTTAGCAACAACCTTCTTCTCTTCTCTCTCAATCTCAGATCTCACCAAAACCACCCAACCCAAACCACGAACCCTAAATTATTACACTCAATAAGACCTTTTTTTTTTTTTTTTTTTTTTCATAAGTTATGTTGGTTATGGTTCCAAAATTTAAAGAAGTTTGATATGTAGCTCTACATGTGGCTAAAATTAATAAAAATACATAACACAACTCGTTTTAGAAAAATATATAATGTTCTATTTATTGCTACGTTTTGAAGCGCCTATCTCCCCTCTTGTTTTGAAGATGAACAATTTGTCACCGTCTAGGGCTACACAAAAACCTGTTAAATTATCGCAGTGCCTCGTCCTTTTTTTTTTTTTTTTTTCAACACCATCAACATGCTAAACCACCAATGCAAACCGCTCGCCGACAAGTTAAAATGGGTAGTCTTGGTCTAGATTTCTCTTAAACCCTCATTTTTTTTTTAGAACTGTTCGGTCATACATAATCAGCCATCTTGATTTGGATTTCTAAAACCTAATTTTTCATAACCGAATCACTTCACATGAAAACCGCCAAATCGCTCCTGCCTATAGAGTTCTACTGCCGTCTAAATTGGTGGAAGAGATATTTGAGATTTAAATGTGCTGGTAAGAAATTTATCATTCGCGTATGCAAATGCTGCCCGACTAGCAAATGGCCTGGTGGCATGAGACGCGCATGGGATAGTCCTAGGTGCGATCTCTAGACGCTTATTTGGTTGCTTTTCTCCTCATTTTGTAGAGTGCCTAGCTATTCAGTAGGAAGCTTGGTTTGCTCAGGCGCAATGATATCATAATTGGATTATTGAGACGGATGCAAATGTTTTTCAAGCTGTAAAAAGTCCATCGTATCGTTCCGTAAAGCCAATGTACTTATCGATCCATAGATATGGTTCCCGTCTGCAGGTCATTTTTTAGCTAGTTATGTTATTTTGTCTTCTCTTTCTTCAATTTGGTTCAATTTGTTAAGTCTGATATTCTGAACAATTTATTGTTATTATTATTATATATATATATTTTTTTGGTGAATCTGATATTCTCAACATTGAATGAAAGTCAATGTTTCCTTTTTAAAAAATTTAATTAGCCTTTTTTTTGTAATTATTTATTGTGGAATTAAAATCCATTTCCTTAAATATGCTATGAAGTCAAAGCTATTATCCTCCTCCTCACGTCGACGTAAAAAATGCTAAGTGTGCGTTTGGTAAAACAGTTTGAGTTAAAATTTTTAAGTTTGAATTGATTGACTTTTTAAAAATTAGTTATAATTTTTATTAACTTTCAGAAAAAGATAAAAACTAAGATGAAAAATTTGAGTTTAAACTTGTGAGACAAACTGAGGCTAAATGATCACCAATAATAATTCATCATTTGTCATTGATAAATTTTAACTTGATAATATCAAATTTATATGTGTCTTTACGTAACTATCCACGGGGATCGTATAAGCAATATGTCAAATAATAAAATATAACATTACGTCATATCACCAATAAGATTTAATTTATGATCATTATTTTTAGTTTAAAGTAATTTGATTTTTTTTTTCTTTGTGAGATTTGATCTACTTTATATAACTTTATGTCACATGACAATGACGTTACACACGCTCCAATAAAAACATTACCAATTCATAGAGCTTGATTTAGGAAATCTATCTTCAGCAGAAAGACAAGAAGGGAAAGTGCTGTGAAAAATTGGGTATCTTGGCTTTTCTTGTCACGAGTCGAGTTGAGCACCACAGCTAGATCGAACATTCCGAACGAGCCAAGCGCATGCACATTTCAACTCGAGGTGGACATTTTTAAAATATAGTATTTAGGATCCATCTGAGGGAGATATTGGAGACCGAGTTTTTAATATATTTGGATTGGAGTTGAGATTACTTTTGAAAATACATGTTTGGTTGGAAAATAAAATAAACAAAAAAAAAAAAGAGCAAAAAGACCTAAATGTCATAAATTTAAACATTATTGTACCAACATAATACAAAAAATTAATACTAGACTAATATGACATAACATAAACTAACGATAACTACAATTTATGTCATGTTCATCAAAGTTAATGGAGAATTTGTGTCATTTTGATCAATAGATGGAAAAAAAAAAGGTGGTTATTTAGATAATTTTCTATATAAAAAAACTGTTTGTAATGAAAAAACGTAAAAATTTGAAATGTGTTCGAAACAAAAACAATATAGATCTTATTTCATTACTCTTAAAATTCTATGCAATTAAAAAAAATCATCTCATGTGAACTTGAAGTGACGAAGTTATGGACTTTTGAAATTTGAGTTTACTGTAAACACTTGAAGATGTGAATAGTAAAAAATTGTTTTGAATTTAAGAAAAGGATAAAATAAGTTTTGGAAATGTTGTTTTTGTGTGTGTATTCCACTTAAATTGTTTTCTAGTGATATATGTCTTTGGGTTCGTCTAGTATTATGACTATGCGGAGTTTGTTGCAATCTCTGTACTACGAGTGACTGTCTCTCAATTGATCGGAATATTCCATTGATTGTATATGTTTTTTTAAAAAAAAAAGCTTTGCACATGCTCCATTATAAGATTGCCGAGGAATTAGAGGAATTTTCCTGTCATCGGGTCTCAGGTTATGTCCTCCTCACTGAGTTTGATTAAATTTTACTGCTGCAATCAATCTTGGTAGAGGATTAGGTCTCTTGTATCATAAGGTTGTTTTATATTTGGTATTGATATTTGTATCAAATTTTAATTTGAACGATAATTTCCGTTTCAAAAAACAAAAACCTCCTCCAAACAACTCCTTTAAGGTCCGTTTGTAATACATCTTCATATTATAATATGGGTTTAGATGTCTGTTTTTTAATTATATTTAAATATATTATGTGTTTGAATCGTTTAAAATTGAATAATCATTCTAATATATATTAGTACTAGAGAGAGCAAATAGTATGATTAATAAAAGTATAGGGGAAAAGTGTATTGGTATATGGCAAAATGAATGTGTATACTGTTTAAATATATTTATATTAAAATAAAATATATAAGTTACTCAAATACATGTTGCATTGATTTATTTAGAACATACGTTTGAGAAGTTTTTTTTTTTTTTTTTTAATTTAAATTCAAACTGAGATTTTTTTGTTTGAATTGGTATTCCGAATAGAGGGGGAAAAAAAGTGTGTGGTGTATATTTTTAAATAGTAAAAAATTGAAGTTGAATAAAATTACTTTTTTGCAATTTTTTTAAAAAATAATTTCGGACATATGTTATAAACATTAATTAGTTAAGTCCAGTCCAGCTTATTGGAAGAAGGGGATATGAATGAATACTTATTTAAGGGCGGTTGAAATACCATTTCAAACTAAAATTTTTATATCAGTTTTTATTTTTTTCTGAAAAAGTTTTTCATCTTTTTTGAAATTTTTTTTTGTCTTTTCTAAAAAGTCAACAAAAATTACTTAGGGTCTGTTTCCAACTCAAACTCATTAACTAAACGGACTCTTAGTAGGAATACTGATCTCTATTTGGAAGAGTTATCATTTCATATTTAGGGTCTGTTTGGCGCCATTCAGAGATGATAAAATTCTATCTAGATTTTAAAATCCCAACTCTTTATTAAATTTTCTCTATTTTTTATTTTCAAAAAACTCAAACTTTAAAATTCCATAACTTTTTCATTTCAAATCAAAATGAGAGAAGTTTTATGTCAAAATGCTTGTAATGATGAGAAGAACAAGACAAGATTCATTTTGCATATTTTTTCCTAAATATATTTTAAATTTTTATATTATTTTCTATATCTTATAACTTTTTCAAAAATTTTCAACGGACATTTCCAACCCAACCTTCAAAATACCATCTCCAGATATTCTCCCAAATGGGCTTTTAGAAAAATAATTTTGTATATTATTGTATTTATTAAAAAATTTGAATTTATTTATATATATATTTTTTAATTAAGAAAATCTTTTGATTTTATATGATTTGTTAAAATTAGAAAACTTACTATATTTTCTGTATATATTGTGAGTTCTATTTATATAGAAGTTTTCAAATTAGCTAGAATATGACTATTGGACAAGAATAATATCCCTATATAATTAGGGGAATATGTCCTATACTTTGTGGATGAGTGCTTTTGTAGGGGTTTTTTTTTTTTTGGCTGGAATGAGTGCTTTTTGTAGTTACTTGCTTATTCTTATGTATACACCTCTTTTATAACTTCCATATTAAAAGGAAAAAAAAGGAGAGAAAATTATCTAAATGACTATCTTTTGTTCATCTAATAACTATTATGAAACAAATTTCTCATTCTTAATCAACGTAACACAAGTTTTAAATAACTTTAGTTTAATTTTGTATTATATTAATTTAGTGTTAATTTTTTAAGCTATGTTAGTGCAATAGTCTTTTACTTTATGTCGATAAGGTGTTTTTCTTTTTTAAAAACCGATAAATAAAACTCATATAAAACAAGACGAACACATTTTGGTTTTCTTTAAAAAGAAAAAAAATAAAAAAGTATTCTTACATGGCCTTCTAATTATTTTTAGTCAATGTCGCAAAAATTTGCATAGCATCGTCTATAAGGCCTATGAAGGTATCAAAAACAATAGATACTAAGGTCATTAAAAAAAATACAATGACTTATTTTCAAAAAAAAATTGGGATAAATAATATTTATGATAAATAATTGATTTATGAAAATAATTCATGGAAACTTTATATGTGTATAATTATGAACTTTTTGGATCGAGCTTGGACTTTTTTACCAACGGGAGGTTTCATATCCACTCATGATATTTATTCTTTTTTGTTTTATAAGTGATAGCATAATTATATTATGAAGGTTGAAATATAGCAAAAGTATTTTAGAATATTCTAAAAGTGACTAAATTATAATGATATAAACCTTTTAATGTACAAATTTTATATTGTTTCGTAGTTGCAATTTGGTTTTGTAAATAATTTCACATCTTATTATATTATAAAATTAGAAATTAAATTCTTTCATCCCAAAATTTGATATAATTTTTTTAAAATTTTTAAGTCCAATAAAATTCCATGCAAGAGTGGGATTTTCAATTATATCAACAAATATATATAATTATCTTTAAAAAAAAAAAAAAAAGCAAAACAAAATATTGCTTGTTTTCCCCAAAAGCTCTCACAGGTCATGTAACATGTATCATTATGTAATGAGTATACTAAATCAGAAAATTATTTTAACAAAAATATTATGGATATCAACTTTAATTCTAATTTTTTAGTACCAATCTATGTGTGATATGAGTTATTATTTTTTTATAAGTATTTAAAGTATTATCATATCAATTGATTACATATACCAATAAAAATATAATATGTGTTGTTACTCAAAATGTTGGGATTGCAATTGATGTTTATATCCCTACTTTTCTAATTATGACAAGTAATAATGATTTATTAATTGCATAATTATGTCATCATCTGAACTTTTTTGTAATATATCATGTTGTTATGTTAATGATTTGTAATAACACAACATTTTTAGTAATGATTATTTTAGTAATCAGAATAACAAACAATTAAAAATGAACATAAAATCATATTACAGATCATTAATACTATATTAATTCATAGGAGTAATTTCAGCTCTGAAAAGTAGTAACGATGTGATGGGATTAAATATTAATCAAGATAAGCACTTTATTTGGCCCTAGGAAAAATGAGAGTGATTGATAGAGATCCAAAAATGCATTCGAGCCTCTGGCTAAAAAATTTCATCTACAAAGTATGTTGTCAGATGTTAAGTTCAGGAGTAAGGGGGATGGATTTCGGATTGAAGCTGTGAATGAGGTTGGGTTGCCATCGGTGAGGGGTTTTCGAGCACGTTGGACGTAGTCTTGACATGTCCTTTGGTGGTTTCGGTTTGTAAGAGAAGGCGAGTCATATGGTGGTGCATGGGTTAGCCCTTGCTACCGTTAGAGGCATGCCAATTGTTTATCTTTTCTGTCATTTTCTTCTGCCAGAGTTGAGAGCTCTCACTCTCTTTTCGTGTTTCGATTTTTTAACTTGAGGATTTTTTTATTCCTCATTGATAATTACAGTGGTTTTCACCCCAATTAGTTTAGGTACTTATCTTGTTTTTTAGTGTCTGGTTTTGTTTTTCATCTGCAAGATCTATTTTTTTATAGTTGTTCATGAGCTTTTGTGTTACAGATTTCTTATCGTTGGTTGATTGAGTATTTCCATCACTTGTAAAGGATTTGTTCAAAAGTCATTTGTGTACTTGATATTTTATGTACCTTTTTGGGTGTTTTTCATTTTGTAGGGTTTGGTACACAATATTTTTTTCTTTTGCGTTATTCGAATTTATTGATGGAACCAAATGTCTATTGGCGTCAAGTTTTCTATTATAGGAGATTTTTTGTGTTAATTGGTGACTGTATTACTTTTCATATTTGAAGTATAATTTTCATTTAAAAGAAACAAATATTCGTAATTACATAACATGTCATTGTCATAACTATTGGTAGTCACGTAATTTTATGTCATTATCTTGATGATTTCACGAAACCATAAATATACCTGTATACCATTAATTTCACTCTTTCCACGTTTTGTTCAAAGGTCTCTCTCTTCCCTTTCTTTTTCTCTGTTTTCTTTCTCTCTCTTTCTTTCCTTTTCTCCCCCACTCTTCGACTCTTATCTTTTCCTTTCCCACAAACCGCGTACAATCACTGTTATTTTTAGGACAAATTACACTTTTCCCCCTAAATTTTAAGTCTTATCATAAAATACCTCTCAAACTTCGATTTATAATATTCTTTCCGATGAACTTTGAAAAAGTTTATGAATTTTTCTCCTTAATTAAATTTTTGACAAAAAAAAAATATATCTAACACTCATTGGAAGAATCAGTTACAGGTATTAAGTATAGAATTATAAAATGATACACATTGACAGTACTTCTGACACCAGTAATAGATCCATAAATTTTTCTTAGTGAGGGCATACATACGGAGAAAATTTTTAAAATTAATAACTTTATATGATAAAAAGTTGAATATATTTTATTCTAATGAATTTTTTTTTTTTTTTCATGTTTATTGCCATATAATTACTATTACGTATTGCTTTTATATTTTAGAAAAATATTGTGAAATTTATTCTTGAATTTTATCTCCAATGTTATCATAAATAGAAGTTTCTAGCTCATGATTTGCTGTATGTTGTTTGTAATTTTCTGATTTAAAATTAAATTCCACTTTAATTTATTCAACACCATCATTTTTCCTTTTAAAGATAATTCTTTTTACAGATAAATAAAAACTTAAACTCTTCCCAAAAAAAAAAAAAAAAACTAACACGTACATATATTCAAATTGTTGATAATTTTAAAATCAATAAATTTTTTAAAACCAAATAAAAGTTTTAAAAAATTAGAAAGAAAAGTAGATAAAGAAATTAAGAGGAAAAAAGAAGAATCAAATGTTGGTGATGATATTAAAATATAAGAATAAATTAAGTGTTATAAGACAAATTTGAGGGGGAAAAAAATTCAGTGGGGGGGACATTTGAGAAAAAAAAACTTTTGAATGGGGACAAATTATAAAATTTTAAGAAAATATCTGGGTAAAATTTAAAATTCAAGAAATTGAGGGGGGGGGGCACGTGCCCCCCTTGGCCCTTACACTGATATGTCCATGCCTAGCATTCGTAACCCTTATTAAATGTGAAATAACGAAGTTACATACAAGAGAAAATATGAGGAAAAAAATGTTAATCAACGCTAAATATTTACTTTTTTAATTTAATTGTAACTGTTACATATTTAATATCCACAACTCATACTTCAAATGAGTATTATGTGTATTTTTCATAAAAAAAAAAAACTAATTAAGGGGGAAAATTCGTAAACTTTATCAAAGTTCAGAGGGGAAGAATGTATTAAATTAAAGTTTGAGAGATATTTTATGATGACGCCTAAAATTCAGGAAGAAAAAAAAAATTTCCTTGTTTTTGTTTTCTCTTCCATCTCATCACCTTCTTCCCCTTGACTTTATTTCCTTCTTCTTAGATAAGTAATATTTTGTCAGATTTGTGGACTTTTTCTTTAATTATGATTTATGTAACTTTTGTAAATATAGGAGATATTTGTGTCAAATAATTATTATCGAAAAAAGGTTGAAGTTTTACTCCTTTGTGGAGTTTAATGAATTTATTCTTATTTATACCTCACTGTATATTTAAAATCTTGGACCCGTCACTGTATCGCATCATTATTCATCCACCTATTACATGATTGTTTGTTCTTATGGTCAATATTTGAATGAAAAATTCAATATGGTTGAAATGTAACCTTTCCAGTTATTATTTTGCACGTTAAATCAAATCACTTGAACAATAACTTAATTAGTCCACTTATAAATACCAAAGAATTTGTCACCAATAACAGGTTTGCGTTTAGTCCACTTTCACAAGGCTTCTAAGGCTAGCTAATTTACAGGTTTGAATTTGGTGTTTTTCAAAAAAATAATAATAATAAAATAATAAAAATAAGAATAATAAAGGAATGCTTTTTATTGTGGGGTTTCTCCTGTCTCTGTCCTTGAGAAAATATCTGTAATAATTAGTTAATTTAATAATTGATTGCATGACATTAAAAACATATATTGATACATTCAAAGTTCTGTCTATTTTAATTAAAAATATATATATAAATTGATTGCATAAGATATACTTTTTTCGAACTTTTTTTTGTTAGTTAATAAAAATACATATATTTTTTCAAACTTCTTTTATTATAATTTTCCATTCCATAAACATATAAGGAAATAGCAAAAATGCAATAAAATCATAGAAATTAATTACACAATAAAAACCAATTAAACAGTATATCAATATCATTCAGAACAGAAGCGACAACAAAACACAACTAAATTAATTATATGCAATAATATTTTTTTGAATATGGAATTCAAATTTCAGGCTTGAGTATTGAATATAAGGATATGAATTTATTTTAGGTTATACTTAAATATATTAATCCACCTTTCAAAAAAAATATATTAATCCACCTTTCAAAAAAATATATATATATATATTTAGCGGTAATTTTATATTTGACTCAACCATAAGGTATATAATCAAAATCTCCTCTCTTTAAGATATATATATATATATATATATATGTTGTATATTGCGTTGATCAAGTTTTTACTGTCAGATTCACCCAATTTAAAATATAGAAGAAGAGAAAGGAGAGAGAAAAAGAGACTAAGGTTTCACATTATTACATTTACGGATTAAAAATAATATATTTTCATTAATCAATGAACAACTCTGTTTTTAATAAAATTGCTATAACTGATCTATTTATATAGAGATCTATAGGGGGAAAAAAACTTAAATTAAATCTAAATATTCTAAATAATTCTAAAAAAAATAAGCATTAATCTATATTTATAATCACATACTAATAAAAAATATACATCTTAATAAGTAATCTTAATTCTAATTTAAACAAAATTAATTCTCAACGCTGACAAATGACCTGTGTAGATTGATTGGTGTTGAAGTTTGACATTGAATGAGATTAAAAACTATTTTGAAAGAAGTTTGTTCAAGTTTTTAAAACATTTTAACGGTAATAGTGCACGTTAAAGCTTATTCAATCATCACTTATACATGTGACATATTGGGGACTATTTTCGTCCTAAAAGGGTCATAAATTGGTAGGTGATAACAAAATAATAAAAAATAAGAAAAGGGAAAAAGGGAAAGAGAAAAAAATGCAAAAGGAAGAGAGAGAGAAAAGAGAAGAGTTTACTGCGCTCTTGCTAAAGGGTCATAAATTGGTACGTGAAAAAAATAAATAAATAAATAAAAATAATAATAATAAAAAGAGGAATTTGGGGAGGCTGGGGAAGGGAAGGGTTATGGTGTGAATCTATGAATCCACTTAAGAAAAAAACAAAGATATAAATAGATAAATGATGGTAAAAGATTTTAACATCGTACTTTCAATTTAGAATTTTGGTTTAATTCACGTCCCTTGAAAAAAATTTATGATTCCGCCACCATTAAAAAGGGTCATTAATTGGTAGGGGACTTCAAAAAAAAGGGAAAAAAGGGAAAAGAGAAAAAATAAAAAAAAATAAAAAAAGGAAGAACAAGAAGTGGGTTATGGTGGGAATCTATGAATCCACTTTAATAACAAGTGGATAACAAGTGGGTTGGGAGGAGAAAAAGGTTGTTGGGGGTGGCCATGTGATGTCCACATGGAATGGATCATACATTCGTATCTTTGGTGGATTGTCATAGCTATAACTACAAGAAAGAAAAAAACATTAATTCAATTCCAATTCATGAATCATATAATCTTTGACTTGTTTTCTTGTTAATAATCGCCTTTATTAATTGTTAAATCAATCTTTCATCATTGTATCTAATCAATCTATGTTAATGCTAATTATTTTATCTTTCCCAACTCATCATAGAAAGGAAAACAAACAACAAGAATAATAATCTATTGGAATCTCTACCTAAAATCTAAAAACATTCTTGGTACCAACCTGTCTCTTATCCAACTTTCCAATTTTTTTAGTTAAAAAAGTGTTTATTCTATTTAAAGTTAATTATTTACTATCGGCTCACTAAATTATCAAAAGGAAACTTTTGTGTTCAATGTTTCAGAGAAATTCAACTCAAAAAGAGAAATTATTAGGGTCAGACTTCGTCTCTTCATAGACTATCATGATACTGACAGGTGATTTTACAGATCTGCTTCTATTGATGAATGTCGAGTCTTGGTTGTTCGAAATAAGCAGCTTGGTGTGTCCGCCCACATTTGCCGGCTATCTCTTTCATTTGGGCTCGATGATCGATCAAGTCCTCAATATGTCGATCCACAAACATTGAAGTATTTGATCCTAGAATTCCAGGCCTACTACTACTAAGCCCACGATTGTATATACATCCCTAAATTTCAGGGCAGTGGAGAACCGCTCACTATCATCCTAGAATTACGGGCCTGTTACTTTTTTTCTATAAATAAAGAGAGACCCCTCAAATTTGGGAACCTTATTCTTTTTCCTTAGAGAAACAGTATCAAATTTTTTAGAAATTCTTGTAAACTTGTAATCCTGCACTTGACTTTTATAATAGTGAACTTCCAAACACATAGAAGACGTAACACATTCCGGCAAACTTCTCTAAATCCTGGTATTGTTATTTTTTTGCAATTCGTCTACAGTCTTCTTTACTTGATTTTTTTTTTTTTTTTTGGATAACTTCTTTACTTGTTTGTTACTTTGTATTTGTTTTGTGATTCTCACGTACGATATCCAAGAACCCTTACACTTCATGTATGTGATGATTTTAACTCTTTGGATTGATATTTTGACCGTTGATACCAGTATCTTTAATTTGACGTCCGAAGCATTTGGTCATCTCAATTGCGCTACTCGCAATGACCATGATAAACAACCATATCAACTACCAATATTCAATCATCACATGTTGCTCCACATGTTTAGGGATTTTCATTTTTCACACGGATATTTATATCAACTTTTTTGTGGTAGTAAATTTCTCCGCACAAAATGGCAAGCAACAATCTGGTTCCATCACTAATTGCTGCTTACTGAACGGAGGAAAAATGCTCTTTTACAAAAGCTCTCTTGATTCATACGCCAACTTGACTCAATTTAGTTGTGACGACCAATGGTAGTTGACTTGACATCCTTCATCACAAATGGGTCCATATCATCGGTCGTTGGCTTGATTTCATTAGTTGCAATTTGTTTTGACTCAATTCGTTGCTCTCGGACTCAACTTCATTCGCCACTAGCCGGCTCGTTTCATCTGCCCCAATTGGCATGCCTTCATTCACCGCCATCCGGCTCGATTCTATTCATCGCTAGCAGGCTCGAGTCCATTCACCATCAATCAGCTCAATTCCATTCGCCGCTAGTCGGCTTGATGTCACTTGCCACTAAGACGTCTCATTACCATGCGTCACTAGGTGACTTGACTTGACATCACGACTTGCATCATTTGGCTCGATTTGCCATCAATTGGCTCGATGTCCAAAACCAAACATCTGTTTTGCCTATAGTTTTTGTACACCAACTCACCGGCCGGTTTACTTCCCGTGTAGTTGTTCATGAAACTTAGCTTTTAGAACCAAAAAGTGGGACGGACGCAAAACCCTTTCATCAAAGGTACTAAGACAAAAAGTGAATTAACCGCTTTGATAAATCTCCCCATGAGGTGACAACTTTCATTCGACTCGCTTATCTTCAAGAGTTGACATGCAAATCGCTCGTCCTAAGCTTGATTTCAGTCACTAGCAACTCCTCTATTCGAGTAAACTCAACTATGAAGTGGGGGCCTTCTGTTGGTGTTGGATTTCGTCCTGTAATGTTAATCCACTACATGTCAAGCATCACATAATCAAGAGATTATGGCAATATGAAAACTACTCATAACTAAAGTGGATGATCAACTCTTATACAATTAGAAAAGTGGGTTCAACCCCACTAATTCAAGTAGTGGGTTCAATTCCACTAACTTCAGTAGTGGGAAGTTCTCTATAAATAGGACATGAAGTCCATCAAAAAAGAAGAGGAGAACACTCTTATCCCCTCTTATTCTATTGTACTCATCATTATTCTCACTTTCATACATAGTGAAAAGTTCTAGACACAGAGGCTAGCTCATTCTAAAGTGAACCTTTATTAATTTTAATATTATTATTTACTTTCATGCACTAGTTGTTAATTTCTATTGATGATTAATTTATAACATAAATTTCTTTTATTGATGACCAACAACCTCAATTTTTCCGATCAATCATTATTTTACGATTACTAATGTGAATTTATTTTGATCATAGAATTTTGGCATCTACAGAAATCGATATTTTGATGGGAAATATTCGAGATTGACTGGGGTATTTTTATTCATAATTGTTTCAAGGTCCGACCATCGTTCAAGCAAATTCAATGAGCGCAGGCAAAACTCCGAGCGGCACAAACCGCTTTAAATAACTTTTTTATACCTTATGTTCCCTTAATGTTGTCTAAATATTGCTTAGCTTTTCTTGAATTGTGAGGCAAATGTTGCTTCTTTGTTCCTCCTTTAGTCTTGGATGAATATTGTTTTATGGATTGTACGGATGAAAAAAAATCAGTGATGTTGTCAACATTCCCACGTTACATGTTTATATTTTGAAGTCTTGGTATGGATCACAAAAGAAATATATCTTTCCTGAAGTGTTGACAAAATGTTTGTAATTTCTTAAAATATATACAACATTGATGAATCTGTAAATATCCAAGATACTTTCGAAAACGTCCAAAGAATTTCCACAAACACCGAACGAATTGCTTTTATTTTATTATTATTATTATTTTTTGCACAAAAAATCAACTTCGTAGTTCATTTTAAAAAAAAAAAATCTTTCTCAATAGAGAGTGACGACATTATTGAACCTAGAAACAAAACATATATATATATATATATATATCATATCATTTATTTTTTAAATAATTCTCCACCATAAATTATTTTCGATATAATACAAATTCATTAACATTTCTATCAAAATGACTTATCAAATAAGATAAATCAATTATATTCAATTTTTGAGTTAATAGTAGGAAGTGATCAAAAAACATATACATACGTCACATTAACAATTATCTGCAGAGCTATTCACGAGTAATTTATTAGCAAATGTATTGTTTAAATCAAGATCGGAACATTTCTACAGCTTTCCAAACCGTTAGACTCCTTTGGTATCAAAAACACTTGAAGTTTGTAGATACTCCGATATGTTTACGAGTTAATTTTATGTTTTTTGTTATATGAAATACATTGTTTGTAATGTGTATGTAAGATAATATTGAAATTATATTAATTATATAATTATGATGATTTCCTATTATACAATGCATCATAACACTTATATTTGACAAAAATGATTTGTTGTTAAATCAGCTCAAATTAAGCAATATTGATGGTTTTAGCATTTTGTAATTTCAACAAAAAAAATTTTGTTTTTATCAAAATATCTTTTTTTTTTTTCTAGAATAACCGTCAACATTATTTATAAATCAAAATCTTAACGACTTCGTTGACATTAATATTTTCATGGTTGATAGACTGTATCTATATATAAATATCAAAAACATCCAAATAGATAACAAGGGAAAATAGGTGGGATTGCCAATCCTTTAAAAAATGACCGACTTTTTGTTTTTTCCTTGTTAAAATTAGGCCATCTTTTTTTTTTTTTTTTTTTTTTTTTTTTTTTTTTTTTTGTTGTGGCTTGGTTTTATGATTATCATCATTGATGTACCAGAGTATCTCTATAACATATATAGAAATGTAAGTTTGGTCACTGTAGACCTCCTCACATTTTCCTATTTACACACTTGGTCTTTTTATTTTGTTCTTTTCCTTCTTTTTTTTTAATTTTATTTTTGTTTTTGTTTTGCTTATGCATTATCTTTTTGCTTGGCCTTGCAACCTTTTTTTTTTTTTTTTTTTTCCTTTTTCGGTTGCTTTCGGCTTCCGCCCCAACGCTTTAAACTTTCTTTTGCCATTTTTTCCCCCTTCCCCCACCCTCTAAACTCTTAAATCTTAGCTTTTGTTTGGTATTTAAGTTTAACTCCAACTAAATTGTTTTTTTCATCTCAATTTTTAATTTTGTTCTGAAAAGTCAATAAAATTTATAACTTATTTTTAAAAAGTTAATCAACTTCAATTTGAAAATTTCATCTCCAACTAATTTATCAAACGGAGAATTATTTTTTTTCCTTTTAAATTATTTTTATTAAAACAGTTTTCTCAAATATGTGTTCATTGACATATTTTGTCTCACAATCTCGAAAATCTCATTTAACTAAATGTGACCTTTATGTATAACCCCCCCCCCCCCCCCTTCTTTTTTTTTTTCCCCTTAGAACCGAATTTAAATAATTGTTTTTGATTGCATCTCTCTTTCTTCTAATATTTTGTGTTTTATTACTATTATTATTTTGGGAATTTCTTAAGTTTCAAAAATTATTTACTTAAATTTTAGTCAGTCAATGACTAAAATAATACTAAACACATTGACTTAAAAAAATGACTGGTAAAATGGGTACTTTTGTTTTGTTTTTGTAACATGATAGAAACTTTTTTTTTTTTTTCCATAAGAAGAAAAAACTAGGGTTTTAAAAGAACATAGTGGATACTGAGTGAGTTTTTCCTGCCATCATCTTCTTTGAATGGCATTCATGTTTTTACATATGAGGTCAAATTATCCTTTCTCTCCTTTTTTTTTTTTTTTTTTTTAAGTCCAGCAACTTTGTTTCTTTGTTTCTTTCTTTTTTTTTTTTCGCCTCCCAATTTATTCTTTGACACTATTCTTAATTTTTATAAAAGAAATTGCTTGCTTCTAAAGATTTACGGGATTCAATAGCTCAAGATTAGCACGTTGATGCAAATCCAAAATTGTTTTACTGATCAAACAAAATATTAAGATTATGAAAAACAAATATATAATATAAAAATTTTTTCTGACGGATACTTTTGGACAAAAATAGCTAAAAAATATTTCTTCTTTTATTTTTATAATTATGTTATCATATTAATTGATTATATATATATATATATATTACTAAACTCTTGAGAGAATTAAAATTTTACATTTGTTTATTAAAAAACAAAAAAATCTACATACCAAATAATTACGTGCGTAGCGCGTACCTATAACTAGTATAATTGATGGAACGGTGATAAACTTAAGTTGACATTAAGTGATTAGTAGTTGATATCAATCTATCAATGGTTTACAACTAAGTTTATCAGTTCATCACTCTAAATTAAAAATACTTTTAAAAGCCATATTTCAATAAACCATATATAATATAGACATATATAGTTCCATAAAAAATTGAAATAACGTGCACAAGAAATCAAGTCTACTTTTCATATGGCATGAAAGATTTTCTTTTTCCCCTTATGAATTAGGCCCCTCTTCTTCTCTTGGTGCCTCTCGCCTCAAAATTTATTGGACCGTCTTAGTAAATTTCCCTTATCTTTCTTCCTTTCTTTTCATCTCAAAACTCCGACATTTCCTCATAAAAACGATCCTGACAGTGACAAAGATATAAATTTCTATTAGGAGTTTAATAATTACTATAAATATTTTATCACGAATATTACGACTATTCTTGAATTATTCCTTGCTTTAAAAATATGGCATGATAACCTTATTATAAAGATGAATGTAGATTTTTTTTCTCGATGTATAGAAGTGAATTGACAAGCTAATTCTTCATAATATTTGACGAAGGAATCAAGAAATTTTGTTAGAGACACTAACAACTATAGACTTTTAAAATTTTTGGGAGATTTTATGCAGTTTTCTATTTATAATAGGATAAATTACAAAATTTTCCCCTAAACTTTGGGTCTTATCACAAAATGCCTCTCAAACTTTGATTTGTAACATTCGTTCCCCACTAACTTTTAAACATTTGCAAAATTTCCCCTTCTGTTAAGTTTATTAACGGAAGTGACAAGGAATGCATAATTAATTGGTATACGTAGGTCCACTTTATGAAATTTCCCAAACACTTGACTCGCGATCTTCATGCCCTCGAACGTGCCCCGCCCCTACCAGATCGGCGATGACCAACATTGCCTCAACTCTCGTCGTGACTCTTCCCCACCCCAAAACTTTCTCATCGTCTCCTTCCATGCTTGAGACCTGCTTCACAATCCACCACAACCCCCTCTCCAAGCCCAGATTGTGAACCTCTACCTAGGCCCGTTTGTTCAAGTCCTTTTTTTTTTTTTTTTTTTCTTTTTTTGGAGAATATGTTTGGTAATTATTTGGAACTATAATATTAAACCAATTAATGAAATTAAATCACACTTTAAATTTGCTAATAAGCAATAAACATGTTGTGAAATTTATTGAAATTCTGCAAATTTGTTTAAACATTAGGGTTTTTCAAACAATTAAGATTTTTAGAATTATGATCTATTTAGTTATGCTATTAAGATTTATTATTGGTTAAATTTGTCTTTTAATTTGATTTCAGGGGTATTTTCGTTATTGTACATTTAATATCCAACTCTTACTACAAATGAATGACACATGTCATTTTCTGTTAATACACTTAACAGCATGGGGAAATTTGCAAACGTTCAAAAATTCGGGAGGAACGAATGTTACAAATTGAAGTTTATAGGACATTTTGTGACAAGACCTAAAGTTTAGGAGGAAATTTTGTAATTTGTTCTTTATAATATCTTCTTAGAATACATAGATAAACAGGAGTAAATTTTTTTAACGAAGCATATAATTTTTTTTTTTTTTGCCCACTTAAGGCATACATTATCTATGTTCCTAGCAGTATTCCTAGTAGTAAAGTTGAAAATAACAGAGAGATAAAGTTTAATATAAAGTTAAGATTTTGAAATCCAATAGTATTTTACCATCAAAAGATGATGCTCCAAACAGGTCCCAAAATTAAGAATGAATAAATTTGAACTTCTTATCTTATAACAGGGTCATATATGAAATTTCGTATCACTAAAGTATCCGTGCAATCACAACTACATCAACATGTATAATTACTAACGTCAAAAGCTGTAAACCGATTTAGAAATATTATTTTTATAGTCTTGATCATTTTTTGTGCAAGATTACGAACATTTATACCAATCCTAGTTATTGCTCACTAGAACAAACTTAAACATAGAATAGAAAAACATTTGATAAAGTTGATAGAATTTGTGATGCGAATTGAAAGTGTCATAACAACTTATTATATAAATTAATAAAATATATATATAGGGATAAACAGCAAAATGACATATTGGAATATCCACATTGAAAATTGTAGCATATTTTGAAATATTGTTCCTAAAATTCCAAAAACGCCATTCCCTTCTCCCCCCAACTCAATTGTCTTCCCGTCGAAGCTCAACCACCATCATCGTTGGCCAATGCAGCGGAGCTCCAAGAGATCGGATGATGGGAGCCTAGAAGATCGCCACTGCCGTCAAGGTCTTCGACATTAGATGTGCGAGATCTCCCGCTTCTCCCTCCAATGCCAGGGAGATCTTTCTCTCTCCTATCCTTCATCGTTGTCACAAGAACGATGAGGAGGAATGGCACGATACTGATCAGCCATGCCTTGGCAAGAAAAATGGTGACAATCGCAACCCTAATTGCACGGGGGATGTAACGCCCCCTCACAGGACGTCATAGTTACCATCTTATAACATCCATTATTTATAATCAAATAAGAGATTGTATAATATAAATAAGAAATCATGGTACAAAAGTAGCTTAAATTTTTTTTTTTTAACATGACTTATAAATGAACAAAATAATTTTAAACTTCATAAAATAAATCAGTAAATGCACTAGTACTAAAAACCTTAATCTCAACTAAAAATCTTTTGCTTTCAGAAGTTTATATATAAACCATAAACTTTAACTTTGCAGAATTATAAATAACTTCATCAAAATTCGTAAAAATAAAGTCAAGATGCATCATTTCGATTTTCCATTTCCACCACCTTGCACACATCCGTGTCGAGCTCTTTCAACCTCATATATTACCTTTGTTCCTAGCTACAATATGAGAAATATCTAGTAAGCATAACACTTAGTAAGTACATCTTATATCTCACAAAAACATTTTCGCAAAAAAAGTGACATATATCTTTACAAATTCCATCAATAAATAAATACATATATAAGGTTGCATATGGTAACATTTCAAAATATTCATCTATAGTAAAGCCTTAGCGTTATACCATCATAGCGCGCGCGTCATGAAAAGCATGTGCTAGCAAGTCCCAAACCAACCGCTACAAAATGAAGTGACCACTCATTGGTTGGTCTGCTCAATGGACCCATCATGCATCCATCAGGGTGTACAACACCATTAATGATAGTACATACGTATATAGGCTTTAACAGGTTATTGATATTTAATAAGTTATGTCCTATTTACTTTCATCTATTGATTGTACGATTATTTTGAGGAAACATAAAATACTCCTAGGTTGTTGGTAATATATCGAATTACCATATATATACGGGGTATACATAGAAGATGTGGTAATTTGAAAACAGTCTAAATAAATAGTCTGCAATCGATGGAATAGGATTTGGGGATCTTATTCATGATAAGATTGTAAAGGTTGTTTACTTCCTTAGAGGGATGGTTTGTCTTGACCATCGGACAGGTTCCGAGTAGAAACTTTAATGTATACCAGTATTGAGGTATGATATTGGACTGGACCTAAAGTGTTAATTGATTCGGTTTCATAATTCCGTTTATAAGAATCAATGACGCTTTAATTATCATCCTACATTAATCTTAATCCTGAAATGATTACTTGAGTTCGTATCCATGACTTATGTACTTTGATGCACTAAAGGTGAGACACTGTTAATTCATGGTCAAAATACTTATGTTTTGGGTGCATGACTTATGGATGGAGAAATCAAGATTCATAGATACGGAATCCATAGCTATCTTAACGATAGTACATGTTATCTACTTAAAGGCATTATTCGGGGATTGAAAGATAGTATAACAAGATCTTGGCCATCGGTTTACTTTGTGTTCTCTGATGGTTTACCAATTGTATGGTTTTATAATTGATGATTCTTTCAATAGAGAATAATAGAACTTTAAGTTAAAATGATTAAAAAGATAAAATAGAAAAAGTCCTTAATTCAATCATGGATAACATATGAGGATTAAGCAAGCGATGAATAAATCATGGAAGAAGTACTACGTGAGAGAGCTTTCGTAATACGGTATGTAAACAGGAGTTCAGCTTCAAACTTTTAGTGGAATAGTTTTGAAGTTGATAATTGATGAATAATTAATCTGTGATTAATTTTTCACAATTATAGAAGCCTCTTTACATATTTCCATCGGGTCCCTTTATTAGCTCATATGGTTCCTTATAGCGTCTTGAGATTTGTTTCTAATGAGATTGGTAAATTTAAATGAAATTTAGTAATATCTATTAAGACATAGTACTCTCTAACATGCAATCCAGAAAGGATTGGATATGTGAAATTTATAGATAAATGATTTGTCAACATGTGATTGGTTAATTTGAATTTTGGAAATAAGATTGTGTTTAAATTATTTAATTTTGGAAAACAAAATTTTTCTCTCCTAATTAAAAGAGGTGCATGGTTTTTAATTGAATGGAGGGAAGAAAATTTTGTTTCAAAATTGTTCAAATATATTCCTAACATTAAATTATTAATTGATTTAAATAATCGAGATTATTTGATGGATTTTTCTTTCCTTAAAAGAAGTGCACGGTTTTTTGCGAGGAAAGAAAATTTGAAATTTCCATTGTTTTAAATTAATTAATATGGATAATGTTTGTAGAAAATATTTATTCAAATAAGTGAATCTTATTTAAATTCAAAAAGGTTTAAAAGAAATTTGAATTCAGATAGGACTAGGATCTTTTGACTAGTCTAGATTCTTGATTTAAAATTTGAACAACCAATTAACATTATTTCTCATAGTGGCTGAATTTTTAAGGGATAAATCTCCTCTTGGAAAAACGTTTTTAGGTTTAATAAATCTGGCGCTAAAATTGTATGATCTTTTGGTTCAAAATTTATCTAGAAAAATAATTATTAATTATTTTTCAAGAAGGAGATAAATTTTGAAAATGATTAGGCTTCTATATAAAGGCTAGGAATTCTTGAAAAACCAACTTTTGGTGATTCATAAGAGGAAAAATGTTTTTTAGAGTAGAGAGAAAAACCAATTAGGTTTTTTCTACATTATAAAATTCGGCTATCATGTGAGAGAGAAAAGGAAAGAAAATTCAATTGAATCAAAACTGTGAGGAATGTTAAACCGAGTGATAATTTTCATAGGAGGTTAACCGGTTCTTGTTTTTTAGTTTTGAAGAAAGAATCTGGATCATATTCTCAATGAGAAACGTCGGAATTGAGAATAAGGGATTTAGACTTCGGAAAGCACTATTGGTCGTTTGGATTCATAAAACGTATGCCCACATACACTCTGAGACGTGAAACTCGAGAATAGTAGAGAAGACACATTGGTCAAATGCTCTAGTAATTCCGGAATCTAAGAAATAAGGTACGATTGATCATGAATTTAATTTATTATTATATGCATCATGAGCTTCTTTTCTGAATCGGCATAAAATTTTAAAACTTCTGTTGCGCCGTTACTCTGATATCGGATCCGATTTTTCCAACAGAATAATGAGGGAAAACAAATCAATAATAATATACCATCATCTTCCATAATTCTCCTCGTTATTAAACAACATTATCTTATAGCATCTTATATTATAAACCATCATTCCTGACCTTTTTTTTTTTTTTTTAACAATCATATTACAGATGAGAGATGTACTTACTAAGCGTTATACTTACTAGATGTTTCTTATATTGCAGCTAGGAACAAACGTAATATATGAGGTTGGAAGAGCTCGGTACGGATGCGTGCCTGGACGCAGAAACAAAATATCGGAGTGACGCATCTTGACTTTATTTTTTCAAATTTTTGATGAAGTTTTTTACAATTCTGTAAATTTAAAGTTTATGGTTTATATAAGAATTTTTGAAAGAAAAATATTTTCAGTTGAGATTAAGGTTTTTAGTACTATTGCATTTACGTATTTATTTTATGAAGTTTAAAATTATTTTGTTCATTTATAAGCAATGTTTAAAAAAAAAATTAAGCTACTTTTGTATCATTTTTTCTTATTTATATTTCTCAATTTCTTATTTAATTATAAATAATGAATGTTATAAGACGGTAACTGTGACGTCCCGCGAAGGGGGTTACAGATATGATATCAGAACTTGTATCCAATCAGAAGTCTAACAAGGACGTTGGGTCCCAAAAGGAGAGTGATTGTGATAGTTATCAATGTCTATACAGAAATGGTAAGCTGTATAATTCCACATCGCTTGAGATAGATATATGTGATATTTCATAAGTAAAGACACCACCTCTTAATGGTATGAGGTCTTTTGGGGTGAGCCCAAAAGCAAAACCGTGAGGGCACAAGGTAGGGGTGACAATTCGTGTCGCATGTCGGGTTCGTATTGTGTTAGAGGTGTGTCGATTTTTTTCTTCCCCAACCCGAATACGACCCTCGACACGAAAATGACACTAAACTGCGACACGAACACGACATGAACCCATTACGGGTGGACACGACACGAACTGAAATTGACCCACAACACGAAATTGACATACGACATGAAATTTGACCCGAAAAGGACACGAAATTTGACACAAAATTGACACGAAATTTGACCCGAAATTGACATGAAAAAAAAGGGTCGTGTTCGAGTTCTACAGGTCAATCCGAACATGACCCGTTTTTCTCGTGTCAATTTCAGGTGACAGAATTTGACTCGACACCTATTTTTCCAACCTGAACCCGTGAAATTCGTATCGTTTTCAAATCGTGTCGTCGTGTCGCGACCCGTATTGCCACCCCTAGCACAAGGTCCAAAACGGACAATATCATACTAAAAAGAGACATAAGTAGTTATAGGAGATCTTGAAAATTTAAAATTACGACCTAGATAGCAAGTGAACCTTAAGATTTAGGCCGTCGTCATCATTGGCCTTGATGCAAGAGCTCCGGCCACCCTACGATTGCTTCTTCGACTCTAAGCTCGTCATCTTCTCTAATGATTGTTTCTTCTCCAGTGATTAGGTGGTTAAGAGAAAGCAGCCAAATTGCTCTTGCGAGGTCGTGACTGTCACAACATCCTGTCTATGACTTCTAATGACGAGAGGCCAGAGATCCAGAGCTCGCTGCCATCTCCATTGTCCTAAGGTCGTTGGGCCTCGTGACGTTAGTCATTGTTGCACGCCATCTACGGTGGCGGTGAACAAGAGAGAGAAACATATAGAGGGAAAGAGAGGAATTGCTGCAGACATGAGGGAGGAGAAAACAAAGTGGAAGAGAAGGAGACGAGAGAGAAAGAAGGGTAATATTAGAAGTATAAATTACGTTTAAAAGAATAATAAAAAATGCTATAATTTATTATGATATATAAAAACAGTTATTTTGTTAAATGGGATATATCAAATTTGCAATGTGTTAGGATTTTCCATATATATATATAACATATTTGTATAAAAAAGAAAATATTTATTTAAGTATACTATCCTACCAAATAATTGGATTCATATTTTGTTTTAATTCATGCACTATATAATTTATAAATAAGTCTATTAACTATCATAAATTATTTATTAAAAAATTATAATTATCAAATCTATCTCACGTTGGACATAAAAATATTCATACATATATATATATTTTAGAAAAGATATGTTTTTAAAATTTATTTTGAACTAAGCCAACATTTTTTCTTTTTGGAAAATCGCTTGAATGACACAAGTTAAAAACTATTGTACTAATATGATACAAAAAATTAATACTAAATCAATATAACACAAAATTAAATTAAAATTAACTAAATTTTATGTCATGTTAATCAAGAATGAATGATTTTTATCATATTGGTAAATAGTTGAAAAAAGATGATTATTTAGATAATTTTCTCTCTCTTTTTTTTTGGCTCAACAAAGTAAGCCAATATTTACCAAACATTTACCCTATGTTTGGATGACATGTCCAATTCCCAAATTAGGAAAATTTTGTAAAAAAGTATTTGTCTTAATTTTTTTTCCATCATTTTCTCATTTAAAAAAAAAAACTATCTTATTTTCAAACTTATTTTATTCAGTACCCTTTTATAAAAAGAAAATAAATCTTTTTGAATTTTTCTCACAATGCACAATTTTCAATATTATTTTTTCTCATTCCAGAAAAAAAAAATTTTCAAGAAGAAAATTTTTTACATATTCAAGCACCATTTTATTTTCAAAATGAAAAGACTTTGCATTTAAAATAAAAAAGTTTTCTATTTCGAAAATAGACACTCTATCCAAACGGAGCCTTTAGTGCACCAACTCTAATTTAAAATTTTCATATCAATTTTTATCTTATTTTAAAAAATCAATAAAAATTATTATTAGTGTTTGAAAAGTTAATTAACTTCAAACAAAAAATTTCCCTCTTGTTTGGATGATACATGTAATTTCTGAAATTGGAAAATTTTTACAAAAAAATATTTGTCACAATTTTTCCATTATTTTCTCATTTTAAAAAGTAAAAACTATCTCATTTTAAAACTTATTTATACAATACCCTTTCAAAAAAAGAAAAATAACCTTTTTGAAATCTTCTCATAACGCATTATTCTCAATATTAATTTTTCTCATCTCAAACAATATTTTGTTTTCAAAAAAATTTTTTTTTACACATCTAAATATCATTTTATTCTAAAAATAATAATAAGATTTTCTCATTTAAAATAAAAAAAATTTTATTTTTAAAAATAGATACGTGATCGAAGCAGAACCGATCATCTACGATCGACTGAGCGGAAGTTTTTTTGTTAAGGGGGTGTTTGGTGAATGAGTTTAGTTTAAAATTTTTAAGTTTCAATAATAATTTTTCAGAAAAAACAAAAAAATTTTTCAAAAAAGATAAAAAATTTTTTCAAAAAAAGACAAAAATCATGATAAAAAAATACAATTTAGTTTAAATTAAACTTTTCTCCTAACATACCCTTAATTTCCACATGGATGGAGTCGAGTATATTAATAGCGAAACTTCTAGACCTAGATGCCACGTTGGTACGTTCCCTAGCGGTGAGTTTGGTTACCAACTCATCTTAAACTAAATTGTACTTTTTTCATCATTATTTTTGTCTTTTTCTAAAAAAGTTTTTTATCTTTTCTGAAAAAAAATTTTGTCTTTTCTAAAAAATTACTATTTAGTTTAAATTAAACTTTTCTCCTAACATACCCTTAATTTCCACATGGATGGAGTCGAGGATATTAATAGCGAAACTTCTAGACCTAGACGCCACGTTGGTACGTTCCCTAGGGGTGAGTTTGGTTACCAACTCATCTTAAACTAAATTGTACTTTTTTTATCATTATTTTTGTCTTTTTTTGAAAAAGTTTTTTATCTTTTCTGAAAATTTTTTTATCTTTTCTGAAAAATTACTATTGAAATTTAAAAATCTTAAACTAAACTCATTCACCAAACACTACTAAGTTGTGGCCGATCAAAATCAAGGGTTCTTCTTTTCCAAGACGAAACTTTACGGTGGAAAACAAAACTCTGCCCTCTCTCTCTCCCTCCCTCCCTCCCTCTTTGTCTCTCATCGAAAAGTTAAAAACTTTCTTTCGTCCTGTTCCACAATCTCGGTGCCCGTTGGATCTTATTGAAAAAGAAAAAAGCCACCCGTAAGTTTCCCTCTCCCCCTTTCCTTGTGGGTGTTAACTGTTTATGCGTATTTTGCTCTGAAACTCTCGAGTCTGTTTTCGTTCTCTTCGTTTCAATTTAGAAAAATTTTCCCATCTGGGTAAGTTTTGTTTTGACGCTCGAGGATACTATGTGACGTTTCTCCAATTGGGTAGGCGGTGAAATTAACTAAAAGTCATTAGTTTGTTGGAATTTGATTGTTTTGATTTCAATTTATTTATTTATTTTGGTGAAAAGAAATAGAACTGTTGTCAAAAGTCTTGTGTTGTGGTTTATAAGGAAGGAGTGGGAAAAATATGTATGTGGTTTAAACTTTAATGGATTCCCATTACCCAAATTTTTAGAATTCGTGCAAATTTTTCACAATGGAATATGGAGTTGAGTGTTGAGTAAATTTCTCTTTTTAGTAGGCTGTTTGGTTCCTTTCTCTTTTGGAAAATAGTGGATATTAAATCACTCCTTTTTTTTTTTTTTTTTTTTTTTTTTGGGATGTAAGTACTATAATGATAGATAAAGGACGTTAGAGGTTGTTTGGTAGGAGGGAAAAGTGGGTGGAAGGATAATGGTGGTGAGAGGATTAATGGAAGGATTCTGGGGCATATGGTTGTTTGGTTGGACAGAAAAGAGGAGAGAATGGATTTAGTGGGGGTTTAAGGTCCTTCGAAAGAGCCCCTCTTTAGAATGTGTTCAGTAGAAGAGAAAAATGGAAGGAAGGAGAGGGATTGGTGGGAGGATTTTGACATTTATGGTTGTTTGGTTGGAGGGAAAAGAGGATGGAATGGTTTAGGGGAGGGATTACAAATCCTTCAAAATACCCCGACTTTGATGTCTCTTTAAGAGAGATTATTGGAGGGATAATAAACCAAATAACATTAGAGAAATGACCTCTCCCTCCTTCCCATTTCCCTCACCTCGGTGGTCCATGACTACCTTCTTCCCATTTTCTCTCTTACTCTTAGAGCTTGTTTGGTAGGTGGGAAAAGCGGGTGAATGGCGAGAGAATTGATTGATGGATTTTGAAATATATGTTTGTTTGGTAGGTAGGAAAAGAAGGGAGGGAGGATTGAGCAGGGGATTTAAGTCCTTCTAAGAACCCCGACTTTAATTTCTTACAATAATTTGTAAGGATTAGAGGAGGGAATCCGCACCATAAGAGAGCAGTCCTCTGACTCTTCTTTTCTCCCTATGCTTTTCTTACATTGGCTGCAAACTTTTCTTTCGTTCCTATTTTGTTTCTCTTTTACCAAGCACAATCTTAGGGTGATACAAAGTTGATGCCCATGTCTAGATAGGCTATTCTTTTCTAGTATCAGAATCTTGAATCAATTATCTGTTAGCAGTTAAACTATAACCTGTTTTTTATAAATATATATATATATATCTTTTCTTTTCCAGGTCTTATTTGTCTCTGGGTTATTTTATTTTAATAAGTTATTTAGTGCAGCTTACAGTACAGCTTTTCTACTCCAGTCCTTGTTCAAAGGAGAAGAAGAATATTTTGTATTGAATATTCGTCTTTATGTTTGGTTGGATCATTTGAATATGGCGGCACTGAATACATCTTCAGGCGGCAGTACTTTCGACGTGACTATGGAGGATAGAGCAAGTACTCAACCTGCATATGGACAACAGCCGATTGGGACCGAAGCAAAGAGGGCTGCTGTACATGAGGAGCTGAAGAGAGTGAATAAACTTCCTGTAAACAGCTCCTATGCTTCTCATCGCCTCCGTGTCCTCAACAAAATTCTGCAACTTTTGTCTATTCAGGTACACAAAAGTACACGTGCCATTGTCTCACTAATTGCATTTGATTTGCGTCTATATATGTGCTTGCTGTTTGACATTTTTTGGTTTACTTGTCATAGTGTCTGTAAAATTGAGTGTGGCTTTAAATGTGGTCTATATGATTTCATTCCAGCTGATTAGAGGAGTGAATACTAATTTATCATTCGGTACCGTCTTGCTCATGCGTTTGTTTCTTTTCTGCCAGAGAAGTACATCACTGGATGTGGAGTTGGAGCTGCTTTTCGCTGGCCTGTCTCTCTGAGCTGATCTTCAAGGCTTGGGTCAGTTCTAATCGAAGCTATATTGTAGATAAAGATCTTATGCTTTGATCTTTGCTTCCTTCGCGCTGATCGTTAGTTTATTATGCCAATTTATAACTTGTATTTCATAGTTCGTAAAAGATTCTGACTCATTGATAACCAATGCTGTTTAATTGTAGCCTAATATCGGTATATGTTATGGATTTACAGAATAGAAAAAGAAAAAATGAAAGAAGAAAGAGACAGACTTATTGACACTAGTCAATTTCCTCCATCAAAGCCTTTGGTCCAGCAATGCCTGCACTTCCCACTTTCTCAAACAAGCATTAAAATCTTATTTTCTCTCTCTCGGAACTTATTTATTAATTAATTAATTATTATTATTATTATTTCAAAATCTTCCTTCTTTTGTTAAAAAATATAGCCTGTTGTGTCGTGATATAGTAGTGCAAGTATGAAATTTCCTTTATCTTCTTTCTGCAGATATACTTTGCAGCACAAAAAAAATGAGCAACGAACATTTCGGTGTTTTGTTCTGTTTACTCTCATCTCCATTCTTTCTCGTTACCATTTTCCTTACTGTTATTTCATATTACTTGAATCCTATTAATTTTTATCACCCTTATGCTAATTGCTTTGTTAGTCGCTAAGCTAATTAAATTTTTGACATCTTTCCCATGAACTTGAAACTTCTCGATGCTCGTTCATGGGAAGAGAAACTTTTGCTTTTGCAAACTCTTGCTGTCATCAGTTCATATCATTTGCATGACATCTATATGTTCGTCTGGTGAAGATGTTCGGTCTCTCTGCGACATATCTGATTTGTTCAACTGGTCGCATGATCGCAGTGTGGGAATCTCAAACCGTGGATTTCTGCATGGTTGGACAAAGGTGGTCTCACAACTTGTACGCAAATGTAGAGAAGACTTGTAATTAGCATGCTAAGAAGTATAATTAGCTTTTTCCTTGTTTTGGGTTCAGGAGGAGAGGAAAAGGACTGAACTTGTCTGCTTTTGAATGTCTCTGTAGCCGTCTTGTTTGCTTTTATGGTGTGGGAGTGAAATTTACTCATGACGCAAGTATATATTATATATGACTCAAGTTAGTATTATCTTTTGTTGATCTTTGCATTATATATATACGTATATAATATATATAAAGATATATGTATGCTCCAAGTCTCCAACATGTGGAAATGCTCAAGTACGCCAAAAGAAACAAACTGCTTACAAAAATTTGGGAAAAAAAGACACCGGAACAGAGAGTGAAAAGAGACCAGCTTCGGCGATAGGGCCTAACTGCTAAGCGAGTACACGTCGGCGACATTCCCACTCTTAGTCCTGAGGAAGCGAGCAGGAGAGGAAATCCCGGACCAAACTCAAAGCTTCAATCCTATAGTTCTCAGTAGCTTACCGAACACAATCCTCATGATCATTCCTATGCCTCGACTCCAACAGTAGCTACACAGCCTGCAGCAACCCTGGTCCTTCTCCTGCCTCCACAGCACAATGCGGCACACGCCTGCACCACGTATTAAGGACCCTTCATTCAGCTTATCATGCCACCACAGCCAACACGTGACAAGACACATAGAAGGAAGCTTTAAAATTGAGCTAAATCGAGCCCTCCAAAGTTGGCAACCAAGCACGACCCAACTCTAAGACCCGATCCCCCGGGCTCTCTCCACACCGGCCAACAACAGAAACAAAAACTCCGCTACCCTCTTAATAAGCTCCACCGTAGAAGAAATGTTAGGCTATTCCTCTTCGAACCAGAGCATTCCTTCCTTACCCAGCAGATGGCTTCCACAGCAATAGCTTCCCTCCTATCCAGAGAATCCACAAGGACGAACCATCACCAATCGGGTGTTAAATTAATATACCAATGGTAAATTTTAACATTTGATTAAAAGGAAAAATCTCTCCAATGGAAGTTATCTTTAATATCAAATTTATTATACTAAATATGTTGGCAAATTTCCCCCGAAAATATAACAAATGTGAAATTTGACATTTGATTATTATTAGTTGGCATATTAATATTTTTGTCTAATTATCACAGTTTTGTAATTTTAAAATTATTTAAGTACTAAAACTTTATTTATTTATTTATTTTTTAATGAATTTCAAAACTTAATGATGATGACGAAAATGCTATATCCCCTTAATGATGATGATGAACTGTAGATATAACATTAGAAATAAGCTTATATTAGAAATAAGCTTTTTTATATTGATGCACTCTAAATTTATTATACAGTTATAATTTACACTCTGTATTTTTAATTTTGACAATTTACACCTTAAACTTGCAAATATGTAACAATTTGCACCCACCCCATTGATAAACAATGTTGATATTTTTTTTTTTAATGAAAATTGATTATTCACTTGCATATAGATTGTTAATTAACAAAGATAAAAATGATTATTTATCTAATGAATCAGCAACACTTGTATAAATTGCATATCAATTTCCTTTAAAAGATTAATAATTATTGTTAATGGGGTGCAAATTGCTACATCTTTGTAAGTTCAGGATGTAAATTGTCAAAATTAAAAATTTAGGATGCAAATTATAACTCTACAATAAGTTTAGAGTGTACCAATACATAAAAAAAAAACCTTGGAAATAACATGATAAATTAGAGTACAAATCTCAAATGCGTTATTTTTCATATTTCTTTTGAAAAAAACTAAATAAAAGTAGACAATTTTTAAAAACTTATTTACGTAAATGGTCGAATATTTTTTTTTTTTTTTTACCAAATAGACCATTAATTAATGGATGATTATAGTTAATCAGTTAAAAATACATATTTATATTGATCAATCATCAATTAATTTAATGATTGATTGGATTTACTAATTGATATTTTCTTAATTTTATAAAATGTGGATCCTTTAATAAAAAAATTCTATTAAAAAAAGTTATTTACCCACGTATTTGTAATTTTTTAAAAACAAATACTAGTATACAATATTGATATTGCCTTCCTCCCAAAAAAAAAAAAAAAAAAAAAAGATATTGACAAATGCCAAACAAGGGTAGGAAATTGCCAATTTTACATTATTTTAGTAGGACTTGTATTGCGACGGGAAGACGAATTGTGATTTTTAATGAATAGAAGTCGAAAAGAGCAAACTTTCCCTTTGCTTCATCTTTTAACGAATTGTTGAATGAATTGACGAAGAGCGAGGAAGCATCTGCGGAAATAGAGGGGGGGAGATGGGTGTTTGGGATTAGATCTCCGGCACGGCGGTTTCACTGACACGGAAAGCATCTGATCTAACCTCCGCCGTCAAAGTTAACGCCGGCGACGTACTCAGCCGGCACTGGCCCACTGAGGAAACCCGCTCCAAGATCCTCCCCTTCGCCGTTAACGTCGCCAAGTACTCCGCCCAGGAGGCTCTCAATTTCATCCCAGGTAAAATATTGTCAATTGATTCTTTCTTTCTTTCTTTCTTTCTTTCTTTTTTTTTTTTTTTTCTAAAATAAATAAAAATAAATGATCAGTTTCCTTACTACAATTTGAATGGTAGATTTGCAATTTTTTTTTTCAGTGTCTTTATCTGTTTGGATTAAGTTTTTGCATTTATATTATGGTCTGGTTAAAAATTATATTCAATGTACATCGTTTTCAAATATAATATTAATAAAATACAAGGTAAAACATTGTCAAATTTTTTTTTTTCAAAAATAAATAAAAATAAATGATCAGTTTCCTTACTCTAATTTGAAAGGTAGGTAAATTTGTAAAAAAGACAAAATTCAGTGTTATTTGTTTGGATCATAGGTTGAATTTGACTTTTTGTATTCATATTAAATTGACGAATCTAAAGGCCCATTGGGGATAATTGGAGACAGGGTTATGGATGCGTTTTGATTAGGAATCAGTTCAGTTTTGAAAATGTATATTTAGTTTTAAAAAAAAAGTTTGGAGTGACTTAGTATAATCTTAACATATGTTGAGAAAAAAATATCAATACCGATCTTGTTTCTTTTTTCTTTTTCCAAAAACCTATGTAATTTAAAAATATATATAGTAATATCATTTCGACTTAAAATAATAAAATTAAAGATTTTTAAAGTTTGAATTTACTGTAGAGATTTATAAATGTGAATAGTGAAAAATAGTTTTAAATTTAAAAAAAAAACAAAAAAAATTTAGAAATGTGGTTTGGAAACGTCTCCAAATGAGCCATAAATTGTGATATGAATTTTTAAAAAGTAAAAATTTGAATTCAAATATAAGTTGAATTGGAAATTTTGGATCAAATTGTGAGTGATCCAAACAAGGGATATCTTGATATTTCTTTTAAATAAAAAAATTTCGAGGGTATGGTAAGAAACAAATATGGGTAGCTACTCGTTAAAATTGGTTTTATTATTTGTAATTAATTAATATAATATGAGTCTGAAATATCCTAAAAAAAAAAAAAAAGAATTCATGAAATGTGAATCCATAAAATGTGTTTGTTTTTTGTTTTTAAATATTCAGGTGGAGTTTCGGCCTATAAAGTTGTTAAGAGAGCACTCGAAGATGTGAACAAGTCAAACGATCTTCCAGGGGAAGAAAAAAAGTCAACGGATCGTGCAATGGATGTGAAATCAACACACGATGAAAAAGTAGACGAGAAAGAAGAGGGTGAACAAAGGAAATTGTATGAGCAAATGGAAACTAAGACAAGATCAAGACTCTAGAGATGTAATGGCGTTTTTTTTTCCCCTCGTTCCTTTTAGATTTTGGTTAATAAACCAAGACAGACCACTCGAGAGTGTTCACTCCGATACTACTTCCGACGAGTAAGTTGATCGGAGGCCTAGCATTCATGCTTTGGGACTTGGCACTGAACAGCCACCCGAGGCAAATATTAGGTCTCGTAGAGGGTGCGAGAACCTGTCTGTATGGAGCCTCAAAACCGGATCACAATAGATATAGGTACATGAGGAAGTCTTGGTGTTAATGAGGTTGTATACCAATTTTAAAAGCTATTAACTCATTTGTACTATTTTGATATGAAACTTAGGCGTGTAGAAAATTTTCGATTAAAGTGAATATCTAAAAAACTTTAAAGTGGTGTATCTCTAAATCACTTGGGGGCCTTGCTCTTCTAGGAGCAAAAACTTCTAATTTGTATTTGTAATAGCTTTTTAATTTTATTATTTTTTTTTTTTGAAAATTTTTAGTTCATTTTTTCCTAAGATTTATTTATTTATTTTAATGCTGTTTGTTAATCCATGCTTGTCCTATGCAATAATCTTCATGACGCTTGCTGGCTGTATATAGTTTCATGAGTGACTAGTACATTTGGACACTTGAACATTTTGTTGTAGATAAAAAATCAGAGAATCTTTTTTTTTTTTCCTTGCTTTTTTTTTTTTTTTTTAATCAAGACGTTTGAATTTAGAATGTGTTGCTTCGGTCTTGTGGGGATGATACATATCGATTTGTTGCCTCTCTTATTTATTTAGTTATTGTAAGCATTTTTTCCGCTTTATTTGCCAATTAATTACTTGTAACTTAGTGCATAATTCATGTTAAGTGGAGGATTCATTGGTAGGAATATATATGCACATACATATACATATATAAACACACACACACACACGATTTTAATACAGTTTGATGAAAGTCTATTATATTGCAAAAAATTCTTTATTCCAATGTAGTAAACCCATCAAGCGGTGGCAAAAAGAAAAAGTTTATAGTACCCCAATCTACTTATCCCACCTATTTTGTAGTACCACCCATTAAATTAAATCCATCAAATCTTTAATGTATTTTTGTATTTTTAAAAAATATATATTTTTAATTAATTTTCTAATTATTCCGATTTTGTATTATTGTAGGAAACATGAGACAAATTCCCCTTTTGCAGTCGTAGAGCTAGTTCCAACGTGATCTAGATAACTAAACTGCGGGGTTGAAGTTTTATAACATTGGATATAAAGGTGTGGATGTTAATTCTCAAATAAATAAATAAATAAATAAATAAAATATAAATTTAGTAAAAAAATATCAAACCATATTGAAATTCATTAGACATTGAATTTAAAGGGTGTTGACGTAAATTTCACAAAATAAAGGTAAATTCTATAAAATTATCCTAATAAAAAGGTGATTTTGTAACCTATCATAAAAAAGCTCTAATTTACTTTTATTGGATATACAACATTGTTACCTCTCAAACTTGTCACTCTTTCATATCTTGCTTCCAAAATTTCTAATTTTTGCAATTGTTCTCTAAATTTTTTAAATTATTGTAACGTATGCATTTCACTTAACTTCCCGTTAAATTAGTCACGTAAAGCCCACGTACACTTTATATGAAGATACAAATCCCATTTATTATAGATTTCAAAACTTCGTATAAACCTTACGCAAATCTTCTAAATTCAAAAAGGCAAGTTACTTAGACCATCTCCAAAGCATTTGACTATCACAATGCTATATTTATTATAAAAAAGAGTGAAAAATAATATTATCATACTTTATACTCCAATGATATAATGCTATTTCAAATGCCATTTCTTTTTTTTTTTTTTTTGTTATCTTTATTATGCTTTGAAACTCATAAAAGTGAAATTTTAGTATTTTACTAATTTAAAAATAAAAAATATTGTAACAATTACATTGAAAGGTGAAGACACCACCTAAGAGGAAGTAAAAGTTAAATTTGGTATTATCTATACTTTATGGTATAAATTTATAACAAATTTAGCATATACCAAATTTGGTATAAAAAATAGCTCTTCATTTGAGAACACCTTTTTTTTAAAATCCAAATATTAACGTTTACCATTGGTATGTCAAGTTAGCATGACATTGTAGATGTTTTTAAGGTTGACAAATTTAGAAGATAATAGTGCTATATTAAAAAAATAATAATAGTGCTATACTAAAAAAGAAAAAAAGACTTCTCAAACTTGAAGAATTAAAGTGTACTTGGTAGGAAAGAATAATGGAACGAAGGAGCGGAACTTGAATGATTTCGAGGTTCATAATATTTTGTTAGGAGAGAAAAAGGTGAATGAATTTTTTTGGGGATGGGATCCAAACCCTAAAAAACCCACTAGTTTTGTTTGAGGCAGAAAAAGATAAAAAAAAAAAAGTTCTAATCTTCTTTATTTCTCTCACTTGGTTAATTTATCACCCACTTCTTCCTATTTTCTCATTTATCTATCAAATATACTCTTAAAGATTTTTTTTTTTATGATAAATTATTTATTTAGTTTTTAAAATTTTTAAAGTATAATTGTAATCTTTATTTTTTTTTCATAATATGAATATTTCTAAATTATTAAAATATTATTAAAATAGTTCTTTCAGTTAAATTTTTAGATAGAATTCATTAATAATTTAATAAAAAATAATATTAATTAATAAATTTTATTTAAAAAATTAAATAAAAAATATTATTATAATAATATTTTATTAATTTAAAAATATTTCAATTATTAAAGTCGTAAAAATTTAAAAAATTAACGACTAACCAAACAAGTTAAGAGGTTGGGGGTTTCCGAGAAAGGAGAGTAATAAGTCATGACCAAAGAGAAAATAGTACTACTGTATTGGGAAGACAAAGATGGCTCTTTGATAAAGACTGAAGAGCAGACTTTTGCTTTACTTTTACCTTCTGGTGAAGAGCGAAGATCAAGAGATTAAGAAAGCATCAACAGGTGGGAACCAGATAAGAGAGAAATGGGCCTCTGGGATTACATCTCCGGCACGGCGGATTCAGTGAAACGGAACGTTCCCAATCATCTAACGTCCGTCACGAGCTGGGGCTCTGTCCCTTATGAATACACCAAAGCCGGCGTCAACGGCGTCTACAACGCCGTCAAAGTCAACGCCGGCGGCGTACTCAGCCAGCACGGGCCCAGCGAGGAAACCCGCTCCAAGATCCTCCCCTTTGCCGCTAACGTCGCCAAGTACTCCGCCCAGGAGGCTCTCAAATACTATATTCCAGGTTTAAGTCCTTCTTCTTCTTCTTCTTATTTTATTTATTTATTTTTTTTTTCTCTCTCTTTCTCTCTCGCTTTTTAATAGATGTATTTTACGCACTCTAAACTGAAAGCTAAATTGCATGGTGTTTGGGTATAAATGAGTAAATTTCAGAAATGAATTATTTTGGAAAAAGAAAAAGAGAGAGAGAGAGAGAGAGAGAGAGAGAGAGAGGGAGATCAGAGAGTTCTTTCTCGGTTATGAAAAAAAAAGGGAAAAAGAAAAAGAAATCTAGTTGTGTTCAGATTTTTTTTTGTACAAATGATATTTTAGGTGCCCTAATATAGTTTTTTTAGAAATAGAAATATGGTTTTTTTTTTTTTTCTGGTTCCTTTCAAAAAAAAAAAAAAAAAAAGAAGAGAACAAAAGAATTTCTGATTTTGTTGTAGTATATATATTCTAATGATTAAAAAGTGTTCTATTGATAGATTATTTTTTCATAGGGTATATAGGAAAATGACATTTAAATAATAATAATAATAAATGTCTCAACATTTTTAATTTAGGAAAATGTGTGATTTTAAATATACTCAATCTGATTGCTTAATGTTCATCACTGAAGGATTTGTTGATCCATTATTGATAGATTTGATTGATAATTATTGATTAATCATTACGAAATATAATTTAGCGATCCATTAATCATATATTACTGGTCCATTATTGATCCGCCAATCTATCAATGATGAACTATAAATACATCACTGATGGACCAGTATAAAACCTAAAAAAAGGTAAAAACGGCCAATTACATACAAATAAATAAATAAATAAATAAATAATAAAGTTCGACTTTTTATTTAAGCAAATGACTAAAAAAACAGTCACCTACTTAATTTTTCCTTATGTTCATTTCCTAATATACCATTCTAAAAGAAAATCCTTGTGAATTGAGACCTGGAAAATATTTTTGGTCAGTTTATTTGTTTTTTTTTTTTTTTAAATAATTTTTTTTGGGTTTTATTGTAATTTTCAGGTGGAGGTTTTTTCTCGAATCCTGTTAAGAAAGCAGTCCATGATATGAACAAGTCAGGAGATCAGGCAGTGGAGTTGAAAGCATTGCATGCAAAAGTAGACGAGTTAGGCAAAAAAGTTGGTCACTACGAGAAATTGCTTGATCAAATGGAGGTGAAGAACAAGCAATGCTTGGATTTCAAGCCGTCGAAAACACCCGACTCGGATCCGAATTCAGTTGCTAGTCAAAAGCCAGAGGACATTATTAGACTCTTCATGATGAAGGATTTCATGGGCAGGCAATTCTTGGACGACCTGCTTGTTCCTGTGCCTAAGCCTACAAAGAAGTAAACATGCAAACATGCACTCTCATATATATATATATATATATATTTATATTTCTGTGTGTGTGTGGTGTTTGTATCCAGGATTTGGCTTAGTTGTTACCCTTTGAAGGTCAAGCGTCAAATGTTTGTTAGTTTGTTTTGTGATTTTTCTGTCTTCGTTAAAAATGGTTGAGAGTCGGTCTTTGATTAATGGATTCTGGTTTTGTAAAAAGGTCGAGTTCATATGAATACAGCTATGAAAAACGAGTTCGAGAAATATTACCCTATGATTTTAATTTTCCTGTTCTCTTGGTTGATATGACTTTAAACAAGGGTTTATTCTTTGAAAATTAAAGTTAAAAAAAAAAAAAAAGGTAGAGAGAAAGGTTTGCAAAGAATTGGGGTTAGCTTTAGTCATAGTTTGAAGGAGCAGAGGCTCTTAGTCTTAGTTCAGAAGGTGCCGGAGACATTGGTCAAAATCCTCATTATATGAACCCTAACATAATTATCGTAATTTTTACCATGAATTTGGAAATTTACTGTTAGATGTGTCTAGTTTTCTTGTCTTCATTTCGTAGGGATTAGATGGGTCGGTCATATCTATAGGGATCGAAGCTAACAAAGCAGCCCATGATTTGGTTAATTTTATCGGGTATGGCTGTGGTAGAGACCCTTTAAGAGTATGGGTCTGTTTTCTGGCCGTTTAGATCTAATCCGTTGGCTGAGACATTTTGTGTATGATTAAAGGTTCATGCAATCGTAGACTAAGGAAAGAGAAAAAAACATGAGAAAAGACCATGTACGGAAGGTTTAATTGAGAAACTCTTTCTCCTTCCACTGTGGTTTCAGCTTGTTAAAAAAAATAATTAAATTAAAAAAAAAAAAAAAAAAAAGAAATGTTGAGAAGTTACGCTTTTTTTGGCTCTGTGATGTTGCGTATTTTAGAACTAAATTTTGGCGTAAATATCTTCAGTTTGAACGGATCATATTAGGTTGGAAAATTAAAAATAAATTTTGGGTGGGGAACGAAATTATTTAGCTGGTTTTGGGTGGGAAGAAAATTTTTTAATTTTGAAAAAAGTGTGTTGAAATTCAACTTAAAATTTGAAGGAAAACAAAATTTGAGGATTGATTTGATAATAAAAGTAAATGGTTATGAATTGATTTATTTAAGTGTGAAAAGGAAGAAAGTAGGGTGCTTGGATCCTCCACCGTGAGAGAGCCTCTTCGCCTGACGCTCATCCACTGCTGCCGTTCCGCCATCTTCAAAAGCACGGGTCTCCATTGTCCTATAGAGGTGAGCAAAAGGAAGAAAAACATAAAGGAGAACGGGAGAAAAACAGAGACGCCTGTTTGGAACTTGAGTTTAACTCAAGTTAAACTGTATTTTTTTTTTTTGGTTTTTTTTTTTTTTAAAGTTTTTTTGTCTTTTTTGAAAAAGTTTTTTGTCTTTTCTAAAAAGTCAATAAAAATTATTATTGAAACTTAAAAATCTCAATTCAAACTCATTCACCAAACTCTCCCTAGGTGAAAACGAATAATAACTCTGTTTTACCTCTCATATTAAATAGACATTAATTAACAGTTATTGGATGAATCTTATGGAGAGTTACTGTCAATGAATCTTTACCACAAACTTAGTCTTATATTGTCAATGATGAGCTTATATGATAGAGTCTATTATTGTATTAAATATTCTTATTAAATAACATATTCCTTTCTTTAAAAAAGAGAAAAAGGAAAAGAGGAAGAAGAAGAGGTACGGCGGCACATCTGCACAACCTTTCGATTATTAGGCTCGGTTTAGTTCATCAATTTGAGTTAGAAATTTTAAGTTTTAATAGTAATTTTTGTTCACTTTTCAGAAAACACAAAAAACTTTTTCAAAAAAAAACAAAAAACTTTTTCAGAAAAAGATAAAAACTGAGATGAAAATTTTATGTTTGAGTTGACGAACCAAACGAGCACTTGGTTGACAATTTCAACTATTGGTTGACAATACATATGCGAAAACTTACCCTATGTTTGATGAGAAAGAAAGAAACAAGTGCGAAAGGAAAAATAGAAATTAAAGGAAATAAGAGTGAGATATAAGATTTTGTTTTCTTTCATATACATTGTTTAGTATCACAGAAGAAGAATAAATAAAAAAGTTAAATATTTAATTTATTTAATTTATCTATGTTTCTTACTTTAAAAGCAGAGACAAAAAATAATTTTATTAATTATTGAGTGTATTTTTGTTTTCTTTCTATTTTTAAAGAGGAAAAAAAAAAAAAAAAACCTAGACCCCACCATAATCTTTTTCCCTTTTATTTTCTTTTCCTTCTCTTTTCCTTCTTATTAAACTAATTCCATCAATTTCCCTCTCTTTTCCCTCATCCTGCTTTCTTTCTTTATCATTTTTACCCTGCCAAACATGGCATTAGTGAGCAAATTTTATCCGTCTCCAGCACCCTTCAATTTTCAAATTAACCTAATAATCTATCAACAAGCATGATGATTTTTTAATTGAACGTGAACGATCCCCCTAATGTAGAAAAACCTTAAAGCAATATATATGGCAGTAGGATCAACATGACCAACATAAACAATCAATATTTGTTGTTCTCTATGCAAAAAGTCTTGAATGTGCGAAATATTCGAGTTTTGAGTTTTTGATATACTCTGTCCTTAGTCGTTGCATGTTTGGTCTAACGGTGATTTTACATGGTTCGGCTTAATTTGTTTCGTATATTTAAATTAAAAGAAAATTATCTAAATAGTTATTTTTTTTTTTCATTCAGTGATCAACATAACATAAAATCCCCCCACTTTATATGACATAAAAATTTTTTTTGTTTTGTTTTATTTTCTTTATTTTCAGATTTATGTTTTGTCTATTTTACCCATGTGTTATTTCTTCCTCCTCTTTCTCTCACCTACTTCTATTCACTCTCAGATCATCCTCTCTGCGCTCCCTATGTTTTTTTGATCTCTTTTTCATCTTCCTTCCTCTCTCTCTCTCTGTCTTCCCCACTGTCTTTCATCTGTCCCTATGTCTTCTCTCACTCTCCCCGTTGCTATCTCTCTAACGGTGGCCGGAGCTCGCGCGAAGGCGGTCAAGAACGACGGAGCTTGCGACGGCTCCGGCCATTGATCGGGCTGGATATCTCACCGGGGTTTGTGATTGTTTGGGCCCGATTGTCCATGCTGGCGTGAGATCGTGGCTCGATTTCCTTCTATTGTCCGAGATCCTCCGGCGAGGTTGTATCAGCATCGTGCTTTGCCTCCGGTGCGGAGATCGCAGCGGCGGCGACGATGATTTGGTCGCTGTGAGTTAGGGCTCGGCAGCGGAGGTGGATAGAAAATTTGACGGCAGTTGTTCGAGAAAAGGATCAGGTAAGCTTCTCTCGCTTGATTGTGTTTAGGTGTTTGTTGAAATGCCTATATGAGAATTTAATAGTTTGCTTAAGCATTTTACAAACGAATTCTTCCTTAGTTGAGCTTCTGATGGATCTTTCGTTTAATTTGGATGAATTTGATCAAGTTATTGGGAGAAAAACAAAATTTTATTCATTAATTGAACTTATTATAGACCTTTTGTTCATTTTGTATGAATTCGATGAATTTGTAGAGCCAAAAAAAAAAAAAAAAAAAAAAAGAGGAACAATGACGTATTTTCGGAGATCTAAACTTTGTTACATTTTATTACTGAAGTATTTTGGATATTATCTTGCATTTTGTTCTCCGACTCGTGTATTGTAGAACATGAGAAGAAACTAATTTTTATTGCTGGAATATGTTTATTACAAATAATTATTCTCACTGTTTAACTTTGTCTCTTTCTTAAGGGAGGACTTGAGGAAGTGGTTTCTTTCCCTGGAGACTGTCTTATCCCACTACATTTTTGGGTTCGAAAGTGCTGAAGCTCAGGTAGGATCTGTTTGTTCTGTTGTGGTACTCCATTTTTTGTATTCTATTCAGAGACTTAAGAATTGTGTGCTGTGCTTTTGAGGTTTGCAGAGGTCGCTCATCTTTTCACACAAGTCAATTAGCAGTTCAGAATTTGAGATATCTATAATTTGTTTAGGTTCTTCCCAATCACATGGATATTGGTTCATATATTAGAATAATTTGTTGCATCTCAATTTCAGCATTCTGTGCTGAATATAAGATTTTGGATCTTTCAAATTTGTAAACAGATGAAGAAGAAAATGGACATCTACTGTTAAAAAGCAAGAAAAGGCTCGCTTGGCACGAGTGAGTATTTGATTATCAAAGTTGTATGTCGAAACAGAATTTTACTAATGTATGATGCTTAATATTTTCTTGGCACTATTTAGATTGCGTTTCGCCATCTATGTTTAAGACCAAAATGAAAAATAAGAATAAATATTTTAGTATAATATCCAAAATATTCTACTAGCATACCCAAAATACTCTAATGGAGTATGCATTATACTCTAGAGTATTCTGGAGACCGATACCAATGGCCAGTGCCGAAGACATTTGATTATTCATGTTGAAAACTTAAAATATTATACTAGAATATGAACTATACTCTACTAGAGTATTCTGGTAGTCGGAGACATACGGTTATTTATGTTGAGAAATTAAAATATTCTTGTAGAATATGTACTATATTCTACTAGAGTATGGACTGTACTCTACTATAGTATAGATTGCACTCTACGAGAGTATTTTCGCGGCCGGAGTCGGTCTGGCCATCTATGTTGAAAACTTAAAATATTCTAGTAGAGTATGCATCATACTCTATTAGAGTACTTCGGTGGCCGGAGACATCTGGTTTTCCATTTTGAGAACTTAAAATATTTTATTAGAGTATACACTATAGTCTACTAGAGTATGGATTGTACTCTATTATAGTATGGACCGTACTCTACTAGAGTATTTCAGCGATCGAAGCCGGAAACATCTAGCCATACATGTTGAAAACTTAAAATATTCTAATAGAGTATGTACTATATTCCACCGGAGTATGGACTATATTCTACTAGAGTATTCTAGCGATCGACGCCGGAGACTGATGCTGGAGACATCCGGCCATCCATGTTTGAAAACATAAAATATTCTAGTAGAGTATGCATTATATTCTACTAGAGTATTCCAACGACCGGCACCGGCTGTTGGAGTCGGAACATTTAGTCATCTATGTTGAAAACTTAAGATATTTTAGTAGAATATCCAAAATATTATAGTAGAGTATGCATTATACTCTATAACAGTATGCCAACAACCAGAGCCGAAGACATCACGTCATGAATGTTGAAAATTGAAAATATTCTAGTAAAATATTTAAAATATTCTAGTAGAGTATGCATTATACTTTACTAGAGGATATTGACTATATTGACTATCGACACCGATGGTCGGAACTGGAGATATCTGGTCATCCATGTTGAAAATTGAAAATATTCTAGTAAAATATTTAAAATATTCTTGTAGAGTTTGCATTATACTTTACTAGAGGATATTGACTATCGACACCGATGGTCGGAACTGGAGATATCCGGTCATCCATGTTGAAAACTGATAATATTCTAATAGAATATCTAAAATATTATTGTAGTAGATTTTTTAAGTAATATGGGCAACTTGGGTAAAATATGTTAGGTTGACCTTTCACTAGGATTATTTTGTATCATACTGGTGAAGCGACAAAATTTTGTATTATGTTGGTGAAGTGGTACCCAAGTTTGTATTATTTAGGTGCTTTCCTCTTAAATTATTGTAATTTGAGTGATTTTGATTCCAAACTGAAATTTTTAAAAGAAGCATGATGTGCACAAAAGTTGGCAATCCAAGCATGAGGAGTATTTTGTCTTGCAAGGTGATCCTTGCTGATTCACACGGGATTCCACATGTCCCAGGCTACTAGGGCCGCTGGTCTTCTCATATTGTGTTGTTTACTCTGACTTTTCCCTTTTGATCAGACTACCTGTGATGCTTTGCAACTCTTATGGCCTACATTCTCTTCCTGGATTTGCTTTCAATGAATGCTTTAATGAGATTCACAATTAGGATATTAAAATATCAAGTCCTTTCCTTGTTCATTTACGTTCTTTGGATTTAGAATTTGTTTGGGTTTCTTCGGGGGCGGGGGGGGGGGGCACTGAATTTATTATGATTCTCTTTTTCTAAATCGTGAAGTGATCAACCTGAATCTTCCACCCAAAATATATATGAAAATAAAATAAAATAAAGAGAGAGAGAAGAAAATTGTGACTCTCATTCATGCGTTCAACAGTTTAATAATCACAAAATATAAATAATCATGATTTCACATACCATATGTTTACACCTGAAATTTACACAAGGGTTGAAGCAAATCCCTAGAGTTGGAATGATCCCATTCCAATGATTCCCACCAATTCTTTTCAACTTTGATATTTTGAAGAGAAGCGGGGCGATCACCAAGCGGTTCGTTTCCGAATAGATGATCAATCCGCTTCAAGTTCGGGCATTTCAGTACGAGAATTTCTTCAAGTGAATCGACAACCAAATCAGTTTCCTCGCAGTTGGATATGCTCTTCAGTTCCGGCAAGCCCCACAAGCGTAAAAGCCTTAGTTTAGGCAGAGTCACACTGATTTCACTAACTACTCTTTCGACACGAGCTTCGTTGGCATTGTCATGATCTTCACCATCGGATCTCGCTGCTATTAAATGAACCATCTGCTCGCAATTATGAACTCTAATCTCCTCCAAGTTTTGAAGGTGTGACAGCAATGCGGGCACGAACAAGCTCTTCATATTTGGACAGTCGATTACCGAAAGCTTCTTCAGAGACGAGAAGGTTCCAATTGGGAGCAACCAAGAAGCAAAAGTATCTCTCTTGACCAGAGCGCGTAAGTTCCACAATCGATGAAGCTCCAACTCCTCGAGCCTCTGAAGAATCGGAACGGTGAATGATGAAGAGTAAAGCACGTACTCCATCTCATGACACTCTGACAAAATACAGAACCGCAAGTCAATTGCATCCTTCAACGACGCAAATGATCTGCACAAGCTCGCCAAAACGCAGTTCATGACATGCAAAGTTTGAATGCCTTGAGGAAGTAAAAGCGGGCAGTAATTGCCTGCTACGTTTTCTCCCAAGATACAGTGCGTCAAGATAACGCCTCTATTGCATCTGTAGAACTCCTGAAAATAATGAAATCCCACATGAAACGTGTAAATTGAGATCATTTCTCTCCCTTCCATGGATTTGACGAACGAGTTAAAATGGCGGACGTCATGAAACATGGCCTCAAAATTCTCCAACTTTCTTAAGCTTGCCAACTCCTCTACATTGACTTTTAATGTTCTTGAGAAATAACGAGGAAGCGCAAGCTGTTGCAGATGCGAGAGTTTCCATAAAACCCCATCAGGTATTATCTTCAAAAACTTGGTCTGAAGGTTGAGGTACCTCAAATTCACCAGCATTTCGAGGCCTTGGGGTACTTCTTCGATTCCAGTTCTCCAACAGTCCAGTCGTCTTAAAGCCCGAACTTTCGCTAAAGATGGCACATGCACTAATCTCTCACACCCTCTTAACAGCAAAGCGGTGAGATTCACCA
>CM046381.1:996056-1316571 GCA_025413485.1 Ficus microcarpa | reverse complement strand
AATGAGAAATCGCGCTAGGTAGGATCTTGATATTTGTGTAGGAAAGATCGAGAATGTTGAGATTTTCCATGTACATAAAAAAGCAACCTGGAATTTCTTCTAGAAGTTTGTTATTTCTTAGTATCAAAGTTGAAAGCATAGGACACTTTGGCGATGCACTTGATGGGATGTCTGATATTCTGTTGCACATCAAAGAAACCCTGACAAGGTCCTCTATCCATTTTTGGTCCTCCGGTATGTCTTCCGAGCCTATGCCAGCTTCTACCAAGTAACGAGTACTGGTGATATTGAGTGCCATGTCCCGTACTAAATCGTGCATCTTGACGTACTTGTACCCAAATTTATTAGATGAACCTTCTAGCAAGCAAGCACTTTCAAGTTTATTCAACATAGAATGGCCCTTTCCGAACTCCGCTTGACGACTATCCATTTCCTCAATTATTCCCTCATCAATCAAGTTTTTAATCAAATATTCACGTCTAATCACGGAGTCTTCAGGGTGTAGTGCACAGTAAAGGAGACATTCCTGAAGTTTCTTATCCTTCAAGCGACCGAAACTTAGTTTCAACTTCTGGATTACCGTATTTCCCATATTGTACGGCCGCTTTGCACATGCCCTCAGCTCTTCTAACGCAGTCTTCCACTCGTTGCAATCAACATTTCCTTTTAAACTTCCTGCCACGATGACAATTGCGAGAGGTAGACGGGCACATTCTTTGACAATGTCTTGCACAATCGGATTTAGATTTGGGACAGATGAAACCCCATGGCCAACAATATCGAAGAATAATTGCCAAGCCTCCTCTTTTGACAAAAGTTCCATTCGAACGCTTTTACAACTCATTGCATGGCAAATGTGAAGAAACTGAGTGGTCAGCACTAACTTGCATCCATTTGCGCAACTCGGTTCTGGAATTCCTACATCCTCAAGACGGAATACTTCCCAGAGATCGTCGAGCATGAGCACATATCTCTTCTTTGTACTCAATGCGTTATGTATCATTGCAGCCCTTGTTGTTTCGTCGTCGTACCTCGAAATATCTAAACGCAACTTGGTTGCTATTGAATCTTGCAGGATGGTTAATGTTTGAAGCCTTGGATACAGTCACCCAAATTACGTTGTCAAATTTTCTGCCATGCTCCAAAAGGCGATTGTTGATATGTTTCAAAACGGTTGTTTTACCAATTCCACTCATACCATAAACCCCAATCTTTCTAACTTCATCATTTATCAAACATTCCCAGATTTCTTCCATTTTTCTCCTTGCTGTACTGGTTTCTCTTCCCAACGTTATTACCGGCAATATGTCACCGGAGTTTGAGACTGCTTCAACCAAGCCATCAGGAAAAACCCCTTTTCGATGAAGTTCTTCTACCTCACCAATCTTCTCAAAAACAACTTTTCCGAGGCTAGCACGAGAGAGGTACTTCACTTGCTCAATTCTTTGCTCAATGGTTCTTATTTCACCATTTATTTTCTCTACCTTTCCGAACCACAGCTCAACTTCCTTCTTTTGTTTCTTTCTTGGGCGTCGCTCTTCTGGAAGAAGTTCTTCCATCATTCTGGATTCCCGATCTTGCTTCCGACAATTTAGTTCTTCCATTTTTTCTTTGAGAGTTTCCATATATTTATTGATTCCTCTATGGTATCTCCACCAATTCTCAACTGGAGCTGATATTGTTTTGACAAGATCAATGAGAGCCCCTGCAATCTCCATTAGTTATCCTACATAAACATGTAAAATACGCGTAAAATTTTTGTACATTAAAACTGGAAGAGCTCGTTACGAAGAAAATGTGGAAATAAGGAGATGGGTGAAGGGTTCTGTGGAAGGATTTAGGATACACAGCTGCTTAAATAAAAAGAAAAAAAAAAAAAAAAAAAAAGAAAAAGAAGAAAGGAAGGAATTGTTTGGATATGGAATTTCAAATTCCTTCTAATAAAAACAAATGAGAGGAGAGAATTATTATTATTTTTTTAATGAATGATGGCAATAAGAATCAGTAGGTGTATCAAGACATTTTGATGATTAGGTCGGCATCCTTTTAGCATCCTCATCACTTTTTCATTCCATTAAGTTTATCAAAAATAAAAATAAAAGTAAAAGTGATGTTTACACGAGAAACTAAACTAAAACAGAAAACAAGCACGCAGGCCCCAAATTTAAGCTGCACAATAAGAGAAAGCTCTCTCCCAAAGAGAATTCATACCGTACACAATAAGAGAAAGGTCTCCCCATTACTCTCCAAATTTTTTTTAATGGTTTACGGTCCTATGTACCTTTTCTTTGCCTTTTATTTTCTTTCCCTCTTACCAAACACAATCCAGACTCTTGTGAACTGATATTCAAAGTTAACTTCTATTACATGTCTGTGGCAAAAAAAAAAAAAAAAAAAAAAAAAAAAAAAAAAAGAAAAAAAAGAAAACCATATATGTGACTAGGAAATTTTCTACACCGGGTCTGAAGGAAAATTCTTGAGATTATAATTGGTGTCCTTAACATTTTTTGAATTAAAATGCTTTCCCTTTATTTTATTTTCTTCCGTTTTCTGTACAAAAAAAAAATGAAAAAAAAAATTCAAAAGACAAGGTACTAAAACAACGTATATGTAATGATTGTTGGCATAAACTATAACTACACATCTGAATTCATTACTAGTTCAAAACCTTGGTTTATATATCTTCGTTTGGCCCCTGTTTTGTGTAACAACTCCATGCAGGAGTTTGACTATTCAACTCAAAAACTCTTAAAATCTACACCTTCAAATCTTTCTTCTTCTTCTTCTTTTTTTAATTTTAATTTTAAATAAACTGAGAGCCCACTTGAGGAAACATTTGGAGATAGTATTTTGAAGGTTGAGTTGAAAATGTGCGTTTGGAGTGAAAACTTTTGGAAAAGTTTTGTGATATAGAAAATAGTGCAAAAATTGATATGTATTCGGAAAAAATATATAATAGATCTTGTCTTAGTCATCTCATTATTTCGAGCATTTTGACATGGAAATCATCTCATTTCGACATGAATGAGAAAGTTATGGATTTTTAAAGTTTGAGTTTTTTAAAAATAAAAGAGAAACAAAGTTTAATGTAAAGTTGAGATTTTGAAATCCAGATGACATATATTTTTTGCATTGAATGAAAATGAGATGATGTATATTTTTAAAATTTCATTGAATGAAAATAAGAATGAAACAATATCCATATTTTGCAATTTTTTTCAAACGCATTTTAAATTTTTATAGTATATATTATATCACAATTCATTTTCAATTCACACTTCTTCCGAATATGTATTTCCAAACTAACCTCTTAAACTCCAACTCCAATTGTTATCCCAAATGAAAAATCAGGAAACTCGCAGCAAGTTTGAGAAAGGAAATTAGTATTGTTTCGTTAGAACTTCCCATAAAAATAAAAAGAACAGAGCAAAAGTTTTACATATAAACAAAAACTCGATGAAATAAAAAGTATTTAGCTGACCTGACAACGGGAAAATGCTGCTTCGCAAATGACTTGAATTACAGATGAAAAGCGAGAGCAAATTAGCTGCTAGTTTGGGCAACTTATTCTGAATGCCTATTGTGAAAGGAATTTAGAGACACAAAGAAAGTCAACGTTGACCTATTATTATTATTATTGTTTTTTTTTCTTTTCCCCCTTTCTTGATCTCATGGGAAAGAGACGCAAGAACATGGCATGGAAATGGAGGATAGTTAGATATTGTTGTTTCCAGGAGGAAGCGGTGGCACTGGCTACTGGTTGTGGTGTTTTCTCCCATTGTTTCATCCATTATTTTATGAGAAATTGTAGTGAATAATATTTTTACGAAAATAATTACTATAAATAGGAAGATTCTCAAAAAGTAAATAATAAATTTATTAGTTAAATGAAAATTTTATTAGATAAATAGTAAATTTAATAACGAGTTAAATAACATATTCATAAGATATAAATAAATGATTGGGCAAATTACATTTTTCTCCTTGAACTTTAGGTTTTGTCATAAAATGTCCTCCAAATTTTATTTTGTAACATTCTTTCTCCTTAACTTTGAAAAGTTTACACAATTTCTCTCTCAATTAATTTTTTTAACGAAAAAAATATACATAACACTCATTTGAAGCATGAGTTGTGGATGTTAAATGTGAAATATTTATAGTTAAATCTAAAAAGTAAATATTTAGGATTGATTGTCATTTTTTTCCTCATATTTCTATCTTGTAGGTATAAAGATGAATGGAGAGTTACTATATGAAGAAAAGCAAAATATAGGATATAAACATGAGTAGTTCAAATTTTAGTTGTTCATTTTAAGGGTATTGTGGGTATTTTTTATATTACAATTAAGTAATGATAGAGAAAATGTATATTATTATATTTATAGGTGTTGGGGAAAATACCCCTACACTATGTAGCAGAAAAATAAACTAAAATAGAAATAAAGATAAAACAAGGAATTTACATAGTTTGGCAAAATTGCCTAGGTCTGTGAGAGAGGGAGAATAAATTCACAAATACTTTCACAATTACACACTCGTCAAACACTCTCAAACTCTTTCTACCCAAAACCCTTTACATCATTTGCCTATCTCTCTTCTCGCTTTCTCTCAAAAAGAGGCACACACTCTCTCTATTTTTCTGATCACACACACACACGCACACAAAACTCTTACCACAATACACCAATTTATAGGCTCTCAATTAGACACAATAATACAACTTTCCCAAACTCATAAAATAGAACTTACTCAAAAACTAATTTGAGTCACATATCTAACAATCTCCACCTTGACTCAAATTCTCTCACCTTACACTCACATTTAATAAGAATAAACATGTGTCGAGTTCAAACTCTCATCAAACTTGACACGGGAAACCGATTTCTTCTAACTCCATTCTTTGTCTTTAGTTGTCACCTTCACCTTGTTGCACTCTTTCACTCTAGCAACTTCTTTCACAACTGCGAAGACCTTTCTTGAAGTGGCTCCATCTATACAAATTCTTCACTTTTTCACTCTTCATGGAAAACAAAGCACCTTTTTTGACTTCTATAAAACCACTCTTAGCAGAATACTCTCAACCCAAAGTATCCAAAGCCCCCAAAGAGATTAAACTTCTCCTGAGTCGAGGAACATGCCTAACATTCGCTAATTAATGTCTTCACAACTCCATCAAACATCTTTACCTTCACAGTACCTATTCCATTATTGGCTTTAGCACTTAAATCATTAGCCATCAGAAGTGCACTAGCATCACAGGGCTTATAAGAATCAAACCACTCCTTATGTGGACACATATGGAACAAACATCCAGTATCTAAAATTCAAAAGTCAGAATCAACTCCCTCAGTAGTAATAGAATATATACCATCTTCACTGTCATACCTGTCACCAACAACATTTGTAGCTTCTCCTTCTTGAGCTTTCTACTTCCTTCTTTCTTCAAGTTGCCCTGTCAGTTCTTCACAGTTTCTCCTCATATGTCCCTTCTCAAGGCAGTAAAAGCACTCAACATCCTTCCATGAGCTTGTTGGGAACGGTCATCTCTCCTCTCATAATATCTCCCTTGTGTCTTATCATACCCCTACTCGGATTTGACTTCACCATAAAAACTTGTTCAGTATGAGACAAACTACTAGGTTGTTTCATGTTTGTAGTCTCCAACAAAGCAGTTGATACCTTATCCACGATTAGCGTAGTTTTTCGAACCAATAACATAATTACCAAAGTCTCATACGATTTGGTTAGGGAGGCCAATAAAATTATCACTTTATCTTTGTCATCAATTTTGACCTCTACAATTATCAACTGAGTTATGCACTTATTGAAATTGTTTATATGATCCCTAACATTGGTTTCTTCAATCATCGTCAATTGATAGAATTGCTTCTTCATATATATTCTATTTGTTAAGGATTTTGACACATAAGCTTTTTCCAATTTTTCCCACAACTTAGAAGGAGATTTTTCATTTATAACACTATACTTAAATTCAAGAGCCAAACTCAAACAAATAGTGCTTACCACTCTCGTTTCTAATTCTTCCCAATCTTCATCGCTCATCTTTCCTGGCTTCTTCCCTTGCAATGCTTTGAGAAGTCCATGTTGTACCAGTACATCTTTCACCATACTCTGCCACATATTGAAATGACTCTTTCTGTCAAAACGCTCAATTTGCTTGAACTTTACTCCAAACATCATCTTGATTTTTTTTTAAATCAAGATCCTCAACCTTTCTCTGATACCACTTTTTGAGGAAAGTATTCCTATACTTGAAACACAGTAGAAAAATAAATTAAAACAGAAATAAAGAAAAGACAAGGAGTTTACGTAATTCGGCAAAATTACCTACTTCAATGGGAGAGAGAGAATAAATTCACAAATACTTTTACAATTATACACTTATCAAACACTCTCAACCTCTCTCTCTACCCAAAACCCCTTACATCAATTGTCTATCTCTCTTTTCACTTTCTCTCAAAAAGAGTCACATACTATCTCTATTTTTCTAATCACATGCACACAGACACACAAAACTCTTAACACAATACACCTATTTGTACTCTCTCAAAGGGACACAATAATACAACTTTTCCAAACTCATAAAATAGAAACTTACTCAAAAACTAATTTGAGTCACATACCTAGCAGCAGGCAATGTAATGATTTCCCAAAATAAATTCATAATATATATAAGATTGATTTCCCAATAATCTATTGTAGAATTCTCAAAATCATGGGGTGCAAATAAGTTAAGAAAGTGTTAATATTAATATATATATATATATATATATATATATATAAGGTTAAGCAAGTATAGTACTATTAGGTAACCCCATTTTTTAATTGCAATTAGTCAATCGTTTGTTTGTTTGTTTGTTTTTTGTTTCGTTTTGTTTCGTTTTGTTTTTGTTTTTCGTTTTTCGCTTTTCGTTTTTCGTTTTTTGTTTTTTGTTTTTTGTTTTTTGTTTTTTGTTTTTTGTTTTTGTTATTTTGTTATTTTTTTGTTAATTTTTTTTAACGGAGTTAACATCGTTTTGTAATCACCAAAGTTGACGATTTTTAGAGTGCTTGTTAAAACAAAGATAACAATCAAATATCCCTTAAATTCAAATTATTATTAAACGCACGAATATGATAGTAAAGATCCCTTTAAAACAATAACAAAAAAACAAAAAACAAAAAACAAAAAACAAAAAACAAAAAGAACAAGAAACAAAAACACAAAAATACAAAACAAAACATTTCAAGATTATAGGACAAGATTATCTCTAATACAACACACTTTTAATTTATTTATTATTTTACTAATTAAGTTCTCAAGGTATATCTTCGTTAATAACCTGAAACGAAATGGAAAGCTCCTATAATAAACTCTCTCCTTTCTAATTTTTTCGGGAAGAGAGGTATGACACAACGCTTTGTCCAATTGACAAAGACGAAGCGTTTCTTCCTGTATACATTCTGTCGCTTTACCTCTTATAAAAGGAGAGCAAATTTTAAAGAAAATTAAACTGCCATTTTACCAAGATTAACGATTTTGTTTTGAGGCAATGAACAAAGAAACCCTGTCCAAGGTCACCAAGATGGTCGTGCCCGAGTTGCTCAAGTTTGTCCCAGGTTATAATTTTGTCCACTTTGCCAATTTAATAGCTCGCTGTCATCTTTTTTAATAGAGAATTTAAGGTGAGGGAATTCAAACTCTACACTTAATTTTATTTTTACTTTTGTAGGTGAAAGTTTGACTTTTGATCTCATGACTGGAATATCACCACTAGCAGGAGATCATGTGAACATGTCCGATGACCAAACGAAGTACGTGACAGCATTGCATGCTAGATCGGACAAACTAGAGAGGGAAGTCCGAGAGTACAAGACGTTGTACGAGAAGAAATCAAAATAGAGCGCTACGAATCTCAACAGATTGGAGAATGTTTTTAGAAAGCTAACTTTTTTTGCCATTCCAATTAGGGTTTGGGAATTATGTTAGATATACGGAGTTGTACATGTGTTGCTCTTAACTGTTCTTTTGTTTGATTTAGTTTTTTAGCTATCACAAGGTCCAACTTTTTACCTCGAGTTGCCTTTCACAACTCAGTATAAATATATACATCACAAAGTGGTTGACAGTCCTAACCACGTAGGCACTAACTTAGGCTACACTAACTTTGGTGCTGGACCGTGTGGCGTGCTCACCGCTTAGCCACTTGGACCACTTCCTCGGACTGGGTAGGAACAGACCACATGTCGAACTATCTGACTAGCCACCTATCCCATTTGCTGGGTCTTCTCAGTGTTGATTTAATGCACCAAATAAAGCTGGACTGGATCACGGTCTAAGACTACCCTAATGGCTATCTGAGTCATGGGCCACGTGCTTGCGTCTCACGCCCTATGTTCAACAAATCACTTCGCCACTAGGTAACCGCTCGCCCCACTTGCACGCATTTCATGCCACCAGCATCCCACGCACATTTGACCTTTTTTGGTTGCCCCACATCCGCATGTCTGTTGGGCCACAGCCCTTGGGCCCTGTCCTGGCCATGGTAGCCTGAGTTCCGCAAAACTCGCCCATTTGTCTACACCATGCTGGCTTAGCCGCCCAAGCCTACGCATACTTGCCTTAGTCATTCCCACGTGCCTAACGCCTTGCTGCCACCGTGCTTGTCCGCGAACCCTTCGAACAAGAATTCTTCGACCAAGGCTGCTCATCTTGGCCATGCCATGCCTATGCCGAGACATGGCACGGTTTGACCCACGTCTGTCCCCACGTGGGCCGTATGCCGAATCACGAGGGTCTAACAAACCCACCCCCGTCGGATGAAGCCGACGTCCTCATCGGGAGGGTCTCCAAGTACTTGTTGATCTAAACACCAAATTGCCACAACACCGTGTTGCATTCCCACGTAGCATGCGCCTCACTACTGCCCTCCCACTACATCAAGTAATCTGAGCGTTGGTCCCTCCGACTTGCCTTCATGGTCCGATGGTCACCTTGTTTCTTGAATTGCTCCCTCTCGCTAGGTTAGGCTTGCTTCACCTACTGCCTGTCACGGTCAGCTTTATCAAAGTAAGGCTTCAGAAAACTTACATTGAAAGTTGGGTGGAGTTTCATCTTTCCCAACAATTTGACTGGATAGGTTGCACTGCCCATCCATTTGATCACATCCGAAGGCTCGTTACACTGCTGCACCGAGTTTGTGTCGGACCGTTTGTTAGTCAGCTTCTCGTGGGTCGAATACTGCACTTCTACCTCTTTGAACTTGTGACTTCCAACAACAATGGGTGTCCCTATTGGACACGCACCCCACCAATGGCTCTATCTGAACCCGAGCATGTCACCCACGCTCTCATTACCTCATCACCTTCGACAATTCTCACTTGCCCACATCCTGACTTCCCCTCAAGCCTTGCAAGAAATGCTGCCTTCGATGACCAATCGAACCCATAAGCAATGTTAGGGACAGGATATGTCTCTTTGCAGCGTTAGCTAAGGAACTGGGTGAGCTTTCGCTTAGTAATAAGTCCAAACATATCTTACAAAACACATTAAGAATATACAGCAATAAAAATATGCGAAAATTCTTGTTATGCTTTAGTATGGACATCTTATACTGATCGATGGGCCCAAGTGTTTGTACCTAAAGCGTGTGATCAAACAGAGAGAATTAGAGGAGCTACCCACGTAGACCGCTCTCAGCCTTTGACCATTGGTCTTAATGATCTATCCTAGGTGGATATCCTGATCCTCACCTAGGTGGAGGTTGGTACAAAACTCAATTAATTAATGTTTAGACTAAATTACAATTTTCGCCCTGAACTTTAGGCATTTTTACAAAAATGCCCCTTGAACCTCAATTTATAACCTTCTTTTCCCTGAACTTTAAGTTCACTAATTTCCTCCTTGATTAAATTTTTCACTAAAAAGCACACATGATACTCGTTGGAAGCATGAATCACGGATATTAAATGAGAAACGCTTATAATTGAGTTAAAAAAGTAAAGGCCGATTGTCATTTTTTCCCATAATCCTTTCTTATATATAACTTCATAATTTAACACTTAATAAGGGTAATGGGTGCCTGGAATGCTGCCAATGTGTATCATTACATAATTTTATACGTAATACCCTCAACTTATGTCTTCAACAAGTGTTACGTGTACTCTTTCGTCAAAAATTTAATTGAGGAGGAAAATTCGCAAACTTCTTCAAAGTTCAAGAAGAAAGAATGTTACAAAGTTCATTTTATGACAAAACCTAAAGTTCGGGATAAACGGTGTAATTTATCCTTAGTTTTTTTTCTCAATTGTCGTAACTGCTTGGTTACCATGCGCTTAAGTCAGTGAAATGTTTACATGATATGACAGTCTTTAAAATATCTTGAAAACTTAAATTCATATTATAGGTGAGCTTTGAATTTACTTCAATCCAATTTGGGGCCCTCAATTTACAATGTGCTTAATTTACATATTATATCCTTCCTAAGAATATATCTGTGATAAGTATAAGCCTAGTACTCTTTCTGGATCTTATAAATTTTTGTTCCTTAATTTCCTCTCAATTTTACTCGTTCCTTAATTTCCTCTCAATTTTACTCTTCTTGAAATTAGTTAACTTTCGTTACTTAAACAATTAATTGTTAGATTAATTATAAGTTATGGATTAATTACCTTACTACTAAATCATTATGTGAAAATATTGGTTGTCAGCCTAGTTACGCAATCGTGAAGTTCAGAAAGGAGTGATGTTTTATAATACAAATAGGTGTAAAAACATACTATCTGTAACTCTAACTCAAGTTTTGGGTCTTTAGTCCATTCATGTCTTAATTTTTGCTTAAAAAAATCTGCTTTCCCACGTTTTGATAATCAAGAAATAGCTTCATCATATATTTGAACTAAAAATCTTGGCAATTGATCTCAAACTTCAAATCATTTGCATTTGACCCCAATCGGAAGACATGTTGAAATTTTTACGATATTCTTACATTATGTGATCCGTAGGTTACATTCAATTAATGGTGGCCGAGTATCAGTAAAGCTCTCTCTCTTTATGATAAACCAAAGATAACCATCCCGTAAGTGAGAGAGTCTTGTTCTTATAGGTCCAATTCAAGCAAGGCCTAAACTGCTTTCAATTCATCTACAAAGACACATTCAAAAAAACGATAAAAAATAATTAAGGAATATTTTTATAAATGTCCTCTGAATTATACACCCTTTTTCATTTTGCCCCCTGATTTCATAAAACCGTTCAAAACGTCCATGTTTTATACAAAACCAGTCAAGACTCCCCATTCCGTTTACTTCCATCTCAAAAATTAAAGATTAGTTTGGTTAAACTTAATGCCCCCCAAGCAATACACCCTTTTTCGTTTTGCCTCTGATTTTGTAAAACCATTTAGAATGCTCATTGTTAAATACAAAACTAGTCAAAATGTTTATTCCGTCTATAAAATTGAATTTTTTGCTGACGTGGCACATCATTAAAAGTTAATAATAGATATCTTGAAATAAAACCCTAATTATTAAACTAAATTAGTAATGAAAACCAATTATTTTTAATATTAATTCAAACAAAATATCAAAGTATCAAAATTGGTGAAAACCTTAAATTGATGGAGTGAGTTTGGAGGGCTGGGAGTTGTCGTGGGTGTGATGTCGACCGGGGTAGTGATGCTGTTGTAGAAGGTGTGTTTGAGGTGTTGACTTGAGGGGCTTTGACTACTTAGGTTTCTTAATAAGTAGTTGGAATATATCAATGGCGAAAATTAACGATTAATTTATGGATGGCTTAGTCTACGTTTTCAATATAGTTCTTTTACAATAAAATAAATTAGATTTGAATAAAGATCATATATATATATATATTTTTTAATTTTTACAAGTTGGGGGCATTTGCAACGGATTACAAAATCGGGGGTCAAAATAATAATGGTTTATAGCTCAGGGGCATTTTTTAATTTATCCTAATCTTCCAGGATATACCACATCAAAAATAAAAACAAAAAACATTTCAAGATTAGTACAAGATATCCCTAATTCAATGCACTCTTATTTATTGTTATACTAGTTTTTAGGTACGTGCTTCACACGTGTAGATTTAATGTGTTGATTTTTTTAATATAAATATATATATATATATATGTGCAGAAATGCTAATTTTTTATAAAAGAATTATTAGGTGTTCCTTTTTTTTTTTTTTTTTTTTTTTTAAGAAATCAATATCTTTTCTTAATTTATTTATTGTCTCCCAAAGAGTTTAACAAAATTATGTAATCACTGATTAAAATGGAACATAATAAGTTGAAGAATTGTAAGAAAAAAATTTGTTGATATATTTGAAAAAAAAAATTACATATAGGGACAAATTGAAAAAATGAAAAGTATTTTAAATAAACTTTTAGGTAGAAAAAGTAAAAGCCAAAAATAAAACAAAGAAAGAGTTAAGCAACACAAAAATAAATAAATAAATAAAATAACGGGACCAAATTTTTGAATAGTGTTAGAAAGACAACTCTCTTACATAATAAAGTTATATATAGATTATAGATATGGATTATAGAATATAAATACAAATTGCTTCTAAAGGTATCTTAAATGAAGAGAAATGGAATAATGCTAATTTTCTTGGGAAGAGAGGTATGAAACCACGCTCTGAACCTACCTCATCCATTATTGGTTTTTGTTTCCGATAACCAAAGCAATGTAGGCATGCGATAGTACAGAAGACGAAGAGTTTCTTTCTACATCTTCCCTCACTCTTGCCTCTCATAAAAGGAAGGGCAAATTGCAAAGAAAATTAAGCTACCATCTATATACCAACATAATTACCGACTTTGTTTTGTGGCAATGAACGAAGAAACTCGGTCCGAGAATGTCCCATGGCACGGCATCCTCACCAAGAACGTCGGCGAGGCAATCCGCCGGTTCGTCAACGACGAGGAAACTCGGTCCAAAGTTGCCAAGAAGGTTGCACCAGAGTTGCTCAAGTTTATCCCAGGTTATAATTTTGTCCACTTTTACTCTTTTATCGTACCTAAAAAATTTCAAGCTTTTTATTATTTATTTATTTATTTATTTAAATATGAATGGATTCGAACTTTACATTTTATTTTATTTTATTTGTAATTTTACAGGTGGGGGTTTAGCTTATGGCCTTGTAACTGGAATATCACCAATACAGGATGATGTGAACAAGTCCGATGATCTTTCTAAGAACGTGAAAGCTTTGCATGCAAAATTGGACAGGTTGGAGAGGGAAGTCCGATAGTTGAAGACATTGTACGAGAAGCAACATGAGCAAAAACAAAAACGGAGTTGTTCTGTAATAAGTTGGTGGATTTTGTTGTTTGCATTTCCCTTTTTAGCTGTTTTTTATACCAACTTTTTATTGTACTCCAATTAGGTTTTGGAATTTGTCTTGGATTATGGAGTACTCGTATGTGCTTTGCTGTTAACAGTTCTTTTGTTTGATTTAGTGTTATTTTTTTGGGTGATTTTCTGGGCTTCATCACAGGAATTAAATTATGTAGTGGCTTATATAAAATGAATTAAGCTCCTCGCGCATGCTATTCTTTTTGTTTTTGTTTTTCTGTGTTTTTTTCATCATCATGATGTTTTATTTTCCTCGACTTTAATATCAGTGGCATTTCTTCACTTTGATATTATTAAAAATAAAAAATAAAAAACGGAAGAGTATGAAGAAGCAAATAAGCAAAAAACTAAGAGGAAACAAATTAATTACTAACAAATCCGACAAAACCCAAAAAAAAAAAAAATAAATAAATAAAGCACACATTTCAAGAGAGAGAGAGAGAGAGAATCACGTCCAGCTAAAATATATTTAAGCAGATGTTGAACAGTTGAAGCCACCTTCATATTCATCAGGTTTCATCTAATTAATATCAAATTTATTGTTGAAGGATAGGTATTGTTTTACATTGCCCATACAACTTCGAACGGATCAAAATTACCCCTTAAACTTACTGTTAGACCGTCTTTGATTGAGTGCTAAATTGATGTGCCAATAATAAACTTTAGCATTTAGGTGAAAAAGTACACTCTAATAAAATGTTATTTAGATGCCAATTTTATTATATACTAAATTTGATGGTAAATTTTTCACCAATTCCTTATATAGAGTTTTTTTCATTTAACTGTACTTATTTCAATTTTAGAAATCTATTTTAATTAATTTAGAAGATTTTTTTTTTTTAAGATTTAGGTAAACTTCATAATATATAAATACACACACAGAGATACCTAGGCACATAGGGCCAAAAGGGAAAATTGAGCCCCCTCAATTTTTTATTATCTATCTTTTTATATGTAATTGATTTAAATTTATAAATAACTCCCTCTAAAAAGTTAAAAAAAATCAATTTATTTTCTAAAAGTTAAAAAACTTATAATTATAATCCCATTTATAAAAAAAAAAAAAACATAGCTCTAAAAACTAAAAAGAGTTTCAGAAACGACAACATATATGACTAACACGACAGTATACATACGTATATGTATATTCATGAACAAGAACTATGTATTTCAAAATGATAAGATCTGATAAAATTCATGCTCTTGGAAACGACATTCAGTGAGAGAACCCACGTCAGTGTAGAAACGACAATGCTAAAGACGGAAACGACATTAGCGCATAAGAAGTTAAAAAACAACAAAACATTTTACTTCAAGAACGACAACACAACTGCCAAACGAATATTTGTTTCACAAGTTATTTGTACGACAATGGAGTTTTTTCGGATCGACAACAAAGTATAGAACCAACATTATTTCGAAAACGACAATGACATCTTAAACTTTTAAACTTAAAACAACGAACATTTTTGTTAATTATTGATCAGAGGACCAATTCCTTGCTTAATATTATATTTCTATTATATTTCTGTCTTTATGATTCTTAACCAGCTAAATCAAATTCACTCACTAATCATCACAAACGGTCTTAACCAGCTCGAAATCATTTTCGTACCTTGAATTCTATTAATGGTTCTGGATTTCTATCGGAAACTGATTGACGTGAAGATTGTAGGGAAGGTGTTTGATGAAATGCCTGAAAAAAAAAAAAAAAAAAAGAAAGAAAAAAAAGAGTGTGGTTTCCATGGAACTCTAAGTTATGTGGGTATTTGAGTTCTGAGGATTTGGAAGCAGGCAAGACGCAAGAGACTATTTAATAACGTTCCGAGGAAGGATGTTGTTTAGTGGAATCCTATGTAACCAATATTTCTCAGTTGTAGCTTTGTCATAATATAGTCTACTTTGGGTTGTAGCCTACATGTTTTAACATTTTTTTTTATATATATTTTTTTTGGCTGAGATTTTAAGCAGAAAACTTTCTTATATATGAATTTTCAGGTGATGACGTCTTCGTAAAATATATACAATTAAAAACATTCCCGTAAATCACAAATTTGATTTTGTGTTACTTTCCCTATAATGCCCTCTGAAGATTGGCGTTCAACAGGACATTGGTCGGCAGTCAAAGGGTTATTATGGTACTTACACTGTACTCTAAATCATGGTCTCTACTTTTTTCACAAAAGTTTCCCATTATCTCTTCATGCCTGCTCTCGTACCATATAAGAAATAAAAAGAAGGATTTTTAAGAATGACAGTATTTCATTGATATAAATAGCACAATATATACAAGTGCATCTTCAAATATAAATGGAAATTACGTAATTAAGAAACAATAAATAGAGAAAGTATATACAATTAAAAGCATTCCCGTAAATCACAAATTTGATTTGTGCTACTTTCTCTATTCCTCTGCCTTACGCAACCTTCGCCATTGTTTTTCCCCTTGATTTGTTGCTTTTTCTGTTCTGTTCTTTGGTGATTTAATATTAAAAATCACTTTTTGCATGAAATGTTCTTGCATTAAATTAGAGCCTTTCATTATCAAGTATGTATAGGTTCGATTCCGCAATTAAAAAGAAAAAAAACTATAAATACTAAATGAACAACTAGCAGCCCTCAATGGATCTACTCATAAAAAATTCAATGGTGCCAATTTAATTAAAACCCGTAGGTAAGAAAAATGTGCAAGGGAACAAAAGTATATGAACACCATAGCCGACTCCTCAAAACTCTGCTCGATTGCTCCATTCAACTCTGGTTCTTCATCATCGTCATCCCCATCCTCATCATCATCCTCCGAATCATCATCATAATTATGATTCAATATCCTTACTCCTTCAAATTTGTGATGCGGGATGACCGTGCGCTTATCAATCTTGATGAGCGTCTGAGCCACATTACATCCGGACTCAGATGCTTCGCGGGCAATACATGCTGCAGCTTCCGAGATCCTCGTTATTACATCGTCAAAGCATTCCAATGGCACTGCAGGTTCTACTGGAGACTCTGACCGCTACGTTGATCAATAATGTAGAAGGGGAATTCTGGGTTGGATGCGCCGAGCATTCTCTCGACCACGGCCTTCGCTTCACCGGCAGATGGTAAGCTTTCGAACGGGCAATGGATGCACAAGTAAGAAGAGTGGATTCGGGAATAACTCATGGGATCAGTGTCTGCACGTGTTCTATGGAAGACTACAAACGAAAAGCGAAAACTAGACGAAGAAAGGTATGGGTCGTTATAGCAGTTCGTGTTCTTTGCTGTGATGTAAACATTTCTCTCCGTGGCCATCAAATCGACATAGTTGTTTAGACCCCAATCATAGTACTCCAGATTGTAGTGAGCCATATAATTTGCTGTTGGTTTGCGTCTTGAATTCAGAGAAGAGAAAGAGAAATAGAAGAAACGTAAAACAGCTAACGAATTCAAAGAAGCGTTACGTTTTAATTTATAAAGAGACTATTAGGGTTTGAATATGCACGGATGCATATATATATATATATATATATATATTTATGTCTTTGTAATTTTACACCAATTCTTCACCTCTTTGCCATTTTTTTTTTAATTCGGAATCTGTGTGCCTTCATCGCTAGACTGTACATAAAGACAACATATCAAGCCTTTTTCCTTTTTCTTTCTTCTTGAAGATTTTCCATTAACCCTCTCAATGTATTAATTACTGTTTATTTATATATTTATTTCTCTCACCCTAGTTCAAAATATCTAGTTATCAGAATTTTACGTATTAGCTTTGTTTCTTTTTCTTTTTTGTTCTGTCTCGTCTTCCTAATTCTCACCTCAATTTTTTCCCCCCTTTCACTGTACTTCTGAAAACATTTTCCTCTTGTAAATAGACGTATTCTGAAAACATTTTCCTCTCACTTCTGAATAGATGTATTCTTTTATATAAAATTTACCACTATAATATGAATTTAGTGGATGTATTAGTTATTTTAGTGAATTAATTCTTGGATTCGATAAACCACTGAAATCAAATCATGGACCCGTTACTGAATTTATACTCACAAGCCAACTACAATTAGGAGAACTTCTAGTCACGTTTCGATTCTTAGGCGAACTCCTATACTTATTGATGTCAAGTCTTATTTTTTCATTCGTTCCCTTTTTGACAACTGATTTCGCTGTGTACCTGTAACGCCCCGACTTACGTAGGGCTGTTACCATACATACTTGTACTACATCTTGGTTTAAACTTACTTGGAAATTTGAGAATAATTTTTTTTTTTTAAACATATGTAAATAGATTAGCTCATATAGTAAACTTGTCATACATACATACTGAAATGAAAAGACATACTCAAGTCTTCAACTCCATATATACTGTATAACATAACTTATTTTTGGAGATATATATACATATCAACCCAAAAGAGCTTGCAGAAAAACTTTGCATAGTGGTATCCCACACCGCCCTTAACTCGCCGCATCGCCTACATGGCCCACCCATTAAGTTGCAGGCTTTTTACCTACAGTATGAAATATACTGATGGGGTTTCGCCCAGTAAGCACAAACATAATCTCACAAAACGTAACAAATATCGTGCAACTTATGCATGAACCAATTATGTTTATTTATGAATCTTTTATGACCAATTATTGACTTGAACTTATTATCTTGCTTTAACATGTGGGCTCCTTGTGTACGTACCAAAAGCGCGCAATCTTCAGAAAGTTAGGATTTACAAGGCCCTTAACAATTTAGAAATCATGTATACCTTCACGATTTGGCGGAAGGTCTTGGTAACTTGAAACTTGTAATCCTCCACGATCTGACTGGAGGTTGGTACGACACTTTTCTTATCTTAGTTTAGTCTTAGTCTTATTACTTTACCAAGACTAAGATTCTTTACATGTGATCTCATTAGTCATGATGCATGTAATATATAGACATAGCATGACTTAAAGAGAGAAAGCATAAAATAATTTGTGGCATGTTTATTTCTTACAACATGGCATAACCATAAATTATGACATAACTTGGCATATTATGGCTAAACATGACTTAACATGGCAAGCATGACTTAACATGGCTTAACATGACATAACATAGCTTAACATGATATAACATAACATGACATAGCATAACATGAATTGACATAACATGTCATCTACTTGAAAATAGTTTACTATTTTCCATACTGTAGGTGAGGTTTGCACTTACATGATATGTTATATCTTAGGTCTTGTTGCACCAAAGTAGATCGCAACAGCAGGTTACTTCCTGCTATTTAAAAGAACATAGGATAAGGATCTTATAAATCATAATCATAAAATGTTGGTAACTTAACCAACGTCTCTGAGAAAACTTAGTTATATGTCCCCCATACATGTCTATGACAACTTACTGGGTTACTAAATGTAACCCTAGGGTTTTAGGCCCAACCGACGTACTCAGTATCTTGTTAGGTTACATTGGGTAACCTTTGTTATGAGCCTTAGTCAAACTTGGGTTAATCTTTTTGGGTTACTAAAGCTCAACTCCTAAGTCGTATCCTATCGGGTTACTATAGGTAACCTTGGGTTCTAAGCCCAATCCAGTAACTCGGGTATCCTTCCCGGTTACCGTTGGTCATCATCTGGTTACCAAGCTTTAAGATAACTTGTGGTCCATGAACTTATTTTTCTTTACTTTGGAAAAACTTAGTCTTCCTTATCCATTTCATATACAAAAATCCTTGTTTAACTTATCCAAAAATTATAATTCTTTGAGTAGGATAAAATAATTTGTGACATGTTTATTTCTTACAACATGGCATAATCATAAATTATGGCATAACTTGGCATATTATGGCTAAACATGACTTAACATGGCAAGCATGACTTAACATGACATAACATAGCTTAACATGATATAACATAACATGACATAGCATAACATGAATTGACATAACATGTCATATACTTGAAAATAGTTTACTATTTTCCATACTGTAGGTGAGGTTTACACTTACATGATATGTTATATCTTAGGTTTTGTTGCACCAAAGTAGATCGCAACAGCAGGTTACTTCCTGCTATTTAAAAGAACATAGGATAAGGATCTTATAAATCATAATCATAAAATGTTGGTAACTTAACCAACGTCTCTGAGAAAACTTAGTTATATGTCCCCCATACATGTCTATGACAACTTACTGGGTTACTAAATGTAACCCTAGGGTTTTAGGCCCAACCGACGTACTCAGTATCTTGTTAGGTTACATTGGGTAACCTTTGGTATGAGCCTTAGTCAAACTTGGGTTAATCTTTTTGGGTTACTAAAGCTCAACTCCTAAGTCGTATCCTATCGGGTACTATAGGTAATCTTGGGTTCTAAGCCCAATCCAGTAACTCGGGTATCCTTCCCGGTTACCATTGGTCATCATCTGGTTACCAAGTTTTAAGATAACTTGTGGTCCATGAACTTATTTTTCTTTACTTTGGAAAAACTTAGTCTTCCTTGTCCATTTCATATACAAAATTCCTTGTTTAACTTATCCAAAAATTATAATTCTTTGAGTAGGATTTGTAAAATTGTTAAATATTGGAAACTGCCTTTGGAACAGTTTCCTACTACCAATTTATAGTGTGTGTGCAGGAATGTCCTTTTCCTGCACTGTTTTAGAAAATCCTGTGCAGGAATTTCCTGTTTCCTACACAGTTTTTGGAATCTAATTTTTATTTAAAAATTTGGGTCGAATTTGAAAAAGTTTTCTTTATGAAAGTTTTCAATCTCGAAAAGCCCTACAACTTTCATGTTTAACTTGAGACCCAGTTCGGAATCTATCCTACTCAAATCCCCTATTGAACCTGTCTGGCCGTGCATGAAGTCTGGGCACGGTCAGGCTCGGATTTTTGTAAAAACCGAGGCCGTTGGAGCCTTATTTTGGAAAAAAAATTCATGTTTCCCCCTAGGAAAAACCGTTTTCTACAAATTTTATGTTTTAAGTTTTTCCAAGTTCGGCCTTTAAGAGCCTCAAAACTAGCTTTCCAGAAAACTGGCCAGTTTTACCCAAACTGGCAGTTTTCTTGCTTAAGTTCGTTTTACGTCCTAATTACGCAATCTAACTCCACCAGCCACCGCGAGAGCCTAAGATCAGATATGCATCACTTTTCTAATGTAAAGTTTCATTCAACACATCATCAAACATACCCATGCAAACCATTATTGATTTTGCACCAACTAAAGTTTGCATGAGTTCTAGGTTGCACAAACCATTCCATACATCTCTAGCAACCCAACATGCACATTCTACATCATACTTAAACATATTTGGGGATATACAACTTATCAAATATCAAGCATGCAAACCCTAATAATCATGCAAGCATAAGCACATAACCATGCAAAGCTGATCATAAATCAAAACCACTCATAAACCTAATCAAGCACAAAATCTAAAATCTAATCTAGTGCAATAAATTAAATTGAACTTTTACTCTTACAAATTCAACTTGAAATACACTTAAATTCCAAATTGAAGCTCAATTTAAAAAGTTTAGGGCCAAGGGAGATTTATCTTGATCAACACAAGAATTTGGTTAGGGTTTGATCTAAACTTTCTCCTCCCCCTTGATCTCCTTCACATCCGGCCTCACCCTACCAAATGGGGTTCCAAAAATTTTGGCCACTCCAACTTGTTTCTCGCCAAAAATCTGGTCACCTTAGACCTCTCCTCCTTCACTTTTTCTTCTCCTTTTTCCTTCCCCATAACCGGCCTCCTAGTCTAAATGGGTACCAAAATTTTTTTCCAATATTTGCTTGTGGTTCTAGTTAAAAATCCGACCACCCTTAAGGCTTTTCCTCTTGGGTTTTGTTTTTTTTTTCTCTCTTCTTCCTTTCCTTCTTGAGTTCGGTTTTTGAGAGGGAAAATTTGGGCATAGTTTGGCTAGGTTTCACGAATTTTGTGAACCAAATGGTCACCCTCCTCCACCTATTTATAGGTGATGTGTAACTTTTCAAAATTGCCCAAAAGTCCTTGAAAAAGTAATATTTTGCATAAAAATCCCCTTAGGTGGCCGGCCACATCACTCTAGAACCATCCAAGAATTCTTTCCAATTTTCTTTAAATCAATAAATGATGTCATAATTCTTGGTGAGGTGATGTCATCTTCCTAAGGCCTTGTCTGGCTTTTTCCTTAATATGCAGTCCACTTTAATGCTAACATAGATATTTCTAATACTGTGCTCACTAATACACAGTACTGTTATACTGAACTACAGTCCAAAATTTATCTGTGTATAGTTGGACTGTATAAAAATTTTTCTTATTTCTTAAAGCCTTTTTGCCCTTAATGTCCTACTTGATGTGCTTGATTTTTCTATGGTGGTTTTAAATCTTATTCTTACTATCTTGTCCGTAATGACGGTTTTTTCACAGTGTATTTTTCATACTGCTTATCATATAACAGTACCGTCATACCTTTAACCTTTCTGGTCAACATTTGACTTTTTTGGTCAAATTTTGACCAACATAAAATTATAGAGTTTTTCTTCCCTTTTTGCTCAAAAGGTCACATACTTGACTAAACAACTTACTTATTGAGTCTCATAGCAAATTAAATAAGAACTCAAACATTTTCTGATAAAATTATGAATTTCACATAGATATTCATAACTTTCATGAAACATTATCTAAACACATAGTTCGAACTGAAATTTCTTATGTACAAGATAATTATGAGTCCGTAGAAATTTTTGGTTATTACAGCACCAAACCTGCTAACCCATCCAAACTAGTTAAACCGCACCTGCCCCACCCATAACAACAGGTTCATGTTATTATCCACTTGTTTTGGGTGGTTTTTCTACCCGCCCACCATCTCTCGTGGATAGGGATAGGTTTCAGTTTTGGACTTGCAGGTTACCCACCATTTATTTATTTTTTATTAATAAGGAATATGGTTATTGTATTTCCTTTTAAGAAAACTCTTTGACTTCCTTTTATAAACTTTTCTTTTCCCTTTTTAATTCGCATGAAATTAGAAAGTTAAAAAAATGTGGCTTTTCAATTTTCAAAATTTTGATTTTTTCGTCACTCTCTCTAGTCTCTCCTCTATAATCAATGTTCATTGGCTTCTCTTTCCTTAAATATACACACACATACACATCGAAATGTCTCTCCCTCTCTCTCACACTCATACCTTTGTCTGTGGGTTCTCTCAACTCTCGGCAAGCACATGTAGACTGTAAATATACGTAGTCATCACCCACCCAAAAACCACTTCTATATTCTCCTTAATATTATCCACTTCCACAAATGCAAATGCTATGGAATATGAACAAGTAGTGTAATTGTTTTTTGAATTAATTTTCATAGATATTATAATATGAAATAATAATTGATTTTATTTTTAATTCAAAGTCCTATTAAAGAAAGTTGATCAATTGAATTGAAGTTCCAAATTTGTTTCCATAAATAAAAAAGTTCACAAAAAAGGGTAGATAAACGGAGATTAAAATCTCTACCCACTCATAACACCATCAACCCCCACCCGCCCCCACCCACTCCCACCCACTCCCACCCTACCCAACCTGCCTCTATGGTGGGCAAATCTGGTTTGAGATTTTGAAAATTTTCTTGTCTTCCTACCCTACAATGACCCTACTTTTTGAACCGTTAACTAACTTACTTATTCTTAGTTAATATAGTCTTAATACTTGTTTATGTTTGATTTCAAAAAATGCAGATTTTTTTTTATTTTTTATTTTTACATATAGATCATACTTGTACTTGAAGAGTTAATTTTAACTAAGGAAATTAAAATTTCTAAATAATAAATATCACATTTAAATTCGCACTTAGATAATATTTAAAAAGCTATAACATCATATGAGTTAAAGACCTCAAAGTCTTTAAGTACTTTTACTAGTTTAGTAGTACTGAAATATTAAAAACATAGTTTTAAAGATAATCAAGATAAAATAATTTAGGAAGTCTAAATGCGGAAATTAAATTCGTGGTGGTATCCCACTTTCTTTTTTTCATCGCCTTCGCACTGCTTTCCAGTCCAGAAAATATCTAAGTGACGGACTACTTACCTGTCTTTCCTAAAGAATAAACACACACATATGAGCTTTCACTCAGCAATCACAAACTATATCTCATAAAATATTTTCATAGATTATATCATCATACGTCACAACATAAATGTTCAAAATACATGTGATTTATATGTGTTCAATTATGCTTTATTTTATATATATATATATATATATATCTATCTTTTCTACTTAAGAACCCATATGTTATACCCATATGCGCGCAACCAATGGGGAGTTGGGGAAGCGACCCTCCAACAACCTCCAAGATTATAAATTGTAACTTTAGTTCTTATCATATCCTCTCACTAATTAGAGGTTAGTATGACACTTAATCCTATCTTTCATTAGCCTCATTCTTATTAATTGTGATAATATGTAGATTTACATGTCCCTATGCATCTATCATTATGGCATAAATATCTGTGAAGTATGTCAGTCATGTCAGTACAAGAGAAATTATACACGTCAAATGCTTAATCAAAGCAATACATATAATTCATATATTTATTATATCATCAAGGCAAATCATAACAAATATAAAACATCAACAAAGAAAAAACATTTTGTTCTATATTATAGGTGAAAATTGTAATTACTTATCTTGTGTGCTTAAACTTCAGGAATTGTAACTCCTACTACGTAAATTCAAGAAAATGTTATGATTTAACAGTACTTTGTCATTAAAGTGAATCATGGTTATATATAAATATACGTATTATTTACTTTGTTTTATCAATTAAGGTGAATTTAATTTACTTGCATCATTACTAACCTTAATAATCAATTCTTATTAATTATTAAGTGTAAAAGAAAATTCTACTAATTATCTTTAATTTATTTTAATGTAATCGATTAATTAACTAACTAATTAATTAATTAACTAACTAATTAATTAATTAGGCAATCTGTAATTATTATTTGATTGGAAAATGATAAATTAATTATATAATTAATTAATAATTACATCCTCAATAATTAATTATGTTCTTTAAATATTCTTAATTAGGTAATATGTAATTATTACTTGATTGGGAAATGATAAATTGCTTACATAATTAATTAATAATTATATCCTCAATAATTAATTATGTTCTTTAAATATTCTTTCTCATTTATTAATTAATAATTATGTTAGTTATTAATTAATCTCTAATTAATCATGCATTTTAGTTATGCAATTACTTACCATAATAATCTTGTTTACACAATTAATAATCACGTATTAGCTCTTATAATAAATAAATTAATTACTAATTAATTTTTTTTTGCATAATTACATTTTGCTATATATTTATTAGTTAATTAATTAATCAATCTATATCACCTTAGTGACAAGGAGTCACCTAAGTGTATACCCTTAAGTGGGTTGCCTTCCATCTGGTATTGGTCTTGTAAGACCCAATCCCATTAGTTATAATCATTTAGTTGGGTTTTAGTAGTCTTCTGTTGTTTGTATAATAATACTCTAGTTTACTCTATCTTGGTTCATTTAAAATCTCGTGATTCAATTTTATAAAGTTAGGATTCTTCATATTATTTGATCATACAATTAATACTAATTCATTTAATCAATATTTATGTCAATATGTTATGACTTACCCTTAAGTCATATTTTTAATTAATTTTTAATTGTTTTATTGATGTGAGATTTTAAGATTTATTTAAATTTGTGTATAATCTCATTTTAGACACTTAATGACTCGTTGGAAAGTTTGACGTATCTAGTTTCTGTCATTATATTATGTTTTCTAAGATTTCAATGGTTTCAAACATTAATGTAGATGTTTTCCTAAGTGTTTCGTGGTAAAATCTTAGTTTACCATATTATAATATGATATTGTGTAATTTATTAAAAATTTATGTATAAATCCGTTTTAAACATATAATAACTCATTCAAATCTTGAGATGTCTACTTTATATTCATAAAGTTATTTCCTTTAGTGGTTGAGCGTTTCATACTGTATACTTAGATTTTTTACTGTCGGTCCCATGTATGTGCCATATACCAAGATTTATGGTTAAATTTAGAAAAATTATAACAATTCAATTACAAGTCCAAATAAGATAAAAGATATGTCATTAAAAAGCTATAATGTCTAGTTTATAAAATAAAAGTAGTTTTATTTAAATTTATGGTTTACTAACCCAAAACATACAAAACCCGTGATTGGTATAGGGTTCCAACAAAACCTCTCATTTCGTAGTATTAATTTGTAAAATTAACCAAAAATTGCGTATTTATCCATTTGAGGCATAAGAGACCTTGTTAGAAAGATTAAAGAATCTAGTTTTTACACTACTAAAAAGAGGGGATTACACGACGGTTTTTGACCGTCGTGCAAAGTTTACACGACGGTTACAGAACCGTCGTGTAATCCACCGTCGTGGAAGATACCACGACGGTTATATGAACCGTCGTGGTATCTCAAATTTACACGACGGTTAACACCCGTCGTGTAATCCCGTATTTAAGTAGAAAAATCGTGGTGTAAAGCGGACTTTACACGACGGACATATGAAGACCGTGGTGTAAAGCGGACTTTACACGATGGACATATCGAAGACCGTCGTGTAAAGCGGACTTTACACGACGGACATATGAAGACCGTGGTGTAAAGCGGACTTTACACGACGGACATATGAAGACCGTGGTGTAAAGCGGACTTTACACGACGGACATATCGAAGACCGTGGTGTAAAGCGGACTTTACACGACGGACATATGAAAACCGTGGTGAAAAGCGGACTTTACACGACGGACATATGAAGACCGTGGTGTAAAGCGGACTTTACACGACGGACATATGAAGACCGTCGTGTAAAGCGGACTTTACACGACGGACATATGAAGACCGTGGTGTAAAGCGGACTTTACACGACGGACATATGAAGACCGTGGTGAAAAGCGGACTTTACACGACGGACATATCGAAGACCGTGGTGAAAAGCGGACTTTACACGACGGACATCTAAAAGACCGTGGTGTAAAGCGGACTTTACACGACGGACATCTAAAAGACCGTGGTGTAAAGTCCACTTTACACGACGGACATCTAAAAGGCCGTGGTGTAAAGTCCACTTTACACGACGGACATATAGAAGACCGTGGTGTAAAGTTTCGGAGTATACCGTGAAATGGCAAAAATCAAGAGACAATTCAAGATATGAACAACATTGATCAAGGTAAAAACATACCAATTATTATATATTACAAAGATGGAATGTCATAATCAACGAATTCCATTACATGACCACACCATTCACTCCTAATCAAATCCAAATTATCAGAAGTGAAAAATTCTTTACTTTCAAGTGCGTTAATTCCATTAAACACTATTTCCCTCATAAAACCTAAAATGAAATAACCACATTCGACACTTCCCTCTTGGAGAGGACAAGGCCGGTTCGAGATTTTCGTTTTACAATCTCGTCTCCTTCTAATTCCTTCGCCGACCGTAATCTTCCAATCCGTTAGGGCTCTAGCAAATTAGTAAAGTTCAAGCTAATTAATATGCATATAATTAAGATTAACAAAAAAATTAGCATACAAAAATTGCCTTACATGTTTATGAGTTAGGTAAAATCGTCTCGTTTCTTCTCTCGAAAATGATCAAAATAAAGGACGAGGTCCTCCCATGGGTCAATGACTCCCAAAACCACAACACTACAAATTACACACCACGCAGGTTATTAAAGTATTGTGTGTTCGTAGTTTTGTTAGAAAAAAAGAAATTGAGTAATATGGAAGTCACCTTGCTTTTCTTTAAAAAAAAATAGTCACGGCCTTGATGGGAACACGGGGAGAGAGAGGTGGTGGCGACGGCAGCGGCGGCGGTTTGGGACAAGTTTGACGTGGTGGCGGCGGTGTGACCGGATTTTAAGTTGGGGGGGCGGGCGAAGGAGGTGGGGAGGAGAAAAGTTTGAGTTGTCTAAAGTGTTGAAGATGAAAATGAAGATGAAAGTGTATTTAAGTAATTGGTTTTCGTGCGAATTCCAAAGCATGAAATTTGAAAATTTTGAAAATTTTCGGAGGATTACACGACGGTTTTTGTAACCATCGTGTAATCCTTTTTTGAAAATTTTCAAATTTTGAAATTTTGAAATTTGAAATTTTCGGAGGATTACACGACGGTTTTGCTTAAAACCGTCGTGTAATCCTTTTTTTTTTTTTGAAAATTTGAAAATTTTAAAAATTTCCGGAGGATTACACGACGGACATTATGTCCGTCGTGTAATCTTTTGATACACGAGGATTACACGACGGACATAATGTCCATCGTGTAATCCTCCGATTACACGAGGATTACACGACGGACATTATGTCCGTCGTGTAATCCTCCGATTACACACGAGGATTACACGACGGACATTATGTCAATGTCCGTCGTGTAATCCTCCGATTACACGAGGATTACACGACGGACATTATGTCCGTCGTGTAATCCTCCGATTACACACGAGGATTACACGACGGACATAATGTCCGTCGTGTAATCCTACGAAACACGGGGATTACACGACGGACATAATGTCCGTCGTGTAATCCTTCGATACACGAGGATTACACGACGGACATAATGTCCGTCGTGTAATCCTACGAAACACGAGGATTACACGACGGACATAATGTCCGTCGTGTAATCCTTCGATTACACGAGGATTACACGACGGACATTATGTCCGTCGTGTAATCCTTGGATTACACGACGGTCCTAAGGACCGTCGTGTAATCCTTTTTTTTTTAATTTGAAAATTTTAAAAATTTGAAAATTTGAAAATTTGAAAATTTTGAAAATTTTTGGAGGATTACACGACGGTTATAAAAACCGTCGTGTAATCCTTTTTTTTTAATTTGAAATTTTGAAAAATTTGAAAATTTTCGGAGGATTATACGACGATTTTATATAACCGTCGTGTAATCCTTTTTTTTTCTTTTTTTTTTTGAAATGCTGCCGGATTACACGACGGTTCCAAGAAAACCGTCGTGTAATCTTGTTTAAGACGACGGTTTCACAAAAACCGTCGTGTATTTTCCGTCGTGTAAGCCAGCTTTTGTAGTAGTGTTAGATATATTATAATCCAAAATTTTGAGATTAAGGGGATTGGATTCCACAAAACCCGTGAGTAGACTGTACCCAGAGGTTCCTTTTCTCTCTTGTATTATATCACAAATTCAAATGGACATAACTTTAGACATATAAAAGCAAACTAAATGATTCCAAAGCCTAAAATGAAGCTTATATTCTGTAGAATCTTATCATATAATTTTTTTTCATACTAAATTTTCTAATGCATGCCATATTATAACAACAATCACAAGCTTTAACAAGGTTCGTAGATTTTACCGAAATGCTCTGTAGATCCTTTAAGACCTCGGACCTCTAAGGCTCTTTTTAAAACCCTTTCCTAGGTAAGGAGTCTAACATTAAGATTATAACTACATAACATGTTTTAGTTCTCTAAAATTGACTAAAACACAAAGAGAACCAATAGATTACCTCTAGTGTGACCTTACAGACCTTGTTTTAACTTGGAGATGTTGCTAGTGGAGTTTGTACCCATTGTTGAAGTGAAACTTAGAAGAAATTAATATTTACTTAAATTTTCTCACTCTGTTCTTTCAATGTGTTTGTTTTAATAGACTTTTGTTTTTCTCCATATAAATTTCCATTAACCAAAGAAATGTTTGTTCTGATTATATAGTGAAATTGTACCATTCTAATATTGCTGTTCATAGCTTACAATTGCGCCGAATTCATAATTTTATGTTGGTCTTCAACATTATTTGGTGAAATTGTAAATTACTGGACTATGATGCTGATCTAGTCATTATTTGGTGAATAACCTATTGATGCCCTGTTCATGTGTGAATCGCTATAGTAATAAAAGCAAAAACTACTAAGAGATTTACCAGTTTTATTATGGGACAACCTGTTTGTCTTCTAGCTCATGGGACTACACATAAAACTTGAACATTTCAGTTTGATCATTATAAAATTAGTTATGAGAAAATGTCAAGATTGTAACTAGGAGTTATTTACATCTGTCAGTAGCTTACCGTAATTTTCGAGAAATGGTTGTGCTTGATTTTTTATTTTATGAAATATCATTAGGAATTCAAGACCGTTGAGATGAAGTGATAAAGTTTTCTTTTTCTTTATTGGACCAAATTTAAGTTATTTAGGCTATTTGCAACCACAAGTTGTGGAATATTTTGTTCTTTGTTAAGTGGAAAGTTCTGTACCTAAATGCACGTATATAAAGTCTACACATGTTTATAGGCATATTTTTTTTAATAATTAATAGGCATTTTTTTTTTTTATGTAATCTTACTTTTGCAACATATTAAAATTTGATGACATTTTTTTTTTCAATGTTGTAAAATAGTCTTTTCTAGGACATTTGGAAGAAAAATGTTGTTGAAGAGTCTTTTTACGACATTTTAAGAAAAATGTAATGAATTTTGTGTCGTTAAAAGCATTCTTTGTTGTAGAACCGGACTTGTTTATGTAAAGTTATGGACTTTCAAAATTTAAGTAACAAAGCAATGTGAATAGTGAAGCTAAGGGAAAACGACAAAAATTATATTGTAATTGTATGGTTTGGATTATGCGTCCTAATGCATGCTAAGATTCCGTTTCCAACAATTAAAACTATAACCAAAACGCATTTTATCATTTTAGTGGAACTTATTTTAATATTTTTGCTTTTGTCTATCAAAAAAGTGAAGATGAGCATAAAAATATTGAATACATTAGCAAAATAAAACCATTAATGGGCAAAAATACTCAAAGCCACTTTCAAAGGTTCTTGGTGTCAGATCCACCTTTCTAGCTATCCGTCAATGAATTTAACTTGGCCATGTTCAATTCACTAACATCTGCATCTAAAGTTTGGGTCGGAGATTAGTAATAAATACATATTGTCATGTTCAATTCACTAATATCGACATTTAAGTAATAAATACATATTTATATTAATCGTAAACGAAAATATCAAAATTATCCATACAACTCCTCCCCTCTTTCTCTCTTTTCTCTCTCTACTGTGATTCTCTCTCCTCAACATCGTCGGCTTCAGCGTCGTGGTGAGAGCCTAACATTTTATTTGCCTGTAAATTTGTTATTTACTAGAAAATCCAAGTATTTACTAAAAAATTGAAGGATTTACCCACAAAAACATAATATAATTTATCACCTTTAAAAAATCTGCTATAATTTTAAAAAATACCAATAAAATATGTTATGTGCTGTAATTTTTCTTCATAATTAAGTTGTTTTACTAATAATTTGATGTCGTTTTCAATTTTATTGCCCACTCATGTCGTTTTAATTCTTCGGCGTTTGCATACTTGCGTGGTTTTAATGCTCTTGTCATTTGAGGTTTGTTGTTTAGTGCCGTTTTCTTGTACGGATTGTGTTTTTGGAGGTTTGTTTTTTAGTGCTTGATGTCGTTTTTGAGGTTCACTTTGAAGAACATTTATAAACCTCACAAAAGGCAAATGAAATCAAAGAAATAATTAATATTAAACCGGACCATTGATAACCCCACCATTATGTAGAACAGTAAGATTCCATTTCGCTTTAGTGGAACTTACTTTTCACAATTTTGCTTTTTTCTTTCGATAAAGTGAAGATGAGCATAAAATTATTGAATAAATTAGCAAAAGAAAACCATTAGTGGTGAAAAGTCAAAGCCACTTTCAAAGATTCTTGTCGTCAAATCCAGCTTTCCACTTGTTTTCACCCATTAATGAAATAAATTGGTCATCTATAATTTTCTAATATCTACATTGTTAAGGTACGGTAACCCGAAATTTGTTTTGGTTCGATCTGAAAAACTCGCAATGTGATATATGTGTTGGAGCTTTAATTATGAGAATTTTTTGGGGTTTGTAGTGGTTTCGGAGGGATCGGGCTAATAGGCCTGATCTCGTAGGGTTTGGGTATATATAACATAATTTTAGGGTTTTATTATTATACTCTTTTGTTATAGCCACTCCAACTTGTATCTATCTTTGATATAGTGGATTTTTTTCTTCTCTGCCTATAGTTTTTTTTTCCTGTCCAGGGTTTTTCATGTGTATTTATGTGCTCTTATTTTCGGATTTTATTGCCTATTCTTGTTCCTAATTTCGTAATCTAAATTTGGGGCCGGAGACTCAAAGTCGACACCATACAATGGAATCAAGTATGAAACATATTTATTTGTGAAATTTTATTTCAATTGAAAAAAAAAAAAAAAAGAAACTGAGTGCTGAACTTTTTGTTTCTTTTGATGGTAATGTTTTTTTAATCGTAATCTTTTTTTTTTTTTTTTCATTGTTCAATTACCTACTCAAGTTAAAATAAGAAAGATGATTAAAAAGGATAATATATTAGGCAAAACAGAGAGCACTCTTCTAACTAAAGTCCTTGCTCTGAGGGTTCATTCCAGACAACAACTGTTAACCGATCTCCCTTCTTCTCTGTTATTTCTTTTTCCATCATCAATTTTCCTGCTTCAGTTCTTGCTCAAGAAAAGAATCCATGGCTGAACCGGTCGGAGGAGCTCTTCTATCCGGCTTCCTTGACGTCCTATTTGATCGGCTGGCTTCTCAAGAGGTCCTCAGTTTCTTTCAAGGAAAGAAAGTCCTGGCTAAGCTGCTTGATGAGTTGAAGATCCGCTTGCTGTCGGCTAATAAGCTACTGAACGATGCTGAGTTGAAACAACTGATGGACGAAGATGCACAGAAGTGGCTAGATGAGCTTAAAGAAGTGCTTTATGCAGCAGACCACGTCATGGACAAAATCAACACCGAAGCTCTGCAGCGCAAGGTGGAAGAAGGCGATCAGTCTCAAAGTAAAGCAAGTAAGCTGTTCAATTTCATGCCAAAGTTATATAGTTCATTTGACAACAAAATAAAATCGGAGATGGAGGAGATCCTTGCCTCGTTAGATCTTCTTTTGAGACAGAAGGATGAGCCTGGTCTGAGAGAAGGTGTTCATCAGAATAGACCTCAAAGGTTACCCACTCCGTTGGTGGACACTTGCGATGTTTATGGCAGGGATGCTGAGAAAGAGGCTATTGTTGAGTTGTTGTTGGCTGATGATAATGGTGGGTGTAAGCTGTCTGTGATTCCTATAGTGGGCATGGGCGGTATTGGCAAAACTACTCTTGCTCAAGTTGTTTACAATGATAGCAGGGTCCAAGATTATTTTGCCTTAAAGGTGTGGGTAACTGTGTCAGAGGAGTTTGATGTGTTTAAACTTACAAGAGTAATTATCGAGGCGATCATTTCTAGGAAATGTGACATTCAAGACCTTTATCAACTTCAAGATGCACTGAAGAAGGAAGTGATGGGGAAAAGATTTCTTTTCGTTCATGATGACGTTTGGAATGAAAATTATGAACTTTGGGATGCTTTAAAGAGCCCTTTCAAATTTGGAGCAGATGGGAGTAAGATTCTTGTGACAACACGCAGTGAAATTGTTGCATCAAAGATGGGCACTGTTCCAGCTTGTAGTCTACAGATCATATCAGATGACGATTGCTGGAAGTTGTTTGCAAACCATGTCTTTGAAAATATTGGCTCTGGGGTACATCCGAATTTCCTAGAAATGGGCAAAGAAATTGTTAAAAAGTGCAAGGGTCTTCCTTTAGCAGTAAAGTCGATTGCTGGGGTTTTACGCTCTCTATCTAGTTCAGAGGAATGGAGGGGGATACTAGAGAGTGATGTGTGGGAGTTGCAATTTCGAGAAAATCAAAAGAATATGATTCTTCCAGCATTGTGGTTGAGTTACCAGTTCTTAACTCCACAGCTAAAGAGATGTTTTGCATATTGCTCTATCTTCCCAAAAGGTTATGAGTTCAATAAATATGACAAAGAACTCATCATCATGTTGTGGATGGCAGCAGGAATTTTGCAACCTGAAAGAGGAAAAAGAATAGAAGATGTTGGAATAGCGTACTTGAATTCTCTAATATCAAGGTCATTTTTTCAACGATCGAGTAGCTGGTTTGGAAGTCCAACTCTCCGTATGCATGATCTTGTGCATGATTTAGCCACGCGCATCTCAGGGGAGTTCTGTTTCACATTGGATTGTTGTAATTATAGTGATCACCTTAACAAGCAGGACCTATCATTTGTCATATCATAATGACAATAAAGATGTGAAGAAATTAGAAGGTTTATCCAAAATCACGCATCTGAAGACCCTGCTAGCTTTACCATTGTCATCTCACTTCTTAGATAGGTCAACATCGGGAGTTTTACCAATGGCATCACTTCACATTGGTACGTCAACGGTGACAGATACTTTCCTGCATGATTTGTTGCTTGGAGATGGAGGATGCTTGAAAGTGCTCTCTTTATCTCAATCAAGTATCACAGAATTGCCAAATTCAATTGGTAATCTGAAATATTTAAGGTACCTGGATTTATCTTTGACAAATATCGAAGAAATTCCTGGTTCAATTTGTAAGTTGTGCAATTTGCAGACCCTGTTGTTGTCAAATTGTAAAAAACTTACACACTTGCCAACCAGCACATGTTGCTTAATCAACCTACGTCATCTTGTAAATAGAGGCACACCATTGAAAGAAATGCCACCACAAATGTTCAAGTTGAGGAATCTACAGACGTTGAGTGATTTTATTTTGGGTGAAAATGGTGGTTCTAGGATCAAAGATCTTGGAGAGTTGCTATCTTTGCATGGAAGTCTTTGTATTTTGGGGCTTGAGAATGTGGTGGACGTGGGGGATGTTTTACAATCTGATTTGAAGAACAAGGAGGGTCTTACCGAGCTTACTTTGAGTTGGGGTTCTGGTAAAACAGACGATTCAGCAAAAGAAAGGAAAGTATTTGCAGCACTGGAACCACATAAAAAGGTAAAGAAACTCAAAATTGGAGGTTATGGAGGTACAATATTCCCAGAATGGCTAGCACAACAATCTTTCAATGACATGGTTGAAATGTCTTTGCATGGCTGTAAAAATTGTTGCTTATTGCCACCACTAGGGCAACTACCTTCCCTCAGAGAGCTTCGAATTGTGAGTATGGATAGGTTGGAAAGTATAGGAGATGAGTTTTGTGGTAGTTCTTTGACTAAACCTTTTCCATCCTTGGAAATCCTACACATTTCGCGCTTGGATTCATTTGAGAAGTGGATGTTTACTGAGGTTGAGCAAAAACGTGAGATTTTCCCGCGTCTCAAATCTATTTTGGTAGAGTCATGTGGAAAATTGAATGTCGGACTACCAGAAGGTTGTTTTCCATCCTCGGAAACAATTTCCATTGGGAGTTGTTTTGGAGAAATGGTGAGTGTATTTCCAACAACTCAACTAGAGATTGATTCCGCATATCCCTCTCTTCAATCCATATATTTACGCCATTGTAATAGATTGGAGTCTTTCTCGGGAATGGGAGTGCCGTCTAGTGTAAAGAAACTCGGTATCATGGGTTGCCGAATGCTGATTGCAAACCGTATGAATTGGGATCTGCAAAGATGCTCCACTCTTCAAGAGTTATCCCTCGAAGGATATGATTCGGAAGGAGCATATTCATTTCCAGACGAAGAGCTGCTTCCATCCACTTTGACTTCTCTCTACATCTCTAGCTGTAGAAATGTTAAATTTCTAAATGGGAAATCCTTGCAACACCTCACCTTCCTTCAACGATTTCGAATTTCAACATGCCAAGAATTACAGTGCTTGCCGGAAGAAGGGCTGCCCCGTTCCCTTACAGGTTTTTCCATCTATGCATGTCCTCTGCTAAATGCACGGTGCCAAAGAGGAACAGGGGAAGACTGGCCCAAAATTCAACACATCCCCAGCATACAAATCGACCGTCATGAAATATGATAAAAGCATTCTTCATTTCAATCCCTCCCCATTCTCAGCTACTTTTTCTCTTCAGGTACTATAACATTTTGGTTTCGCTCTATGCGGATGACATTTGATTTCCAGCTTAATTTCCTATTTACATCTGGTTCTCTTTGCGATTGTTTCTTCTTTGTTTCCTGAAGCGCACTTGTTCTTTATCATCACTTTTCCATTGTACTTTCTTTGTTAATGAAGTTTCAATCATCCAAAAACTGATGCATAATCTAGTTTAAGAACTTGCATATGGTTAATATCTGCAGAAAGTTCGAAAGACTCGAGAAAGGCTGCAAGAGGAATGCCAGCATATCTTTTGATCTTTGAGAGTTAGCCGAATAACACTTGTTGGTTAAACTTATATTTCCATCATTTTTTTTTTCTTTCCTTTTCCTTATGCTCTCAATCTTGCCATGTGAGTTTGATGTGTCTTATTTTTTGCTTAAGCAGGACACTTTGTAGAAGTTGCAGAATCCTGGATCGTCAACAACAGAACTAGGCAGACGTCTTTGAAGAAGGGAACCAAACTTAACAGCTATTTCGAATGGCCTGCATAAACAGCTATTTCGCCTCCATGTACTCAATGAGTCACATAGGTGTTCTGTTTCTGCCTCTTCCCTTAAGGCGCCGATTTGGCAAGGCTTTTTAATTGAATCATCTTTGCATTGAGAAAGTCTTTCATCTTCAAGTTCGATAAATGCAATTCCAAATTTTTGGCATATGTACCATGATTTGATAAAATGTAAGATGTCCCCTAGGAAATGTCGCTGACTGTGAATCTGATTTGAGCAAGAGTTTGGTCGTGTTAATAAGAATATAAGGTTTCCTTTGTCCTAAATGTTATGAAAGAACCAACTGTTATTATTGTTATTATTATTTTTAAGGGTATTCTTCATTGCAAGAACCCATTTTTCTTCCATTTATTTTACATCCACATCAGTTTCATTTTCTTGATTGTTGTCCAAGATAAGTTTGTATTCTATTCTCCACTTAGGCCACTTTGGAATTGCTATGCATTAAAAAAAAAAAAAAAAGAAAAAAGAAAAAAGAAAAACGAGTGCTACTTTTATAGCATCTCCAATGCATTGTTAAATTAAATGAGTTAATATAAAATTTTTTAGTGTTTGAGCAGGAAAACCCCTCTTCGAGTGCTATTTTGTGTGCTAAATTGAGCATGTCATACCACGGTGCCAAATTATACAGTGTATACCAAATTTTGACATTTTTGTTGCTAGTGATTGATGTATTAGACATTTTTATTTAAGAATTATGAAATTTATTTAAAATTTAGAAGAGCACTTTTATAAGTTCCAAAACTAAAACATAAAATTATGCATGGAATCCATAATAGAATAAGATATCAAAATGCTGATTTCGGACACTTTATACAAAATAAAGTGTTGACACTGATATTTGCATTGTAGATGGTTTTACTTTAGGGAGAGAGAGAGAGAGAGAGAGAGAAGGAGCAAGAGTAATTGTTAAAAATTCAGCTTTTTAAAATAACTTAAAAATTGGATCAATGTCCAATATTCTGCTATTCTCTCCCTTCCTTTCCCTTCGAGCCCTTCATGGCCACGATGCTGATAACTTTATTTTTCTTTTCAAGAGAACAAATGTATCTGCTATTATAAATTAAATTAAACAAAGAATAAATTGCTGGTTTAGTAGCTAAATTTTTAAATTTATGCACTTTTAATCCATGTTTTCTTTTTCACAGCTGGAGTGATTGAAAACTATTAAAATGTTACTACAATAATCTTTTTCCCTTAATTTTTAGATAGAACCCAATAGTAATTTTAGGTTGGGGGGGAGAAGTAATGCTACTTAACGGATTCCGTCTGAAAGTTAACAAAAATGACTATTATTGTGACGCCCCGAACCACCCACCTGACACCCACGCGGGGCCGACCGCGCAGATGCGGGGCGCCAGAACCGTCACCTTCATACATAACTTACTATACTTGAAAATGCGGAAAATTTTTTTTTTTTTTGAAACTTCTTTTGAACATCGTTTTAAAACTTTCCTTGAACTTCATAATTTGGATTTCATTTTAAAATCTTGACTTGAAACTCATACACTAAAATTGTGCATCGTATTTTAAACATCTCATACATAATTAACTTCATACTTAACATACATGAAAACTTCATAACTTAAACATAATGCGAAAAATATTGCGTAGTGGTATCCCACACCGCCCTTCACTCGCTGCATCATCTCCAAGCCCACCAAGTAAGGCTACAAGCCTTTTATCTCTACCTGCAGTATGGAATATATCTGATGAGCTGATGCTCAGTAAGTACAAACGCGATCTCACAAAACATTTTCATTTAAACATCTTGAAACATACATCATCATAAAACATATGCATGAACCATTTATGTCCATTTATGCATTTCCTTTTAACTTGTACTTATCTTTCATATGGGCCCCATAGTGTGCGTACCCTTAACATATAGCGCGCTTCTAGATACAGCTAGGGTTTGCAAGGTCCCTAACTATTCTAGGAAAACATAAGTGATTACACCCTCCCGCATCAACGAGAGGGCGAATCCATAACTTTAACATAAAAATCCTCCACCTTGGGGGAGGTTGGTACGACACTTTACTTGTGTATTTTTACCAAGTGGCTTATCATTAGTAAACATACCTTATGATGTCACAAAAATCATAACTTATAATGCACATGACATATTTTAACATAACATGGCCGCTTTTGTAATAACCAATTTTTCTGTAACTACATGTTTTCCTTTCTAAAGGATATTCAAGTTTGAAATGCATATGTTATATGAGATTTATGTTATGATTTATTGTACATCCTTGAATTCTTAAAGGTTTAAGATTCAATGATAAGTTATGTATGTATGATTTGAGCCTTTTTATAGAAGAAAGGTGAAGTAGATTTTTGAAAACTAATATTGGTCAAGGTTAGTTTAACATGACCTAAGATATGATTAAGGCAATAAGTAGAAAAAGTTATAAGACCATTATAAGTAAATTAAGTATAAAGTAGATAAAAGCCAAATAAGGTCTTATGGGAGAGATTCGGTTTTTAAAAGGATGACCAAGTATGGAAAAGATGACAAATGTCACCTTTTAGGGCCGGATAGCTTTTAGGGGCCTAGATGTAAGGAATTTTACTTTTTGGGGTTAAAATGTGAGATACAAGAAAAGTTTGAGTTATGATTTTAATAGGTAAAGGAAGCTTTGAAATTCTAGATTTTATTAGCTAGAATCCAATCAAGCTGAAGATCAATCATATTTGGTTGATCTAGTTAGAAGTCTAAGCATCATCTAGTTAAGGTTAGGTTGAAATTTCGGTTTGGACACATGGCTGCTTAGGAGCCGTCCATCTTATGATTTTGGTGGTGAGAATTTCGGTTCTACAAACCTTTATATAAAAAAAAAATTAGGCATGTAAGAATTTGACATCTCACACTAGCTAGAAGCTATAGATGTATAGCTATGCATACTTAGTACCTAAGTTGGTCCATGAATGCCAAGTCATGGCCGAGCCTTCTTAGGGAGCAGCCACCTCATATTAAAGCTGAAAACAAGAGTGTAAAGCTTGCATGTGGTTAGCAAATCCATGCATCAATCCCCCACCCATAACCGGACACACACTAAGGGTTGACAAACCATGCATCATAGCTTGAAAAGTTCAATCATGAAGCTTAGATTCTTGTCAAAAGCATGCATGCATTATGCACCTCTTAATCAACCATTCAAGGCATGACATCTAGCAGCAAGGAGCCTTAAGAATGAAAGTTAGTATGTAATAGCAACCACTTGGTCGGTTGTCATCCTAAAGGATTGCCACATTTACACCAACTAGTAGATTAGTAGGTAGTGTTGTCTTGCTTGTGTCTCACTTCAAGGGCTGCATGTCTCAACCTTAATCACCGACTATTTCTAAGGAGACACCTAGCCGTTGCACATCCAAAAAGGAGACACCTCAAACCCTAACAATTATAAGCAAAAGTTTGGAAAGGATACTTGTCAAGAGACCAAGATTACACCGGACACCTCATGAAGTTTATGCACCATTTTGATGACACCTTGACATCTTAAAGGCCCATAGTTTCACCTATAAATAGGTGAAAGTCTGAACATGGAAAGACTTTAGAAAAGCTTAAGAGTGAGCTGCTATACCTTTATTTCACATTTAAAAACCGAGCCTTGTGAGGAGAAGAAAACAAAGAGAAGAGTGAGCTTAGAGTTTGAAAGGGAACCGGAGGTAGTGTTTTAAGAGTGCGTAGAGGATTCTCGGCTTTAGCTCCATTTGAGTTTCTCGAAAGTTAAGGTAAGCTTCATTACTTTATGATCTTTTAGTCAAGTATTAAATTAAGCCTTAAGATATGCATGAGCCTAGTGTATCCCTTAGAATTGCATGCATAAGGTTCGACTAGTATGATTTTCGGTTGATGTAGATTTTATGGTCTTTAGCTTTGAAAGTTATGTAAGTTTATGATTTTTGGTTGTAAGTAAAAGTTAGTAGGTTATGAGAAAACCTATGATCTGATCCATGCATGTATGTATAAGCTCAAGAAGATATGTTTAATGGACAAAAAGAAAGAAGGGATAGATTATGTGCAACTAGTGTTGTAGAAATTTTAAGGAACCTAAGATTGGTCTAGCTTACCATTCGGTTTATGCATGAGAATGTTATGATTATTGAAATGAACTTAGGGACTTAAAAAGAATAGGAAACACCCTGCAAGTTATGAATGAAGCACGGTTTTAATCATTTACTTTGTATGCACAAAGATTTTGTTAAAGCTTGATAAGATGAAAACTGTCACTCTCGGTGTAAAAGGAACGGTTTTTCTCGAAACGTGATTTTGAGGCTCTTAGAGGCCGAATTTGTAAAAAGTTAAAACTACAAAGTTTTTCAAAAGAGAAAATCCTAGGGGACAGCATGAACAGTTTTTAAAAATAAGGCTGTTAGAGCCTCTGTTTTAATCAAAACCCGAGAGCAAAATTTTAAGGTTTACAAATGTGGTTGTGATTTTCAAAGTAAGAAACCATCTGGATAGAAACGGAATTAAGGTTTTGGTCGAAAATGAAAGTTGTAGTTTTACCTGTGGTCTACAACTTTTGTGAAGAAAGTTTTGTGAAATTCTAAACGGATTTTTAAGTGAACACAGAATGCTCAAGACCGTGCAGGGTGTAACCTAACCCTAAGCAGATTTTTAAGAAAAGAAAAAAAGGGACACTTTTATCTCACATACTCATGACCGAATTTATCGGTTAGGGTTAGTTTTAAGCTAATTGCTTAGTTGGTGTCAGTGTGATGCTTATACTATGATTTTTATGAAACAGGAAAGTAACCTGTTGTGGTTTGTGACGGAACCTATAAGTAAAGGTTTAGCAAAAAGGGTAAGTACAACTCCGCCTACAGTATGGATGAAAATGTTTTCGAATCTTGTATGTTTTAAAGTTTCATGCATACATGTTGATGTGCATATGATGAATGTTTATGTGGAAGCATCACGAAGCATGCTCACTATGATCAACTCACTTGATGAGAATAAGACTAAGTTTTAATGCAAACTATTCTTTATAAGAAATTGGTTTCGATAAAGGAAATGTTTTAAGTATGTTTATGAAGTAAGTTTTTCGTGTCGTATCGACCTGCGTTAGGTTAGGTTTGGTTCATGGTTTGAGTTGGACAGGGCTGGCCGCCCCAACCACTCCATGGCAGCGCGCCACGGTACGTACACTTATGTTTATGTAAGGATCCTAAAAGTTATGTTAAGAAAAGAAAGCATAAAGAAAGCATAAATGATTCATGCATTATGATTTATGAAATGTTTTGTGGAATATATGTTGTGCTTGCTGGGTATAAAGCTCACAACTTACGTCTATACTGTAGGTAAGCAACCTATCGGTAAGCTTTGATGCAAGACGGTGGACATGGCAGAGCGAATTGTGAAATTTTGGGGATGGAGTCTATCAGCTGCTATATGTATATTGTTAATGTTAATTTTAATTAGTATGTAAATATTTTTGTAAGTATGAGACATCTAGACCAAAGGTAGAAACAAAGAATGCTATATGTGTAAGTAAATAAGTAAGCTATTGAGTTTATCTTTTCAGTTAGTTATATAGTTATATATAAAAAAAAAAAAAAATTATTCCGCACATTTGCTATTATGAGATAAAGATAAGATAAGATTAAGTGTTATGTAAGTTTTTAAGTATAGTAACGGTCTACGCTAGGTGGGGCGTTACAAGTTTGGTATCAGAGCGGTTTCCTGTCTTCCGATTTCACAATCTGCCTGCCAGAGCCACGGTCATTGTAAGTTGAAAGTATTTATGTGTATATATTTTATTCATTAAGATATATTATGTAGATTTGATAGCTATGGACGGAGATCGAGCCGCTGCTCATGTATTCTACGAAATGATGCCGTTAATCTTTGATGGGACGTCACGAACAGTGACGTTGTCAGCTTGGCTTCATGACATGGAAGCCATCTTTAGAATTTGCCACATTGAAGATCATTTACAAGTCCCCTTAGCTGCTAGGTGTTTAGCAAGGGATGCAAGAACCTGGTGGAGATCCATTGGAGAACCGGAATTACTTGGAGGATCGTGGGAAGAATTCCGAGTATTGATTATTGGACGATATGGACCAATACCCGATGCGGATGCCGCGATGCCCTATCGGGATGAGACACTTTATGAAATCATGAACTTTGAACGATATTTGAATTTTGTAGCTGATTGGCATGCGTTCACTAACGAGTCAATGAGCCATTACTGTAGACGCTTCCAAGAAGCAATGTTGCCACATATCCCAAGTATAGGAGACCCGGAGTTTAGAGCCTTGCAACTAATTAGGGATGGAGTACCACCGGGAATTAGAGCCCATGTTCCACCACTGGTTGTTGGAATGACTTTGGAGGAAATGATCAATAGGATTATGGAGGCAGAAGTTACGAATCATATGCAACAAGTGGAGGCCCTGCAACAACTTAACGAGGTAGTACCGGCCAATGGAGGTCCGGTTGGCACGAGGAGGAGCCTATTAATGCAGTACCCCTTCAAATGATTCCTCCACCTGAAGATGGTGTTGGTATGGAGGCTCAGGATGAGGAACAATTGGATCCCCCAATCAACCAAGATCCTCCCGAGGATGATGATGATGAAGAGGACATATGGGAGGAGGAGGAGGAAGAAATTGAAGATGATGAAGAGGATCCGGAAGAGTTCCCTTTGGATGAAGAGGATTTGGACGTGTTTTCGGATGCGGCTAGTGATTAAGATAGATTGTTTGAGTGTGTTTGTTTTAAGTAACAATTAATTTTGAGTTCGTTTGAACTAATTCTAGTAGCTTTAGAACTTATGTGCGACATGTTTTAAGTATGATATGCTTGTATGAACAAGTTTGACCTATGTATGCAATTGAGTTATGATATTTATGAAATCTTATGGTTTTAAGTATGAAAATATGAAGAGTTATTATATGGTATATGATGGCATTATGTTGAGTTAAGATACTATGGTATATTATACATCTAAGTTAGGATGTTATAAAGAATGGCGAAAATTATGATAAAGTTAAGAGTATGATAGTATGAACGAACCATTGCTTAGTATGGGGTGATATTATGCTAAGTTTAGATGTGATGGTACACTAATAAAAGGAAAGGTATTTGTAGAATAACAATATCTTTCTTGTAATTAGAACACATTAAGAGATGTCGAGATCACGTACTAGAGCTAGCACCAGTCAGCAAGAGCCAGATCTTGCGGATTTAGTAGCTTCACTACAACGTCAGTTGCAAGAGCAGCAACAAGAGACTAACCGACTACGGGGAGCAAGTAGCAAGGTTTAACCGGGAACCAAGAGTGGAAGAAGTACCCCCACAAGAGAACCCCGTACCCCCTATGGCGCCTCAGGAACCCCCAGCCCAACCTGAAGTACCCATGGCACCTGCAAATCTACCTGGGGTTATGGAGGATTTGTTATATGAACGATTTCGGAGAATGAAGGCGCCGGAATTTGAAGGATTGGCCGACCCAATTGAAGCAGACAACTGGCTGATCGATATTCAAGTAACTCTGGATTTCATGGGACTTACGGAACATGAAAAAGTCCTATGTGCCTCATTTGCCCTTAAGAAGGATGCTAGACATTGGTGGAGAACCATACAAATGCGTCGTGATGTTGCAACGATGAGTTAGCAAGAGTTTGTTGACGAATTTAAGGCGATGTATTACAATCCAGAAATTCTAGCGGCTCAACAGGATGAGTTCGACAATTTGACACAGGGTTCAATGACGGTGCTAGAAGCGATTAAGAGATTTGAACAATTAGCTCGCCTATGCCCAGAACTAGTTCCAAATGAAGCTACAAAGGTTAAGAGGATGATGAAAGTGTTTCGTACTGATATAGCCAAACAGGTCAGTGCGGGTAGTAGTCCTCCAACTCTGGTATCGGATTGCATCAGCCGTGCGTTAAGGGCTGAATATTGGATTAACCGGGATAAGGAGGCGAGGGCTCAAATCTTTAAGGCAAGGAAAGAAGAAAAGAATATGGGGAAACAGTTACAGCCGAGACCGACCCAAGAAACATATCAGAAAGGCCAGACCAACAATGTTCCTCAAGGTTCCAAACCGCCCGGGAAGAATAAGAGAAAGGAGAATGCCAGTAATCAAGGCCAACAACGGAACTATCCCCAGAAGAGAAACAATCGGGGAAATGGAGGAAATAATGTTGAATTTCCGGTATGCGCACAATGTGGAAAGAAACATTTGGGTGTATGCAGATCGGGAACCAATGCTTGCTATATCTGTGGCAAGGAAGGTCATTATGCGAAGGGTTGTACACAGAATAGGCAGAATCCGAACCCCCAGTACCAGTACCCGAATAGGAATAACAATGGCCAGTTTCATGCGGTTCAAGCCAGGATTGAAGGTCCGTCAATTGCTCAAGGTAGACTAGAAGCTCCCGAACCACAAGCCAGAATTTACGCTTATACAAAAGGAGATGCCGAAGTTGGGACTTCTCACGTGGTAACAGGTCAGATTTCTGTCTCCACTCATAATGCGATTGCTTTGTTTGATTCTGGTGCCACCCATTCATTTGTATCGATGGGATTTGCCTGGAAGTTAGGGAGAAGTGCCGATAAGTTAGAACAAACCTTTAAAACCTCTTTTCCGTCTGGAGAAGTATTGTTGTCTGATTGTTGGATACGAAATGCTCCGATAGCTATGTGCGATAGGGAATTGTATGTAGACTTGATTGCGATTAAGCTACAAGATTTCGATGTTATTCTTAGAATGGATTTCTTAAGCAAGTACAATGCTAAGATCGATTGTAGAAGGCGTTGTATTAAGTTTAGCCCCGATGGTAAGGAAGAATTTAGTTTTTATGGCCAACCCCGAAGATCAACAACTAGGCTAGTCACGGCAATGAAAGCTTGGAGAATGTTAGCTAAAGGATGCCAAGGATATTTAGCTAACATGGTAGACAAGGATCAAGAGATGGAATTATCACCAGAAAACGTTCCCATTATAAGAGAATTTGTAGATGTTTTTCCGAAGGATTTGCCTGGACTTCCACCGGAAAGGGAAATTTCTTTTGAGATAGAACTATTACCTGGAGCTGCTCCAATATCGAAAGCACCCTACCGTATGGCGCCAGCTGAGCTGAGAGAACTTCAAGTGCAGTTATAAGAGTTACTCGACAAGGGATTCATCCGACAAAGTCACTCACCATGGGGAGCGCCAGTGTTGTTCGTTAAAAAGAAAGATGGATCGTTACGAATGTGCATCGACTACCGTGAGCTGAACAAGATTACCATAAAGAACAAATATCCTCTCCCGAGGATTGATGATCTTTTTGACCAACTTAAGGGAGCCGAAGTCTTCTCAAAGATTGACTTGCGATCGGGATACCATCAACTTAGGATTAAGGAGACGGATGTTTCTAAGACAGCTTTTAGAACCCGTTATGGACATTATGAGTTTCTCGTCATGCCATTTGGACTGATTAATGCTCCAGCTGCCTTCATGGATCTTATGAATCGAGTATTCAAGGAATACTTAGATAAATTCGTTATTGTGTTTATTGACGATATTTTGATTTACTCGAAGTCGGTTGAAGAACATGAACAGCATAGGTACACTTCTTGGGTCACGTAGTTTCAAAAGATGGAATTTCTGTTGATCCTGCTAAAGTAGAGGCGGTTAGTGCATGGCCCGTGCCTAAGAATGTTACGGAAATACGAAGTTTTCTTGGATTAGCTGGATATTACCGACGTTTTGTGGAAGGATTCTCCAAGATTGCAGCACCACTTACGGCCCTTACTAAGAAAGGAAAGAAGTATGAATGGACACAAAGGTGTGAGGAAAACTTCCAAGAACTCAAGAGGAAGCTTACTAGTGCCCCAGTACTGATAATTCCTAACGTCGATGCGGGAAATTTCGTTATTTATAGCGATGCTTCTAAGACCGGACTCGGAGCTATCCTAATGCAAAATGAAAAAGTGGTCGCTTACGCCTCACGTCAACTCAAGGACCACGAACGAAATTATCCAACCCATGACTTAGAGCTTGCGGCAGTAGTTTTCGCCCTAAAAATATGGAGACATTACTTGTATGGAAACAGATGTGAGATTTATATAGATCATCAAAGTCTCAAATACATCTTCACCCAGAAGGAACTCAACATGAGACAGCGTCGATGGCTAGAACTTGTAAAGGATTACGATTGCGAAATCCTCTACCATCCCGGAAAGGCAAATAAGGTAGCAGATGCTCTAAGTAGGAAGTCAACCGGAATGCTTATGTCCCTTGAGACGATATCCAAGCCACTTCAAAAGGAAATTTCGGATTTTAACTTGGAAATGGTTACTGGGAAATTGGCTGTATTGACACTCCAGTCCAATCTCTTAGAATCCATTAAGCTTCACTTATCTTACCATAAATCGTGACATATGATGTTGGTATCCTAACCAACATCTATGAGCAATCCTAGATGTGTGTGTTGTATGTCCCCTCTAATATCTCTTGTAAACCTGATTGGTCACTTCCTTTATCTTGGGCTTATACTTTACTTTTTCTAGGTTTATAATCCATTGGGTTATTATCTCTTCAATAACCCTAGGTCTTAGCCCATTTCATTAATCTTGGTATCCTTTAGGGTTATAATGGGTAACCCTAAAGTCAACTTTTGGTCAACCCAAGTCAACATGTGGTCAACTAAGGTCAACCCCCTTTGGGTCTGATGTTGGGCTATGGGCTTAGCCCAGTAACTCGGATATAATTCCGGTTACCGTTCGTAGTCGGCTTGATTACCTATTTTTACCTTAAAACTTCATTTCATTATTTTTGGAAAACATTATATACTTATCTTCCAAAAATCCATTAATTTTGCTTGTAAAAACTCTTACTTCATAATTCTTGAAAATACTTGGCTAAAATCATTCTTTTCTTTACTTCTTGGAAAAATGTGGAATTTAAATTCCGAACCTTAAAAATTCCACTTCTCTTCTTAATCTTGAAAATTCTCATTTTCCTCTAACTTATGGAAAATGTGACGCCCCCTTACCACGTAGGGCCGTCACGCCTTACCTTACTTACTTACTTAAAAATTAGGGATATATATTTTTTTTTTGAAACATACTTATAAAACATTTGTCTTTAGTAATACATCATTACTACTTAGGTAAACGTTACTTAAGATCTTTGGTTCCAAAATACCATAAAGCATAATTTGTCTTTATCAGACATGCTTATATACAAACTTCTTTACTTATCAAAAGATTTGTGGAAACCATGCGTAGTGGTATCCATACTGCCTTCGTCTGCCGCCACACCGCTCCAGCAATGCCCAGCATTAAGCTGCGGGTTTCTTACCTACAGTATGAAATATAACTTGATGAGCTTTCGCCCAGTAAGCACAAACATAATCTCACAAAATATTTAAAACATCATGAAAACATTCATCATCATATGCATATGCGTGAACCATTTATGTTCCATTTATGCATTTCTTTAACTTTCTTATCTTTCTTATGGGCCCCTTAGTGTACGTACCCTTAACATATAACGCGCCTCTAGATACAGTTAGATGGGATTGCAAGTCCTTAACTGCTCCAGGAAATATAAGTGATTACACCCTCTTACATAAACGAGAGGGCGAATCCATAATTTTATCATAAATATCCTCCACCTTGGTGGAGGTTGGTACGACACTTTACTTGTGATTTCTTACCATGTTATTTATCTTTAGTGAACATACCTTATGATGTCACTATACGATAACATACTTTGTATCTCATTAATAACATGGCATGGCATTCTTTTCATTCATGGCATTTGCAAACATGACATTTTCATAAACATGACGTTTTGCAAATATAGCACTTTTATAATCTTTTGCAAAAATAGCACTTTTTATCAACATAGTATTTTACGAAAATAGCACCTTTTATAAACATGACATTTCGCAAAAATAGCACTTTTTATAAAACATGGCATTTCATAGATATAGCACACAACATATTGCAGCATATTTGAAAACCACATACTTGAACATAATTTACTAGTTTTCATACTGCAGGTGAGGTTTGTACTTACCTCTAGTGCAGTACCAAAAATATAGGATCAGGATCCTTTCATAAGGTGTTGGTGACCTACCAACACTCACATTTACTTTTGGTTGTATGTCCCCTATACATAATATCCATCTTGGCCACCTTAATCCCCATTCTTTATTGAACTTGGATAAATCCTTATGAGGTTACATTGGGTAACCCTTTTTTTTTGTTTGAGCCGTGTTCTATCACTGGGCTTTGCTCATACATCCTTGTTATTGGGTTATTTCCTTTAACCCATTAAATCTTAGCCCACTATACATGTGGATATCCTTTAGGGTTATGTTGGGTAACACTTAAGGTTAACCTTAATTAACCTTGGGTCAACATTTTGTCAAACCTTGGTTATCCTTGGGTTTGTAACTCGGATATAATATCCGGTTACCGTTCGTAATCGGCTTGTTTACCAATTTTACTATAAAATTCCTCTTCCTTAATTTTTGGAAAATCTTGTGTAATTAACTTCCAAAATCCTTCATTCTTATTATAAAAATTCTAACTCCTTTAATTAGAAAATACCTTGGCTTAATCTCGTTATTCTCTTTAACTTGTAAATTCTTGGTTGAAACCCTCTTTTTCTTTACTTTGTGGAAAAATGTGAATTTTCAAACCCGGGCCCTTAAAATCCATGGTTTTTGAAATAAATCTTTTATAAAATTATTTGGGGTCGGAAACCGCCTTTGGAATGGTTTCCGAAGCTAAAATGACCATTTAAGAACACTTCACAATTTTTCTAGAAAATATTTTCGTGAGACTCATTTGCAAGATTTCGGACTCTCTGCGCGTCTCTCACAAAATGCGCCCAGTTTAAAAATTGGCTTGGAATTTGAAAAACTTGTCTTCACGAAAGTTGTAGCTATCGAAAAATGATAAAACTTTCGTGTTTTGTACAAAATCCAGTTCGGCCTAGATCAGTACCAGTTTTTATTTGAAAACAGGTTAACTCTGAAAAACTGGGTGGAGAACGTCCCAGGGTTCAGCCACGGGTTTTGGGTAAAACGGAGGCCGTTGGAGCCTTATTTCGAGATTCTGTCTGTGCTGTCCTCTAGGAAAAGTTGTTCCGAACAACTTTTGTGTTTTAAGTTTTTCTACATTCGGCCTCTAAGGGCCTTGAAATTACCCTTTCCTGAAACTGGCCAGATTCGAATCCGAATTGGCAGTTTCAGTTCCCCTCTTCGGTTTACGTCCTATTCGCGGAATCTATCTTGACCGATCACATCGGGAGCTTAGACAACATCAAGCAGCGCTTCTAACGTCCCATTACAACCCATAAATCCATCTCATTCTACTCATGCAACCCCAAGTCCGAAAATTAAAAGACTAGGGTTACATGGTTCTAACTCATGCATCATCACATACCATCACACAAAATCCATCCCTAAGTCTAGCAAGCTCTCTTGGCTGCCAAGGGCAGATCTTTGGCCTAAACTTATGGGACATACAACCTATCTTCTAGCATCAAAAATCCATCAATTTCAAGCACAAATTTTAAAGCAATCAAGCATTAAAATCAGCCAACCAACCTAACCTTATCAAGCACACACACACACCATAGATGAGGGCAGAAAATTAAATGGACTTATGTCCTTACAAATTATTCCAAATCATCATTAAAAACCTTAAATAAAGCTTAGATTTAAGGAGGTTTAAGAGATTTACCTCAACCCAAGTTAGGGTTTTCGAAATCCCAAAGTTTTCCTTCCTCCCTTGGCTTGCACTTAGCCCACGGCTTCACCACACAATGGGATCCAAAAATTTTATTTTTGTTAGCTCTAAGGCTCCTCTAAAAACCGACCCTCAACATAAAGAAAAATCCAAGATTACAAGGAGAAAAATCAAGTTTTTTCCTCACCTTTTCTCCTCTTGCTTGGTTCGGCCACTTGCTTGGAGAATCATCAAAATTTTTCTCTCAAAACTCTTCCTTGCTTGGCTCACGGATTTGGTTCAAAAAAATGAGATCCAAGAGATTTTTTTGTTAGCTTTTTCTCACCTCAAAATCGAGCATTATCAAGGATGAAAATCCCAAAAATTTGTTAAGAGTTACTCACCTCCTTTTCCTCTTTTTCTCTTGCTCTTTGGTCGGCCTTCTCTTGGTGGATTCACCAAAAATCTGCTCACTTTTCTTGCCCACTCCCTTGCTCGGCCACCCTCCCAAAGGCTCACCAAAATTTTTCAAATTCTCTCTAGCTCTCCGCTCTCTCTCTCCCACGGATTTGCTGAAAAAAAATCTGAAGAAGGAGTGTAGAAAGTTGGCTGCCTTGAGAAGGGAAAAAGGTGGGGTTTGCTTGCCTCAAAACAAGGCTTTAAGTCTTGTCTTTCTTGTCCATTGGTGCAGCCAAAATTAAGGGGATTTGGAGGGGGTTTGCAGCCGGATTTGGGGAGAGAAAAGGGGAGTGGATGGGCTGTTGATGGGAGTGGTTGGCAGCTGAAAATAAGGGGGAAAAAGACATGAGTTGGTGTCCTTTGTTTGGTTGAACTTTGGTTGGACATTTGGTTACCCAAACCAAACTAATTTCTTTTCTTTTTCTCTTCTAGTTGGCCGGATCTAATGGGGTAGAGGGCTGCCATTACATTTCAATTTTTTGGTTAGGGAATGGTGATGTCATTACAAGGACATCATCTTCCACTAACTCTTCTAAGGCCTTGTTTGGCCATTTCGTTCTTTCGCGGTTCCTTTTGCGCTCTACAGTTATTTCCAATACTGTGATGAGCATTCTTATTTTATATTTTTGTCCAAAAATTATTCCATGTAAATTTGGACCGAAACTCTCTTTCTCCAATTTTTCGGAGACCTTTTTGCCCTTAATTCTTTTTCGGTGTGCTTGATTTTTCTAGGGTGGATTTACGGCTTATAAAACTTCATTTTCGGAAATTATTCCCATATTCCTTCATCATACTTGTAAAGTCGACGTTGGGACCCGTTATGGTCAAACTTTGACTTTTTGGTCAACCCTTTGACTTTTTGGTCAACCCTTTGACTTTTTCGGTCAAAGTTGACTTTCGTAAAATTTCATCCTCTTTCATTCTTTTTCCTTTAAAAACTTCATTATTGGCTCGTAAAACATTAATTGAGTCTCAAAATCATTAAATGAGGACCGAACATCGTTTAAACAAAATTATGAATTTCTCATTATTATGCATAATTTTTCATATAACACATCATAGATACATAAATTAGACTCTAATTCCTTATGAACAAGGAGATTACAAGTCTTCAAAATTTCGGGTCTTACAACCTACCCTCCTTAAAAGATTTTCGTCCTCGAAAATTAGAACAAATCGGGGTAGTCTCTCTTCATATCTTCTTCTCGTTCCCACGTCGCTTCTTTGATGTGGCGGTTTCTCCATAGTACCTTGATTAGAGGGATAACCTTATTCCTTAACACTTTTTCTTCTCGTGCCAAAATCTGGACTGGCTTCTCCTCATAAGTCAAATCTTCTCGAACCTCGATCGGTTCATGCTCGATTACGTGTGAGGGATCCGGAACATACTTCTTTAGCATCGACACATGAAACACATTGTGCACATATGCCAATTCCTAGGGTAAGGCCAACTTGTAGGCTACGTTCCCAACTCTTTCGAGTATCTCGAACGGCCCTATATACCTCGGGCTTAATTTCCCCTTTTTTCCGAATCGCATAACTCCCTTAAATGGAGCGACTTTGAGGAAAACCAAGTCTCCTACTTCAAATTCGAGAGGCCTTCGGCGCTTGTCGGCGTAACTCTTTTGCCGGCTAAACGCAGTCTCCATCCTTTGTCGTATGAGCTTCACGTTTTCCGTGGTCTTCCGGATGAAGTCCGTAGATACAAGTTCTTTTTCTCTTGTCTCGTACCAGTGGACTAGAGATCTATATCTTCTTCCATATAATGCTTCATAAGGAGCCATTCCAATTGAAGCGTGAAAACTGTTGTTGTACGAGAATTCAATCAAAGGAAGCTTCTTATCCCAAGTTCCCTTGAAATCCATCACGCAAGCTCGCACATGTCTTCTAAGGTTTGAATGGTCTTTTCTGATTGTCCATCCGTTTGTGGGTGAAAAGCTGTACTAAACGAAAGCTTGGTACCCATTGCTTCATGTACGCTCTTCCAAAATTTCGAAGTGAAACGACCGTCGCGATCCGAGATTATAGTTTTCGGAATTCCATGATAGCGAACGATCTGGGCCACGTACAATTCTGCCAATTGTTCTACAGAGAAGCTGAGCTTGATGGCTATAAAGTGCGCCGACTTTGTCAATCGGTCAACGACCACCCAAATTGCGTCGTTGCCGCTAGGAGTTCGGGGCAGACCAACTACGAAGTCCATCGTCACTTGATCCCATTTCCATTCTGGGATGGAAATTTTCTGTAGTTCTCCTCCTGGACGTTGGTGTTCCGACTTTACCTTTTGACAGGTAAGGCACTTACTGACAAAAGTAGCAACGTCGTTCTTCATCTTGGGCCACCAAAAGCTTTCCTTTAAGTCCTTGTACATCTTTGTGGCTCCGGGATGGACAGAATACGGAGTCTCCTGAGCTTCCTCCATGATCTTTTCCTTCAATTTTTCCTCATTAGGTATACATAATCTATTCTTTTGATAGAGTATGCCCTCATCGGATATGTGGAAGTCCGATTCCTTCCCTTCTAAAACCTCGTTTTTCGTCCTAAGCAGTGAGGCATCGGCTTCTTGTTGTTCCTTCATGCTATCCAAAATGGTAGGCTGGAAGGTTAGAGCAGCTAATCTTCCCGTAATGAGCTCGATTCTAGCTTCCACTATCTTCTTTTGAAGAGGCTCGGTCAATGACCGGATTGACATCATCGAGGAAGACGACTTCCGACTTAGGGCATCGGCTACCTTGTTAGCCTTCCCGGGATGATATCGGATATCTATGTCGTAGTCCTTAACCAATTCGAGCCATCTTCTTTGCCTCATGTTGAGTTCTTTTTGTGTGAAGATGTACTTCAAACTCTGATGGTCCGTGTACACTTCGCATTTTGTACCGTAGAGGTAGTACCTCCAAATCTTTAAGGCAAAAACTACCGCCGCAAGCTCCAAATCGTGCGTCGGATAGTTCTTCTCATGTTCCTTGAGCTGTCGCGAAGCATAGGCGATCACTTTTCCGTTCTGCATAAACACGGCTCCCAATCCTATTTTGGAAGCATCGTTGTAAATTACGAAGTTTTCTTCCTCCACAACCGGGATTGTGAGGATTGGAGCGCTCGTCAACCTGCTTTTTAGCTCTTGGAAGTGCTCTTCACACTTATTGGTCCATTCGTATGCCTTGCCTTTTTTTGTGAGTGCGGTAAGTGGCGCCGCGATCTTAGCAAATCCTTCGACAAAACGTCGGTAATAGCCCGCTAATCCGAGGAAACTGCGCACTTCGGTGACATTTTTGGGGGCTGGCCACTTACTTACCACCTCGATCTTGGCCGGATCTACGGATATGCCTTCTTTAGAGACTACATGTCTAAGGAAATGGAACTTTTCTAACCAAAACTCGCACTTGGAGAACTTGGCATACAGCTGATTCTGCTTCAAAATCCGTAGTGCAATCCTTAGATGCTCCTCGTGCTCCTCTTTCGACCTTGAGTAAATCAGAATGTCGTCTATAAAGACAATGACGAACTTATCCAAGTAGTCCTTAAATACACGATTCATCAGATCCATGAAGGCGGCTGGTGCATTTGTCAGTCCGAACGGCATCACAAGGAACTCGTAGTGTCCATACTGAGTGCGAAACGCCGTCTTCGGAACATCTCCTTCCTTGATTCGGAGCTGGTGATATCCCAAGCGTAGATCAATCTTCGAAAAGACTGAGGCTCCTTTCAGTTGGTCGAACAGATCGTCGATCCTGGGCAACGGATACTTGTTCTTGATGGTGATCTTGTTCAACTCCCGATAGTCGATGCACATTCTTAGAGTGCCGTCCTTCTTTTTAACAAACAACACCGGGGCTCCCCATGGTGAATAGCTTTGTCTGATGAATCCTTTATCCAGGAGCTCCTTCAACTGGACTTGTAATTCTTTGAGTTCAGCAGGCGCCATCCTATATGGTGCCTTGGATACTGGTGCCGATCCTGGAAGCAACTCAATCTCAAAAGAGATTTCGCGTTTCGGTGGCAATCCTGGCAGATCTTCAGGACATTTCAAGAAGGATTGCCGAGATTTCCTGGCTTTGCAAAAGCAGAAAGGTAATTTCAATGTCCTGTATCTTGAGGGTTGTTTAGTGGAAGAATCTAAGGACAATTGGGTTATAGATTCTGGAGCTACTAACCATGTTTGTATTTCTCTACAGGGGTTCAAGGTAACGAGAAGTCTGCATGAGGAGGACTTTACGTTAAGAACCGGCGATGGGACGTTGGTGCGAGCTGAAGCAGTGGGAGAAGTGCATCTTTATTTTGATGAATTTAGGTTTATTGTTTTGAGACATTGTTTTTATGTTCCTAATTTTAAGAGGAACCTAATTTCGGTAGCTTGTTTAATTAAAGATTCTTATTCAGTTTCTTTTAATAATAAAGTTGTTATTAGGAAAAACAATTCTCTTATCTGTAATGGATGGATGCATGAAAATCTTTATTTTATCAAACCTAAGATGCACTCACTGCTTGATACAGAATTGGAAAAGAACTCTAAAAGACATAAGTCTTCTCACTCTAACAAATCATATCTTTGGCATTTACGACTTGGTCACATAAGCCTTAACAGAATTCAAAGGATGGTAAAAGATGAATGCCTCGACTTGTACGAGGTTGAACCTTGGCCACAATGCGAATCCTGTTTGGAGGGCAAGATGACTAAACGGCACTTTGCTGCCAAGGATGGTCGTGCCGAGAAACTTTTAGAACTTGTGCATACAGATGTTTGTGGTCCCATGAACATAGAAGCACGTGGTGGGTATGAGTATTATATCACTTTTATTGATGATTACTCAAGGTATGGATATGTCTATTTAATGACCCGCAAAAGCGAAGCCTTTGACAAGTTCAAAGAGTTTCGGGCTGAAGCGGAGAAACAATTAGGCAAGTCCATTAAGACACTTCGATCGGATCGAGGTGGGGAATACCTATCGGATGAGTTCTTAGGATATTTGATAGAGAATGGGATACAATCCCAGTTGACTGCACCTGGTACTCCTCAACAGAATGGTGTAGCTGAGAGAAGGAATAGGACCCTATTGGATATGGTCCGGTCTATGATGAGTTATTCCACTTTACCTTTATCATTTTGGGGGCACGCCATACAAACTGCATGCTATCTTCTGGATAACGTTCCCTCCAAATCGGTTCCTAAAACTCCTTATGAGTTATGGACGAGTAGGAAACCTAATTTGAATCATATTCGAATTTGGGGTTGTCCGGCACACGTCCTGGATAAGGAAGCGAAGAAATTGGAGTCACGATCAGAAGTGTGCTTGTTTGTTGGCTATCCAAAAGGGACAAAAGGTGGTCTGTTCTATAATCCAAAGCAAAATAAAGTCTTTGTTTCAACACATGCAACATTCCTTGAGGAAAGTTACATGGAAGACTTTAAACCTCGTAGCAAAGTAGTGCTTGAGGAGATGACTTCGGGTTTGGATGTTCCTAAAGTCACAAAAAACCCTGCGGAAAAATCACTAAAGAATCAACAACCACAGGAGCTTCGTCGTAGTGGGAGGATTATCAGGGAACCTGAAAGGTACATGTTCAGTGGTGAAGTTTATGAAGCAGAATCCATAGAACATATTGATGATCCGGCTACGTACAAGGAAGCTATGGAGGATGTTGATTCTAGTCTTTGGCAAAAGGCTATGAACGCCGAGATGGAATCTATAGATTCCAACGGAGTCTGGAAACTTGTAGACTTACCCCAAGGCATAAAACCGATTGGGTGTAAGTGGGTATACAAGAGGAAGAGAGGTGTGGATGGGAAAGTGGAAACTTTCAAGGCAAGACTTGTAGCGAAGGGCTATACGCAGAAAGAAGGAATCGACTATGAAGAAACCTTCTCGCCTGTAGCAATGCTTAAGTCAATCCGCATTCTTTTATCCATTGCGGCTACTCTCGATTATGAGATCTGGCAAATGGATGTCAAGACAGCTTTCTTAAATGGCTCTCTTGAGGAAGATATCTATATGATACAACCAGACAGATTCAAGGCAAAAGGCCAAGAAGACAAAGTATGCAAGTTGCTTAAATCCATTTATGGATTAAAGCAAGCATCTCGTTCTTGGAATATTAGGTTTGATCAAGCGATCAAAACTTATGGATTCAAACAAAACATTGATGAACCATGTGTTTATAAATGTATCAAGAACGAGAAAGTGGTGTTCCTTGTACTCTATGTGGATGATATATTGCTTATTGGAAACGATGTGGCAATACTATCATCTGTCAAAGTTTGGTTAGCCAAACAGTTTGACATGAAGGACTTAGGAGAAGCTAGTTATGTTCTTGGTATTCAACTCTTTAGAGATAGAAAGAACAAAACGATAGCACTCTCCCAAGCTTTATACATTGATAAAGTACTTGAGAGGTTTTCTATGAAGGATTCCAAGAAAGGTGCTCAACCTTTCAGGATTGGAATCAAACTTTCTAAAGATGACTGTCCCAAGACATCGGAAGAAAGGGAGCGTATGAAAAATGTACCTTATGCATCAGCAGTAGGTAGTCTTATGTATGCTATGTTATGCACTAGGCCTGACATTTGTTTTGCGGTTGGTATGGTAAGTCGATATCAGTCGAATCCGGGACCGAACCATTGGGCTGCGGTCAAGCATATACTCAAGTATCTACGGAGAACGAGGGATTATATGCTAGTGTATTCCGGTCAGGACCTTGTTCCTATAGGATATACTGATTCTGATTTTCAATCAGATCAGGATTCAAGGAAATCGACTTCAGGATTTGTCTTCACCCTTGGAGGTGGTGCCGTTGTGTGGAGGAGTGTTAAGCAATCTTGTATTGCTGACTCGACCATGGAAGCCGAGTATGTGGCAGCCAGTGAGGCATCAAAGGAAGCGGTTTGGCTCCGCAGGTTCCTTAGTGACCTTGAGGTCGTTCCTGGTATGGATAAAGCTATGGTGCTCTACTGTGACAACAGTGCAGTAGTAGCTAATACCAAGGATCCTAGGCATCATAAGAGGAGTAAGCACATTGACAGAAAATATCACATTATCAGAGGCTTTGTTGAGAGTGGAAATGTGACGGTTTGCAAAATCGCATCGGAGGACAATCTTGCTGACCCGTTCACGAAGACTTTGGTGGCCAGAAGATTCGAAGAACACGTCGAAGGCATGGGGATGCGTAATATGTCACATTTACTCGCTTAGGGCAAGTGGGAGATTGTTGGGATCTATAGGTGCCCTAAGGATAGAAAATCTTAGGGATTTTCTGTAAATATGACATTTTGATATTAATAAGAGGAAATTATTCATGTTTAATAAGTTGTGTCCTATTTACTTTCATTTGTTGATTGTATAATTATTTTGAGCAAACATAAAATACTCCTAGGCTGTTGGTAATATATCGAATTACCATATGTATACGGGGTATGCATAGAAGACGTGGTAATTTGATAACAGTCTAAATAAATAGTCCGCAATCAACGGAATAAGATTTGGGGATCTTATTCATGATAAGATTGTAAAGGTTGTCTACTTCCTTGGAGGGATGGTTTGTCTTGACCATCGGATAGGTTCCGAGTAGAAACTTTAATGTATACCAGTATTGAGGTATGACATTGGATGGACCTAAAGTGTTAATTGATTCGATTTAATAATTCCGTTTATAAGAATCAATGATACTTTGATTATCATCCTGCATTAATCTTAATCCTGAAATGATTACTTGAGTTCGCATCCATGACTTATGTACTTTGATGCACTAAAGGTGAGACACTGTTAATTCATGGTCAACATACTTGTGTTTTGGGTGCATGACTTATGGATGGAGAAATCAAGATTCATAGATACGGAATCCATAGCTATCTTAATGATAGTAAATGTTATCTACTTAAAGGTATTATTCGGGGATTGAAAGATAGTATAACAAGATCTTGGCCATCGGTTTACTTTGTGTTCTCTGGTGGTTTTCCAATTGTATGGTTTTACAATTGGTGGTTCTTTCAATGGAGAATAATTGAACTTTAAGTTAAAATGATTGAAAAGGTAAAACGGAAAAAGTCCTTAATTCAATCATGGATAACATATGGGGATTAAGCAAGCGATGAATAAATCATGGAAGAAGCACTACGTGAGAGAGCTTTCGTAATACGGTATGTAAACAGGAGTTCAGCTTCAAACTTTTAGTGGAATAGTTTTGAAGTTGATAATTGATGGATAATTAATCTGGGGTTAATTTTTCACAATTATAGGAGCCTCTTTACATATTTCCAACGGGTCCCTCTATTAGCTCATATAGTTCCACGGAACGTCTCGGGATTTGTTCCTAATGAGATCGGTAAATTGTAAATGGAATTTTGTAATGTCTATTAAGACATGGTACTCTCTAACATGCAATCCAGAAAGGATTGGACATGTGAAATTTGTAGACAAATGATTTGTCAACATGTGATTGGTTAATTTGAATTTTGAAAATAAGATTGTATTTGAATTTTGGAAAACAAAATTTTTCTCTCCTAATTAAAAGTGGTGCACGTTTTTTAATTAGATGGAGGGAAGAAAATTTTGTTTCAAAATTATTTAAATATATTCCTAACATTTAATTATTAATTGGTTTAAATAATGGAGATTATTTCATGAATTTTTCTTTCCTAATTAAAGAGGTGCATGGTTTTTGTGAGGAAAGAAAATTTGAAATATTTCATTAATTTAAATTAATTAATATGGATAATGTTTATGGAAAATATTTATTCAAATATGTGAATCCTATTTAAATTCGAAAAGGTTTAAAAGAAGTTTGAATCTAGATAGGACTAGGATCTTTAGACTAGTCTAGATTCTTGATTTAAAATTTAAACCACCAATCAAGATTTCTCTCACTTTGTGGCCGAATTTTAAAGGGGATTTCCTCTTGAAATTTGTTTTTAGGTTCAATGAATCTAGCCCTAAAGTTGTATGATCTTTTGGTTCAAGATTTATCCAGAAAATAATTATTAATTATTTTTCAAGTAGGAGATAAATTTTGAAAAGGATTGTAATACTATATAAAGGCTAGGAGTTCTTGAAAAACCAATTTTTGATAATTTTAAAAGGGAAAAACGTTTTTTTAATAAAAAAAAAAAAAAAAAATTTTTTCTTCCACATCAAAAATTCGGCTTTCTTGTGAGAGAGAAAAAGAAAGAAAATTCCATTGAATCAAAACTGCGAGAAAGGTTAAACCGAGTGATTATTTTCATAGGAGGTTAACCGGTTTCTGTTTTGTAGTTTTGAAGAAAGAAGTTGGATCAAATTCTCAACGAGGATCATCGGAATTGAGAAGGAGGGATCTAGACTTCGGAAAGAAATACCGGTCGCTTGGATTCATAGAACGTGTGCCCACACACACTTTGAGACGTGGAACTCGAGAATAGTAGAGAAGACACGTTGGTCAAACACTCTAGCAATTCCGGAATCCAAGAAATAAGGTACGCGTGATCATAAATTAATTTATTGTTATATGCATCATGAGCTTCTTTTCCGGAAACGGCATAAAATTTTTAAAACTTCCGCTGCGCTGTAATTCCAATACCGGATCCGTTTTTTTCCAACATAATCAGACAACAAGATTTCCCCGGAGGGTAATGCAGTACGAAAGGTTCTTCCAATTTTCTCATTATCTCTACCTAGTTTCTTAGCAAACCTAGGTGATGTGAATGAATGCGTAGCTCCAGAATCAATCAACACATAAGCATCTTGTTGGGCAAAAGGAAGCTGACCTGTCACCACCGTGGACGGTCCAGCTTGAGCATCCTCCTTTGTGTAGGCATAGATGCGTCCTTGCGGTTCTGGAGCTTCAGCTCGGCCTTGAGGAACTGCAGGTCCCTCCAGCTTCATCTGGGCGGCATGTAACTGACTTCCCTGACCCTGCTGGTAATTCTGCTGGTGTTGGACATTGGTATTGCAATTCTTAGCAAAGTGGCCTTCCTTGCCACACGGGTAACAGCGGTTTGTCCTGGCACGGCAGTCTCCCGGGTGCTTTCTCCCACATTTCTGGCAAGGGGGAGTTCCACTGTTGTCAGGGGCGTTCTTCTTCTGGGGAGGATTCTGTTGGCTCCCTTACCCTCCAGCATTCCACTTTCTTTTCTGCTGGGGGTTGCCATACGGCTTGTTACCGCCGCGTTGGCCAGAAGGTCCTCCTTGACCTTTCTGCTGCGATGGTTGGCTGGGTTTGGCCTGACCTTGCTTGGCTAGGGCCTTCTCTTCATTCCTTTTCTTAAAGAACTGGGCCCGTTGCGTCTTGTTCTGGCCGACCCAATATTCGGCTCGAACTGCTCGACTGACGCACTCGGCAACAGTGAGCGGTGGTTGAGGGCCACTGTTGATAAGCACGGTTAATTCTGGCCAGAACATTTTCATCATCTTCTTCACTTTGTCCTTCTCAGAACTGATGAGTTGAGGGCAGAGACGGGCGAGCTGTTCTAACCTTCTCACAGCTTCAGCCACTGACAAATTTCCCTGATGGAAATTGGTGAATTCATCCTGTTGGGTTTCCATTACTTCCGTGTTGAAGTACTTCTCACGGAACTCTTCCACAAAGTCATCCCATGTCATCTGGGTGACGTCCCGTCTGATCTGGACCGTTTCCCACCATAGCCGAGCGTCTTTCTTCAACATGAAGGACGCGCAGAGGACTCTCTCTCTGTCGTTGAGCCCTAAGAAGTTCAGGGAAACTTGAAGATCGATGAGCCAGTTGTCGGCTTCGATCGGGTCCGTTGATCCCTCGAATTCTGGCGCCTTCATGCGCCGAAATTCATGGTACAGCTCTGCCGGGGTTCGAGCTCGAGGAGCCGGCGGAGCAGCTACCGGCGCCATTGGTGCTTCTTGGGCCTCAGGGTGTTCCGAAATTACTGGTTCCTCCTCGGGGAATTCCGGTACCGTTGGTTGCTCTTCAGGTGCCGGTGGTACCCTGGCTTCGGGCAGTCCTTGGTTCTGTTGGGCTATTTGAGCCCTAAGCCCACCTATTTCTCGTTGTTGGGCGAGCATCATTTCTCTCAGCTCGTTCAGTTGAGCTGCAAGATCGACGTTTTGGGCCTATGCCGCTCGACGTCTTGGTGGCATGGTTCTGTATAGAAGCAACAAAATAAGCTTTTTACTTTTAAAACTTTCATAAAATCATATCTTTTATACAGAACCATAATTTTCTTTTCATAATCATAGTTTTTAGGAAAAATATATAATTTCCTCATCATGGGCATACATTTATTTGTTTTACCACCACCGAGCTAGGGCACAACCCAACGTCATTCTCACAACCATCCTTTCCATTGCGAACCATCGTTATGCATGGAATACGAAAATCTATTTCTAAGCGTAAGAAAATAAATTAACTTACTTGGGCTATTGCAGAACGATGCGGAGCGAGACGAAGTAGGCTGGCAGGATACCGCTCTGATACCAACTCTGTGACGCCCCCTTACTACGTAGGGCCGTCACGCCTTACTTACTTACTTACTTACTTGAAAATTAGGGATATATATATATATATATTGAAACTTACTTATAAAACATTTGTCTTTGGTAATACATCATTACTACTTAAGTAAACGTTACTTAAGATCTTTAGTTCCAAAAATACCATGATACATAACTTGTCTTTACCATACATACTTATATGTACAAAACTTCTTTACTTATCAAAAGATTTGCGGAAACTATGCGTAGTGGTATCCATACCGCCTTCGTCTGCCGCCACACCGCTCCAACAATGCCCAGCATTAAGCTGCGGGTTTCTTACCTACAGTATGAAATATAACTTGATGAGCTTTCGCCCAGTAAGCACAAACATAATCTCACAAAACATTTAAAACATCATGAAAACATCATGAAAACATTCATCATCATATGCATATGCGTGAACCATTTATGTTCCATTTATGCATTTCTTTTAACTTTCTTGTCTTTCTTATGGGCCCCATAGTGTACGTACCTTTAACATATAGCGCGCCGCTAGATACAGTTAGATGGGGTTGCAAGTCCCTAACTGCTCCAGGAAAACATAAGTGATTACACCCTCTCGTCTCGACGAGAGGGCGAATCCATAACTTTACAATCCTCCACCTTGGGGGAGGTTGGTACGACACTTTACTTGTGATTTCTTACCATGTTATTTATCTTTAGTGAACATATCTTATGATGTCACTACATGATAACGTACTTTTTATCTCATTAATAACATGGCATGACATTCTTTTCATTCATAGCATTTGCAAACATGACATTTTAATAAACATGACATTTTGCAAATATAACACTTTTATAATCTTTTGCAAAAATAGCATTTTTTTATAAACATAGCATTTTACGAAAATAGCACATTTTATAAACATGGCATTTCGCAAAAATAGCACTTTTCATAAAACATGGCATTTCATAGGTATAGCACACAACATATTGCAGCATATTTGAAAACCACATACTTGAACATAATTTACTAGTTTTCATACTGCAGGTGAGGTTTGTACTTACCTCTAGTGCCGTATCCTTAGAATCGCGTTCCTTAAATCGTCGGCAACCGCAATTCACTTTCCTGATATACCAAAAATATAGGATCAGGATCCTTTCGTAAGGTGTTGGTGACCTACCAACACTCACATTTACTTTTGCTGTATGTCCCCTATACATAATATCCATCTTGGCCACCTTAATCCCCATTCTTTATTGAACTTGGATAAATCCTTATGAGGTTACATTGGGTAACCCTTTTTTTTTGTTTGAGCCTTGTTCTATCACTGGGCTTTGCTCATACATCCTTGTTATTGGGTTATTTTCTTTAACCCATTAAATCTTAGCCCACTATACATGTGGGTATCCTTTAGGGTTATGTTGGGTAACCCTTAAGGTTAACCTTAATTAACCTTGGGTCAACCTTTTGTCAACCCTTTGTCAACCCTTGGTTATCCTTGGGTTTGTAACTCGGATATAATATCCGGTTACCGTTCGTAATCGGCTTGTTTACCAATTTTACTATAAAATTCCTCTTCCTTAATTTTTGGAAAATCTTGTGTAATTAACTTCCAAAATCCTTCATTCTTCTTATAAAAATTCTAACTCCTTTAATTAGAAAATACCTTAGCTTAATCTCATTATTTTCTTTAACTTGTAAATTCTTGGTTGAAACCCTCTTTTTCTTTATTTTGTGGAAAAATGTGAATTTTCAAACCCGAGCCCTTAAAATCCATGGTTTTTGAAATAAATCTTTTATAAAATCATTTGGGGCTGAAAACCGCCTTTGGAATGGTTTCCGAAGCTAAAATGACCATTTAAGAACACTTCACAATTTTTCTAGAAAATATTTTCGTGAGACTCATTTGCAAGATTTCAGACTCTCTGCGCGTCTCTCACAAAATGCGCCCAGTTTAAAAATTGGCTTAGAATTTGAAAAACTTGTCTTCACGAAAGTTGTAGCTATCGAAAAATGCTAAAACTTTCATGTTTTACACAAAATCCAGTTCGGCCTAGATCAGTACCAGTTTTTATTTGAAAATAGGTTAACTCTGAAAAACTGGATGGAGAACGTCCCAGGGTTCAGCCACGGGTTTTGGGTAAAACGGAGGCCATTGGAGCCTTATTTCGAGATTCTGTCCGTGCTGTCCTCTAGGAAAAGTTGTTCCGAACAACTTTCATGTTTTAAGTTTTTCTACATTCGGCCTTTAAGGGCCTTGAAATTACCCTTTCCCAAAACAGGCCAGATTCGAATCCGAATTGGCAGTTTCGGTTCCCCTCTTCGGTTTACGTCCTATTCGCGGAATCTATCTCGACCGATCACATCGGGAGCTTAGACAACATCAAGCAGCGCTTCTAACGTCCCATTACAACCCATAAATCCATCTCATTCTACTCATGCAACCCCAAGTCCGAAAATTAAAAGACTAGGGTTACATGGTTCTAACTCATGCATCATCACATACCATCACACAAAATCCATCCCTAAGTCTAGCAAGCTCTCTTGGTTGCCAAGGGCAGATCTTTGGCCTAAACTTATGGGACATACAACCTATCTTCTAGCATCAAAAATCCATCAATTTCAAGCACAAATTTTAAAGCAATCAAGCATTAAAATCAGCCAACCAACCTAACCTTATCAAGTACACACACACACCATAGATGAGGGCAGAAAATTAAATGGACTTATGTCCTTACAAACCATTCCAAATCATCATTAAAAACCTTAAATAAAGCTTAGATTTAAGGAGGTTTAAGAGATTTACCTCAACCCAAGTTAGGGTTTTCGAAATCCCAAAGTTTTCCTTCCTCCCTTGGCTTGCACTTAGCCCACGGCTTCACCACACAATGGGATCCAAAAATTTTATTTTTGTTAGCTCTAAGGCTCCTCTAAAAACCGACCCTCAACATAAAGAAAAATCCAAGATTACAAGGAGAAAAATCAAGTTTTTTCCTCACCTTTTCTCCTCTTGCTTGGTTCGGCCACTTGCTTGGAGAATCACCAAAATTTTTCTCTCAAAACTCTTCCTTGCTTGGCTCACGGATTTGGTTCAAAAAAATGAGATCCAAGAGATTTTTTTGTTAGCTTTTTCTCACCTCAAAACCGAGCATTATCAAGGATGAAAATCCCCAAAATTTGTTAAGAGTTACTCACCTCCTTTTCCTCTTTTTCTCTTGCTCTTTGGTCGGCCTTCTCTTGGTGGATTCACCAAAAATCTGCTCACTTTTCTTGCTCACTCCCTTGCTCGGCCACCCTCCCAAAGGCTCACCAAAATTTTTCAAATTCTCTCTAGCTCTCCGCTCTCTCTCTTCCACGGATTTGCTGAAAAAAATCTGAAGAAGGAGTGTAGAAAGTTGGCTGCCTTGAGAAGGGAAAAAGGTGGGGTTTGCTTGCCTCAAAACAAGACTTTAAGTCTTGTCTTTCTTGTCCATTGGTGCAGCCAAAATTAAGGGGATTTGGAGGGGGTTTGCAGCCGGATTTGGGGAGAGAAAAGGGGAGTGGATGGGCTGTTGATGGGAGTGGTTGGCAGCTGAAAATAAGGGGGAAAAAGACATGAGTTGGTGTCCTTTGTTTGGTTGAACTTTGGTTGGACATTTGGTTACCCAAACCAAATTAATTTCTTTTCTTTTTCTCTTCTAGTTGGCCGGATCTAATGGGGTAGAGGGCTGCCATTACATTTCAATTTTTTGGTTAGGGAATGGTGATGTCATTACAAGGACATCATCTTCCACTAACTCTTCTAAGGCCTTGTTTGGCCATTTCGTTCTTTCGCGGTTCCTTTTGCGCTCTGCAGTTATTTCCAATACTGTGATGAGCATTCTTATTTTATATTTTTGTCCAAAAATTATTCCATGTAAATTTGGACCGAAACTCTCTTTCTCCAATTTTTCGAAAGCCTTTTTGCCCTTAATTCTTTTTCGGTGTGCTTGATTTTTCTGGGGTGGATTTACGGCTTATAAAACTTCATTTTCGGAAATTATTCCCATATTCCTTCATCATACTTGTAAAGTCGACATTGTGACCCGTTATGGTCAAACTTTGACTTTTTGGTCAACCCTTTGACTTTTTGGTCAAACCTTTGACTTTTTCGGTCAAAGTTGACTTTCGTAAAATTTCATCCTCTTTCATTCTTTTTCCTTTAAAAACTTCATTATTGGCTCGTAAAACATTAATTGAGTCTCAAAATCATTAAATGAGGACCGAACATCATTTAAACAAAATTATGAATTTCTCATTATTATTTATAATTTTTCATATAACACATCATAGATACATAAATTAGACTCTAATTCCTTATGAACAAGGAGATTACAAGTCTTCAAAATTTCGGGTCTTACAGGACTTGATGGACAAGAGTGGTTGCACCTTTTCCTTGATTTATGGCTTTATGCCTTGTCCTTTGCTTCTTCCTTTCTTTTTCCATTTGCTTGCCGAAATTGAGGGGGCCAAAAGGGGCTATTGCAGCCGACCAAAGGGAGTGGAAGATGGCTGCCACTAGCTAGCTTTGGCTAGTGAATCATGATGTCATGGGTATGGCTTGTTGTCCTTAGCTTAGTTGGACTTGAATGAGCACTTTGTTTCCAAAACCAAGCCAATTTCTTTTCTTTTTCTTGTAGTTGGTCGAATATTGAGGGGGGGGGGGGGGGAAGGAGAGTAATGGCTTCTGAAAATTAGAGGGACAAGTGGCACTTAATTAGGTGCAAGGGAGGTGGGTTGATGTCTTTTTCCACTAACTCCCACAATGCCTTATATGGCCATTTTGTTCTTCAAATTTAATTCCTTTTCCTTTCCATTGTGTCACACAGATATTAAAATACTGTGATCCATAATTTGGTCCAAAATTCTTCCTTGTAAAAATTGAACCGAAAACTTTCTTTCTCCAATTTTTCGGAGACCTTTTTGCCTTTTAATTTTGATTCGGTGTGCTTGATTTCTAGGGTGATTTTTATGGCTTATTCTTGCTTTCTTGACCATAAAAAGTCTTTGCATTCTCTTCTTATACTGCATTTCATCATTTTTTTCGAGGTCAACATTTTTGACGCGTCCTTGGTCAAACTTTGACTTTTTGGTCAACCCTTTGACTTTTTGGTCAACCCTTTGACTTTTTCGATCAAAGTTGACTTTCGTAAAATTTCATCCTTTTTCATTCTTTTGTTTTTCCTTTTCGTTCTTTTTGACTCAAAATGCCGTTTACCAACCTCGGCATTTTTTTTCCGAGTCTCATAGCCGATTAAAAGAAAATTCTAACCTTGGCTAATAAAATTACGAATTTCACATGGCCATTCAGAATTTTCCATGAAATATCATAAAAACACATCATGCGGACTTCTAATTTCTAATAAAAAGAGAAATCGTAAGTCCATGAAAATTCCGGATATTGCATCCTACCCTCCTTAAAATATTTTCGTCCTCGAAAATCGGATAATCCTACGTGGCTTTTCTCAAAATCCACCAGAATTTCATAATGGTCTGCTCATGTTCCCATTTTTAACACTTTAATGGGATCATATCTTTTATACAGAACCATAATCTTCCTTATATTTCATCGTATTTCATACCTCATATCCTCGTACTTTCATACTTACTTTCTTCATATTCATCATACTTGCATCATACTTTCATTCTTTCATACATGTCATCATACTTATCATTTCTTCATATTGCATCACAAGAACCATTTTCATGAAATTTCTTAACAAATTTATCATATAACTTGCAATTTTGGAAAGCATATTATATCATATAGCTTTTCCATACATGAAAAATATACCGTATATTCATATTTACGATACTTTTCTTTAACATTACTTTAGGGCTCAGCGAATATTGAAAATATTTTTCTTTCAATTTACTTGAAACTGAGGACCCTCTTAGTACAGTGTTAATCTCATGCTATTAGAACCCCTTTCTTTCATGGTGACCCCTCTCTTGGAATTTCTTCCTCAAGGATTTGGCCATCTTTCATAACATGGTGGCCCCTTTCTTGGAATTTCTTCCTCAAGGATTTGGCCAAAGACCCCTTTCTTGGAAAAATTTACTCCTCAAGGATTTGGTCTTTTACATTACATAACATGATTTGGTTCTAATGTCGCATAAGATCAAGCACCATACGTAAAAATAACTTCTTTAAATATCTTCCATATTATTATTCATGGAAAATAATAATAAATAATATTCTTGAAAACATTTTTCTGTCCGAGTGATGCAATCGAAGACATACTTGATTCAACTAGCTCCTTACATTTATTAGCCAGCAGAAACTTTTTTTTTGCCTTTAGCATTTCCTTTAAAGCATAAAGGCATAATCTTAGCTCTAGGGAATATCTAAAACTTCCCATCATCACATAATTTCTTTTACTTAGAAGGTTGTTGTCAATCTCAACCTTATTGAGATCATCATCATTCTTATAACTTACCAATTCTCATTGGTAGCATCTAACTCATATTGGCATATGCCTAATTGCTATTCCCAAATTAAGGCATTATCCACTTTTTTTTTTTTTTTCAATCATAACTTAGCTTCTATAATTACAAGATTAGACTCTTGCAAACTTTGGTTCGTTCGTATGCACGGCGAACCATCTTCTATTTCTAACTTCTAATCCTTTACATCATCATCATCATCATCATCATCATCATCATCATCATAAGCTTACCCTCTTACGTACCCATTATGGTAGTTTCTAGGGTCAAGGAAATACATATGTATATCGTATGTGATTTCCCTTAAAATGAAAAAACACTATGGTTATCACTTAAAAAAAATTTCAACTTACTTGGGCTGTTGCGGAGACGATGTGAAGCGAAGTGAAGTAGGTTGGCAGGATATCACTCTGATACCAAACTCTGTGACGCCCCGAACCACCCACCTGACACCCACGCGGGGCCGACCGCGCAGATGCGGGGCGCCGGAACCGTCACCTTCATACATAACTTACTATACTTGAAAATGCGGAAATTTTTTTTTTTTTTTTGAAACTTCTTTTGAACATCGTTTTAAAACTTTCCTTGAACTTCATAATTTGGATTTCATTTTAAAATCTTGACTTGAAACCCATACACTAAAATTGTGCATCGTATTTTGAACATCTCATACATAATTAACTTCATACTTAACATACATGAAAACTTCATAACTTAAACATAATGCAGAAAATATTGCGTAGTGGTATCCCACACCGCCTTTCACTCGCTGCATCATCTCTAAGCCCACCAAGTAAGGCTACAAGCCTTTTATCTCTACCTGCAGTATGGAATATATCTGATGAGCTGACGCTCAGCAAGTACAAACGCGATCTCACAAAACATTTTCATTTAAACATCTTGAAACATACATCATCATAAAACATATGCATGAACCATTTATGTCCATTTATGCATTTCCTTTTAACTTGTACTTATCTTTCATATGGGCCCCATAATGTGCGTACCCTTAACATATAGCGCGCCTCTAGATACAGCTAGGGTTTGCAAGGTCCCTAACTGTTCTAGGAAAACATAAGTGATTACACCCTCCCGCATCAACGAGAGGGCGAATCCATAACTTTAACATAAAAATCCTCCACCTTGGGGGAGGTTGGTACGACACTTTACTTGTGTATTTTTACCAAGTGGCTTATCATTAGTGAACATACCTTATGATGTCACAAAAATCATAACTTATAATGCACATGACATATTTTAACATAACATGGCCGCTTTAAAACATGGCATCGTTAAAATATGGCAGTCTTTAAAATTCTTTAAATCATGGCCTTATTTAAACATAATAACTTTAAAACATAGCATCTTAAAAAGCATAGCATTTAAACATAGCATAGCATTTTCATATTTGAACATACATCATTATTTTCTATACCACAGTTGACGTTTGTACTTACCTTAAGTCCTATGCTCTTGACGTAACATTCCTCGCGATATCTCAGCAGGTTCCTAATCCTGCTTCAATTAAAGGAGGTGTAAGATAAGGTTAACTTATCTTACCATAAATCGTGACATATGATGTTGATATCCTAACCAACATCTATGAGCAATCCTAGATGTGTGTGTTGTATGTCCCCTCTAATATCTCTTGTAAACCTGATTGGTTACTTCCTTTATCTTGGGCTTATGCTTTACTTTTTCTAGGTTCATAATCCATTGGGTTATTATCTCTTCAATAACCCTAGGTCTTAGCCCATTTCATTAATCTTGGTATCCTTTAGGGTTATAATGGGTAACCCTAAAGTCAACTTTTGGTCAACCCAAGTCAACATGTGGTCAACTAAGGTCAACCCCCTTTGGGTCTGACGTTGGGCTATGGGCTTAGCCCAGTAACTCGGATATAATTCCGGTTACCGTTCGTAGTCGGCTTGATTACCTATTTTACCTTAAAACTCCATTTCATTATTTTTGGAAAACATTATATACTTATCTTCCAAAAATCCATTAATTTTGCTTGTAAAAACTCTTACTTCATAATTCTTGAAAATACTTGGCTAAAATCATTCTTTTCTTTACTTCTTGGAAAAATGTGGAATTTAAATTCCGAACCTTAAAAATTCCACTTATCTTCTTAATCTTGAAAATTCTCATTTTCCTCTAACTTATGGAAAATCCCATTTTTCTTCTTAACTTGAACACTTTGGGTGAATAATCCCAAAACTCTTTTCTTGTCTCGTAAAAATTCATTTTCTTAAAACGGGACTTCATAAAATCATTAAGGACTGAAAATCACCATTGGAACGGTTTTCGTAGTCAAAATAACAGGTTAGAACACTTTACATTTTTTTTGAACACATTTTGTAAAACTTTGGTGCTTGGATTTTCGGATTCCCTGAGCACCTTTCATAAAACCAACCCAGTTTAAAAATCCATTCATTATCTGAAAAACTTGTCTTCACGAAAGTTGTAGCTAACGAAAAATACTAAAACTTTTATGTTTTGCATAAAACCCAGTTCTGGCTAGATCAGTACCAGTTTTCGTTTGAAACTGGCTGATCCTGAAAAACGGAGTGAAAACTGACCCCAGGGATCAGCCACAGGTTTTCATAAAAACGAAGGCCTTTGGAGCCTTATTTTGAGATTCTGTTTACGTGTCTCTCTAGTAAAAGTTGTTCCGAACAACTTTCGTGTTTTAACTTTTACCCCGTTCGGCCTCTAAGGACCTGATTTTTCACTTTCCCGAAACTGGCCAGTTTCGACTCCGAAATGACAGTTTCGGTTGTTAATCCGGTTTTACGTCCTAGTTCGCGGATTCTAACTCGACCGATCACATCGGGAGCTTAAACATTAAACAAGCAACGTATCTAACGTCCCATACATTCATCCTTGCCCATCCATCACGCCCATGCAGCCCACACAAGCTGAAAACCTTAGACCTATGGGTTGCATGGTTCTTGTTCTTGCATCCATTAACTAGCATCACATTCATCTTTTTTTCTTCAACCAAATCAGCCACTGCCTTAGGGCTGATTTGTGACCAAAATTTAGGGGACTTTACTAACACATCTAGCATGCATCCTAACCATTTTCAAGCATAAAAATCATGCAAGCAACATCATAAAATAAGCCAACCAAACCCTAATCCGTATCAAGCACATACACCGAAAATCAAGGGCTATAAAAAGAGATGGACTTATGTCCTTACAAATCCATTTTTGAATCACCATAAACATGCTTATCTTAAGCTTAAATCCAATATTGGTTCAAGAAATTACCTTAACCCAAGTTAGGGTTTGAAAATCCTTCTTTTTCTCCTTGGTTCCATGGCTCATGGATTTTGGCTCCTCCAAGGGATCCGAATCCTCCTTCATGGCTCACGGATTTTTTTGCAAGAAAATAGAAATCCAAGAAGCTTTGGTTAGCTCTTTCTTGCTCATCAAAACTGAACCTTATAAGGAGAGAAATCCAAGTTTTCTCTTACCTTTTTCCTCTCTCAAAGTCCACGGATTTTTGGCTCCATGGAGCACCAAAAATCTTTCCTCTTGGTTCCATCACACCAAGCCGAACTTCACCATGGTTTACCCTCAAAATTCCAGATTTTTCTTCACCATTTTCACTCCCCTAAAGCCACGGTTTGCTGCCCTAAAATGGGTCTCCATGACTCACAAAATTTCTCCTTGATCCTCCTAAGCATAGCCGAACAACACAAGCAACCCTCTAGCATTTTTTTTTTTCCAAATTTTACTCCTTGTAGATCTGGACCTCCAAGCTCAAAAACCCAAGGAATTTTTCTTTGAATCTCTCTCTCTCTCTTCTCCCTTAGCTGCCGAATTGAACATCCCAAGGAAATACAAGAGCTTTGGCTCACTTTTTCTTACAAAAAGCACAAAGGGTGGGAGGGTTTTCTTGATTGATTTGAGTAGTTGGTTGCTTGCCTTAAATCAAGGCTTTTGTCTCCTCCTTTTCTTGTGTTGGCTGCCGAAAGTTTCAAGGGGAAAAGGCATGGGGTTTGACTCATTTTTTTTTTAACAAAAATGACTAGAGAGTGAGAGGACTTGATGGACAAGAGTGGTTGCACATTTTCCTTGATTTATGGCTTTATGCCTTGTCCTTTGCTTCTTCCTTTCTTTTTCCATTTGCTTGCCGAAATTGAGGGGGCCAAAAGGGGCTGTTGCAGCCGACCAAAGGGAGTGGAAGATGGCTGCCACTAGCTAGCTTTGGCTAGTGAATCATGATGTCATGGGTATGGCTTGTTGTCCTTAGCTTAGTTGGACTTGAATGAGCACTTAGTTACCAAAACCAAGCCAATTTCTTTTCTTTTTCTTGTAGTTGGCCGAATATTGGGGGGGGAGGGGGAAGGAGAGTAATGGCTGCTGAAAATTAGAGGGACAAGTGGCACTTAATTAGGTGCAAGGGAGGTGGGTTGATGTCTTTTTCCAATAACTCCCACAATGCCTTATATGGCCATTTTGTTCTTCAAATTTAATTCCTTTTCCTTTCTTTTGTGTCACACAGATATTAAAATACTGTGATCCATAATTTGGTCCAAAATTCTTCCTTGTAAAAATTGAACCGAAAACTTTCTTTCTCCAATTTTTCGGAGACCTTTTTGCTCTTTAATCTTGATTCGGTGTGCTTGATTTCTAGGGTGATTTTTACGACTTATTCTTGCTTTCTTGACCATAAAAAGTCTTTGCATTCTTTTCTTATACTGCATTTCATCATTTTTTCGAAGTCAACATTTTTTACCCGTCCTTGGTCAAACTTTTGACTTTTTGGTCAACCCTTTGACTTTTGGTCAACCCTTTGACTTTTTGATCAACTCTTTGACTTTTAGTCAACCCTTTGACTTTTGGTCAACCCTTTGTCTTTTTGGTCAACCCTTTGACTTTTTCGGTCAAAGTTGACTTTCGTAAAATTTCATCATTTTTCATTCTTTTTCTTTCCTTTTTGTTCTTTTTGACTCAAAATGCCGTTTACCAACCTCGGCATTTTTTTTCCGAGTCTCATAGCCGATTAAAAGAAAATTCTAACCTGGGCTAATAAAATTACGAATTTCACATGGCCATTCATAATTTTCCATGAAATATCATAAAAACACATCATGCGGACTTCTAATTTCTAATAAAAAGAGAAATCGTAAGTCCATGAAAATTCCGGGTATTATAATTATATCAATGTTTTTAATAGTTTGAAGTCATTCCATCAACCAAAAAAAGAAAAAAAAAAAGAAGAAAAAAGAATGTGGATCAAAGTTGCACAAACTTAAAAGTTTGAAGTCATTCCAGCAACCAAAAAATAAAAAATAAAAAAAAAAAAAGAAGAAAAAAGAATGTGGATCAAAATTGCACAAACTTAAAAGTTCATGGATCAACCTAACAATTTAGCCTTAAATAAAATAATATGTATGTAAGACCCGAATTTTTCATGGACTTATGATTTCCTTATTCATAAGAACTTAAAAGTCCGTAATATGTGTTTATAAGATATTTCATGGAAAATTATGAATAACAATGTGAAATTCATAATTTTATTAGTTAATGTTTGAATTCTCATTAAATTGGCTATAAGACTCAAAATAGAATGCCAAGGTTAGCAAACGGCATTTTGAGTCAAAAAGAGCGGAAAAGTACGTAATTTTACGAAAGTCAAAGGTTTGACCAAAAAGTCAACTTTGACCAAGAATAGTCAAAGAATTGACTTTACAGTATGATGAAATGCAGTATAGAGAAGACGCTGCGAAAACCTTTATGGTCAAGATAGTATGAATAGGCCTTAAAACCACTCTAGAAAATCAAGCACACCAAGTTAGGATAAATGGCAAAAAGGACTTTGAAAAATAAAAAAAAAAATTTTTACGGTCCATTTTTACACGATAAATTTTGGACTGCAGCACAGTATAAAAATACTGTGTATGAGTGAAGCACAGTATTAAAAATATCTGTGTAGCACAAAAATGGACTGCTTTTAGGAAAAATAGCCAAACGAGGCCAAAGGGGGGATGATGTCACCTTGTATTGGATTTATGACATCATAAATCTTAAACCAAGCATGGAAAGAATTTGTGGAACCTTCTAGACCTCTCTAGGCCGGCCACCTCACCCTCCCATAGCATAAATATGAGTTTTTGTGGGGTAATTTCACAATTTCACTAACTTTCTCCACCTCTATAAATAGGTGACCCATAATCACTTTTAATTCACAAAATCTAGCCAAATTCTTGCCCATTTTCTTCAGAAAATCCGTGGGTTTGGGAGGAGAGAAAGAGAAGAGAAAAACCAAAATTTCCATAGGGCTTTTGCTTGGGGAAGTTTGATCTTACTCTAGGGAAACCAAGAAAAAAGTTTGAGAATTTTTGGACCCATTTTGGCTGTTGTGGCCGAGAGTGAGGGGAGGAGAAAAAGGAGAGGAAAAGCTGGAAATTTGAGGGGAAGGCTTGGTGGCGGTGTTTGGTTTTGAGGTGGATCAACCAAGGAACCAAAAGAAAATTTTTGGTACCCTAGCTAGGTTGGAAGCCGTGGGTAAGGAAGCCAAGGGAAGGAAGAAATTTTGGTGTCAAACCCTAACTTGGGTCTAAGGTAATTTCTTGAGCCTAATCTTGAAATTAAGTTCAATTTTGGCACTTTATTGGTATTTCAAGTTGGTATTGTAAGGACATAAGTCCAATTTAATTTCTAACCCTAGATATGTTGGTGTATGCTTGGTTAGGAATTAGGGGGTGGTTGGCTTATCTATGTTAATTTCTTGCATGATTTGTACTTGGAAAATGTTAGGATGCATGCTAGATGATGATTAAATTGTATGTCCCCTGATTTGGTCCAAATCTGCCCTAGGCAGCCATGCTAGGTTGCTAGCTTGAGTTAATTTGGTTTGGTGCATGATTGAATGAATGCAAAATTTAGAACCATGCAAACCTAGGATTTGGGTATTTCGGGTTTGGTTTGCATGGATCCGTTTGAGCTGCTTATGGGTTCATGTTACATGTTTGTTGTGTAGGCTCTCGAAGTGGTCGGTCGAGTTAGACTTTGCGAAATAAGACGTAAACCGGACTTAACTACCAAAACTGCCAGTTTGGATTTGAAACTGGCCAGTCTCGGGAAAATGAAAATTTAAGGCCTTTAGAGGCCGGATTGGGTAAAACGTAAAACACGAAAGTTGTTTGGAACAATTTTTCCTAAGGGACAACGTGAGCAGAATCTCAAAATGAGGCTCCAATGACCTCCGTTTTTATTAAAATCCGAGGCTGGTCTGCCCAGACCCAGTTAGCATGATCAGCCAGTTTCAAACGAAAACTGACAAAGATACAAGAGGAACTGGATTTTTCACAAAACATGAAAGTTTTAGGATTTTTCGATAGCTACAACTTTCGTAAGACAAGTTTTTCAAATTCGGATTAGATTTTTAAACTGACACTATTTTTCCAAGGACTGTGCAGGGAACCGAAAATTCCTGCACAGGATTTTCTAAAAACGAGTTCAGAAAAATTGTTTTCTTTTCCAAACTCACTGTTTTGACTATGGAAACTGTTCTAAGGGCAGTTTCCAGCCCTAAATAATTTTTTATAAAGATCCGTTTCGAAAATATGAATTTTTACAAGTAAAATTAAAAGTTTGAAGAAATACTCCTTAACTTTTTCAAGTTAAGAAAAAGAATAGGGTTTTAAGCCAAGATAGAGCAAAGTAAACATAACGGGCAGTTTTCAGTCCTAAAGAGCGTTATAAAATTTTACCCAAAGAAGTAAGAATTTTTACAAGAAAATTTAAGGATGTATAGCATTAATTACCTAAAAGTTCTAAAAGGCAAGAAAATGGAATTTTTAAGCCAAAATTTGTAAACAAGCCGACAACGGATAGTAACTGGGAGGGATACCCAAGTTACAGGGTCAAACCCAAGGTTGACCCATATAGGGGGTAACCATAGTTAACCAAAGTCGACTTGAGTCTGTGACGCCCCCTTACTACGTAGGGTCGTCACTCCTTAAAAGACTTACTTACTTACTTAAAAATTAGGGATATTTTTTTTTTTTTTAAAACATGCTTATAAAACATTTGTCTTTAGTAATACAGCATTACTACTTAAGTAAACGTTACTTAAGATTTTTAGTTCCAAAATACCATGCTACATAACTTGTCTTTATCATACATGCTTATATATACGACTTATTTACTTATCAAAAGGTTTGCGGAAACCATGCGTAGTGGTATCCATACCGCCTTCGTCCGCCGCCACACTGCTCCAACAATGCCTAGCATTAAGCTGCGGGTTTCTTACCTACAGTATGAAATATAACTGAATGAGCTTTCGCCCAGTAAGCACAAACATAATCTCACAAAACATTTAAATATCATAAAAACATTCATCATCATATGCATATGCGTGAACCAGTTATGTTCCATTTATGCATTTCTTTTAACATTCTTACCTTTCTTATGGGCCCCATAGTGTACGTACCCTTAACATATAGCGCGCCGCCAGATACAGTTAGATGGGGTTGCAAGTCCCTAACTGCTCCAGGAAAACAGAAGTGATTACACCCTCTTACAACAACGAGAGGGCGAATCCATAACTTCATCATAAAAATCCTCCACCTTGGGAGAGATTGGTACGACACTTTATTTGTGATTTCTTACCATGTTCTTTATCTTTAGCGAACATACCATATGATGTCACTACATGATAACATACTTTTTATCTCATTCATAACATGGCATGGCATTCTTTTCATTCATAGCATTTGCAAACATGACATTTTTATAAACATGACATTTTGCAATTATAGCACTTTTATAATCTTTTGCAAAAATAGCACTTTCTATCAACATAGCATTTTACGAAAATAGCACTTTTTATGAACATGGCATTTCGTAAAAATAGCACTTTTCATAAATCATGGCATTTCATAGATATAGCACACAACATACTGCAGCATATTTGAAAACCACATACTTGAACATAATTTACTAGTTTTCATACTGTAGGTGAGGTTTGTACTTACCTCTAGTGTCGTATCCTTAGAATCGTGTTCCTTAAATTATTGACAACGGCAATTCGCTTTCCTGATAGACCAACAAATATAGGATCAGGATCCTTTCGTAAGGTGTTGGTGACCTACCAACACTCACATCTACTTTTGGTTGTATGTCCCCTATACATGGTATCCATCTTGGCCACTATTTATCCCCATTCTTTATTGAACTTGGATAAGTCCTTATGAGGTTACATTGGGTAACCTTTTTAGTTAGAGCCTTGTTCTCTTATTGGGCTTTGCTCATACATCCTTGTTATTGGGTTATTTCCATTAACCCATTAAATCTTAGCCCAATATACATGTGGGTATCTCTTAGGGTTATGTTGGGTAACCCTTAAAGTTAATCATATTTAACCTTCCGTCAACCTTTTGTCAACCCTTGGTTATCCTTGGGTTTGTAACTCGGATATAATATCCGGTTACCGTTCGTAATCAGCTTGTTTACCAATTTTACTATAAAATTCCTCTTCCTTAATTTTTGGAAAATCTTGTGCCATTAACTTCTAAAAATCCTTCATTCTTCTTATAAAAATCTTAACTCTTTTAATTTAGAACATACCTTGGTTAAATCTCATTATTTTCTTTAACTTGGAATGTTTGGTATGAAACCCTCTTTTTCTTTTCTTTGTGGAAAAATGTGAGATTTCAAACCCGAGCCCTAAAAATTCATGGTTTTCGAAACAAACCTTTTATAAAATCATTTGGGGTCGGAAACCACCCTTGGAATGGTTTCCGAAGCTAAAATGACCATTAAGAACACTTCACAATTTTTCTAGAAAAATTTTTCGTGAAACTCTTTTGCAAGATTTCGGGCTCTCTGCGCATCTCCCACAAAACGTGCCCAGTTTAAAAATCGAAAAACTTGTCTTCACGAAAGTTGTAGCTATCGAAAAATGCTAGAACTTTCGTGTTTTGCACAAAATCTAGTTCGGCCTAGATCAGTACCAGTTTTTATTTGAAAACGGGTTAACTCTGAAAAACTGTGTGGGGAACGTCCCAGGGTTCAGCCACGGGTTTCAGGTAAAACGGAGGCCTTTGGAGCCTTCTTTCGAGATTCTGTCCATGTTGTCCTCTAGGAAAAGTTGTTCCGAACAACTTTCGTGTTTTGAGTTTTACCTCATTCGGCCTCTAAGGGCCTTGAAATTACCCTTTCCCGAAACTGGCCAGATTCGCATCCGAATTGGCAGTTTCGGTTCCTCTTTTCGGTTTACGTCCTATTCGTGGAATCTATCTCGACCGATCACATTGGGAGCTTAGACAACATCAAGCAGCGCCTCTAACGTCCCATTACAACCCATAAATCCATCTCATTCTACTCATGCAACCCCAAATCCGAAAATTAAAAAGACTAGGGTTACATGGTTCTAACTCATGCATCATCACATACCATCAACACAAAATCTATCCCTAAGTCTAGCAAGCTCTCTTGGCTGCTAAGGGCAGATCTTTGGCCTAAACTTATGGGACATACAACCTATCTTCTAGCATGAAAAATCCATCATTTTCAAGCACAAATTTTAAAGCAATCAAGCATTAAAATCAGCCAACCAACCTAACCTTATCAAGCACACACACACACCATAGATGAGGGCAGAAAATTAAATGGACTTATGTACTTACAAACCATTCCAAATCATCATTAAAAACCTTAAATAAAGCTTAGATTTAAGGAGGTTTAAGAGATTTACCTCAACCCAAGTTAGGGTTTTCGAAATCCCAAAGTTTTCCTTCCTCCCTTGGCTTGCACTTAGCCCATGGCTTCACCACACAATGGGATCCAAAAATTTTATTTTTGTTAGCTCTAAGGCTCCTCTAAAAACCGACCCTCAACATAAAGAAAAATCCAAGATTACAAGGAGAAAAATCAAGTTTTTCCTCATCTTTTCTCCTCTTGCTTGGTTCGGCCACTTGCTTGGAGAATCACCAAAATTTTTTCTCTCAAAACTCTTCCTTGTTTGGCTCACGGATTTGGTTCAAAAATGAGATCCAAGATATTTTTTTGTTAGCTTTTTCTCACCTCAAAACCGAGCATTATCAAGGATGAAAACCCCCAAAATTTATCAAGAGTTACTCACCTCTTCTTCCTCTTTCTCTCTTGCTCTTTGGTCGGCCTCCTCTTGGTGGATTCACCAAAAATCTTCTCACTTTTCTTGCTCACTCTCTTCTCTCTCTATCCCACGGTTTGTGCTGAAAAATTTTCTGAAGATGGGAGTAAGAGTTGGCTGCCTTGAGGAGAGGAAATGGGAGGGATTGCTTGCCCTAAAACAAGGCTTTTTCACATGCCTTGTCCCATCCTTGTGCAGCCGAAAATGGGGAGAGAAAGGGGTGAGGTGGATGGCTGTTGGCTGGCCATGGGAATTGCCGAATCCAAGGGGTCTAGGGGGGCACATGTGCTGCTGAAAATTGAGGGAAAAGAGGGACAAGTGGCAGCCCTTGGTGGAAGGAAAGGTGGAGTGGTTGCTTGTCCTCATTTCATAGCTTTATGTCAAGTCTTGTTTCCATATATTTTTTTTATTTTTCCCTGTGCAGCAGCCGGATTTGTGGAGGGGGAAAACAGCCCACTTGGCTAGCTTTGGCTAGTGGATGGTGAGTCATAGGCATGGGCATGTGTACTTGCTTGGTTAGGCTTTAGTTGGAAATGAATGACCACTTAATTCACAACCAAACCAAATCTCTTTCCTTTACCTTCTAATTGCCGAACTTTGTTGGGGGGGGGGGGGGGTAGGGGGCTTGATGGCTGCCGGATTTCCAAGGGAGATAAGCATGGGTTTTAGTCCATTATTTTAAGCAAAAAGTGACTAGACTTGATGGACAAAAGTTGGTGCACCTTTTCTCCTTAATTTAAGGCTTTCCCATTTTTTTCTTTTCCTTTTTGTCTCCCATGTATGGTAAAAATCCACATGATGCAACTTTGAGTTAGTGGAAGGTGATGTCAAGAATTGATGTCATCTTCCACTAGCTCTTCCAAGGCCTTGTTTGACCATCTCGTTCTTTCACGGCTCATTTCGCGCTCTACAGTTATTTCCAACACTGTGATGAGCATTCTTATTTTATATTTTGATCCAAAAATTCTTCCATGTAAATTTTGGACCAAAACTCTCTTTCTCCAATTTTTCGGAGACCTTTTTGCCCTTAATTCTTTTTCGGTGTGCTTGATTTTTCTAGGGTGGATTTACGGCTTATAAAACTTCATTTTCGGAAATTATTTCCATATTCCTTCATCATACTTGTAAAGTCGACGTTGTGACCCGTTACGGTCAAACTTTGACTTTTTGGTCAACCCTTTGACTTTTTGGTCAAAGTTGACTTTTTGGTCAAACTTTTGACTTTCGTAAAATTTCATCCTTTTTCGTTCTTTTTCCTTTAGAAACCTTATTCTTGGCTCGTAAAACATTAATTGAGTCTCAAAATCATTAAATGAGGACCCGAACATCATTTGAATAAAATTATGAATTTCTCATTATTATTCATAATTTTTCATATAACACTTCATAAATACATAAATTAGACTCTAATTCCTTATAAACAAAGAGATTACAAGTCTACAAAATTTCGGGTCTTACAGAGTCGACCAAGTTTGACCCAAGTTCATCTTAAGGGTTATCAGATATAACCCAACAGGATACCAAGAGTGGTAATGGAATAAGGATATTATGATACAAGTCCAAGGTTAGGATAATAGCCTAACCCTAATTGTATGCATACGAGCTTAGTGACCAAGGTTACCTCATGTAACCTACTAAGCAATTACGAGTAAGTTAAGGGGGACATACAACTAAGATAATGTGTGAAAGTTGGTTAGGTCACCAACATTTTATGATAGGATTCTTATCCTATATTGTTTTCAAATAGCAGGAAGTGGTCTGCTGTTGCAACCCAATTTGAGGACGCAACACTCAGGACACAGCACAAGAGGTAAGTACAAAGCTCTCCTGCAGTATGAAAGATAGTAATCTATTTTCAAATATGCTATGAAATGTTTTTTGCTATGTTCTACGTAATGCTATATTTCCAAAATACTATGTTTACAAAAGTGCTATATTTGCAAAATGTCATGTTTACAAAACTGCTATATTTGTAAAATGCTTTGTTTACAAAAGTGTTGTATTTGTAAAATGTCATGTTTACAAAAGTGTTATAGTTGCAAAAATGTTATGTTTGCAAAGGTGCTATGTTTGTATAAATGCCATGTTTTAAGACATACCATGTTATGAATGAAGTGTAAGTTATGATATGATATAGTGACATCATGAGGCATGTTCACTAATGATAAACAACATGTTAAGAACACACAAGTAAAGTGTCGTACCAACCTTCCAAAGGTGGAGGACTAAACCTCTCAAAGGTGGAGGACTATTCATATTCAAGTTCAATGATTCCTACAATTGTTAGGGACCTTGCAAACCCCTAACTTTATCTGGAAAGCGCGCATCTGGTACGTACACAAGGGGCCCACATGTTAAAGGAAGATAATAAGTTCAAGTTAATAATCGGTCATAAAAGACATTCAAATTGAACATAAATGGTTCATACATATGTTTTATGATATTGGCATGTTTCAAATGTTTTTGAGAGATTATGTTTGTGCTTACTGGGCGAAAGCTCATTAGTTATATTTCATACTGTAGGTAAGAAGCCTGCAGCTTAAATGGTGGGCTATATGTAGACGGTGCGGCGGATGAAGAGCGGTATGGATACCACTATGCATATATTCCGCATCTTTTTCTGAGTTAAGAAGTTTTTGTATATATATATATTACGAAAACAAATTATATTATGTAGTATATTTGGTACTAAAGACTTTAAACAATCTTTTATGTTAGTATGTATGTATGTAACTATTGCTACGGGCAAACCTAATGTATATATAAGTATGTTGAAAAAAAATTTTATTCTCAAATTTTCAAGTAAAGTTAGTTATGTATGAGAGGTGACGACCCTACGTAGGATGAGGGCGTCACAATGTATAGTCGGTGGTGGGCCACATTGGGGCTGGCTCAAGGAGTGAGAGGGGTGGAGTTTGACTTGGAGTTTCTAAGTTTAAAAGCTGAAAGTGTCGTTGAATTTTTCTTACAACATGGAGGATTAGAGTGCAGATATCATGATATTTGAGTTAATGGGGAAATTTTGTAATTAAAAAAAAAAACAAAAAAACAAAGAAAGTGCAACGATCAAAGTACCAAACCACAAAAAAAAAAAAAAGAAGGGAGGTGCGCGGGGGGCTTAGTGACAAAACCTTAGAAATTGTTGCCTTTATTGTTTTTTTTTTTTTTTGGTAATTAGTGCCTTTAATTAGGGGTTTTTTTTTAACAGTTGTGTACTCTACGACTCTCACTTATTATAAAAAAAAATGAAAAAGAAAATAAAAATACGCTCATCAAATTTCAAATTTAGGACCTCCTATCTAAATTCCTCCTCTTCCGCCCCACTAAAGTGTCTTCACGAGTAAATTAGGACTGTTGAGGCTAATCCTTGGTTCATGTGTCGTTTTGTAGGCTACTTTTTCTTTTCTTTTTCTTTTCGTCCCTATTGGCGTGGCGTGGTGTGACGCCCCCTTACTACGTAGAGCCGTCATGCCTTACTTACTTACTTAACTTTACTTGAAAATTAGGAATGTTTTTTTTTTTTTTGAAACATACATATAAAAACATTTGTCTTTAGCAATATATCATTACTACTTAAGCAAACGTTACTTATGGTCTTTATCATACATGCTTATATATACAAAACTTCTTTACTTATCAAAAGATTTGCGGAAACTATGCGTAGTGGTATCCATACCGCCTTCGTCTGCCGCCACACCGCTCCAACAATGCCCATCATTTACGATGCAGGTTTCTTACCTACAGTATGAAATATAATTTAATGAGCTTTCGCCCAGTAAGCACAAACATTGTGATATCTGGTTTTTCATGTCACTTATTCTTTGTAAAGAATTGAATATGTGCAGTTTATGCAATTTTATGAAAAAGTTCAGTTTAGAACTTTAATGTGTGTATTATGAGTTTTTATAGCTTTATAAGACTCAAAAATGACTGTTCGGAGGAGCAAATAGCCTTTTCGGACAAAAAGGAGTGAAATCTGATCGATTTTAGAAAAGTCAAAATTTTGATCAAAAAGTCAACCGTTGACCCGAAAAGTCAATGTTTGACCAAAATGGTCAAAATTGCGACACATGAATTTTAAGATCTGCATTTCATGAAAATTACTGCAGAAACTCATTTTCTTTGACAGATAATGAAAATGAGAGACCGAAACCACCATAGAAAAAATCCGGCGCATTTTATGAAGTCATGGGGCAGAAAGGGTTTGAGAAAACAAGAAAAATATTTTTCGACCCGATTTTCCGACAGTAAGTATAAAAAATCCAAAACTGTAAAATAATATTTACAGTATTGGAATTTAAATTTTTTAAGCTCGACGTTTCAAGATTTTCAGTCAAACAAGCTTGATTCAAGTTTTAACCTAAAGAAGTCATCCTTATCTCTTATGGTGTGGTGGCCCAATCAAGTAGTGACACATAACCCTTGACAACTCACAATGAGTTGGCTTCCACCATCCTTTATGGCCGGCCACCTAGCAAGAAACAACTCCAAAGTTTCAAAAATTTAGGGGTCAAAGTTGAATTTTTGGAAGTTCACTTGTTGCCTATAAATAGAAGAGCTCCCTATTCATTTTTATTCAAAAACATAGTGAAACTCTTGCAATTTTTCAGCTCAAAGCCGAGAAAGAGAGAGAGAAATAGTTCAGAAAATTTTTCAAGTCCAAACCTTCACCACTTGCTTCGGGTAGTCTAGGAAACCGAGGGGAAGAGAAGAAAAATTTTTCTGGCAGCTCTTGCAGCCACTGCCGTGGGCTTAGGTGCAGGGGAAAGGAAAGGGAGAAACCGGATTTTTGGGGGAAAATTAGCGCTAAGAGTTCGGGTTGGTGAGCTAGCATAAAGGAGTGAGTTTGAGTGAGTTTGGAGCTTGTTTCTCCAAGTAGTGCAGCCACGGGTTGGCTAGAAAGAAAAAGGAAAAAAATTTTCAGTTTTAGGTGAAACAACCCTTGTGTGGCCGAGCAAGGAGGAGGAGCCATTAGGGGCCAAAAACTTGGTGGTTGGTGCACCAAGAAGGAGCAGCCGAGCATAGGAGCCGAGGGGGAGCTTAGGAAAAGTTTGGGAAACCCTAACCCTAGAGACCGAAACTCCACACTATTTGAGGTAAAAATTTTAAAAGTTTTATCAAGCTTTTATTTAAGTTTTTAAGCAATGATTTAAGTGTATTTTCAGCCAAAATATGTAAGAGCATAAGCTCCCAAGCATGTGTTTAATTTGCTGCCCTATGAGCTTAATTTGCCGAGTATGTTAGGCTAGGTTAGTTTAGGGTGGTTTTTGGTTATGTGCATGTTTTTAATTGATGATTTGTGCATGAATTGCTAGAATGGCATGCTAGGGTTTAATTTAGGCTTTATGTCCCCAATTAGGTCAGTTTTGTTTGTGTATGTGTGCCTCGGATTTTTGGTGAACCAATGATGCTAGAATGTATGTTGTATGCTTGCTAGAGAACCATGCAACCCTAGGCAATTAGGTTCGGATTTTTGGTTGCATGATCACGTGGGATGGCTTGGTTAGCCTTTAAGGGACGATAGATGCGCTGAATGATTATGACCTAACTCCCGAAGTGGTCGGTCGAGCTAGAACCCTCGCCCTAGGATGTAAAAAATTGAACATAAAAACGAAACTGCCCTCTCGGGTCCCCAGTGGGCAGTCTCGGTAAATGGTCACTGCAGGCCGATAGAGGCCGAATGGGCAAAAACGTAAAACACAAAAGTTGTAGATTAGGGTGTTTCCTAGGGGGCTACGTGAGCAGTTTGCCAAAATAAGGCTCCAACAGCCTTCTTTTTTAAGAAAAACCGTAGGTGGGTCAGTGAGACCCAGTTTTCATGTTAAACCTGTTTTCAATTTAAAACTGGTACTAATTGGTAAGGAATCAGAAAATTTGCAAAACACAAAAGTTTTAGAACTCCTCGATGGCTAGAACTTTCGTGAAGGAAACTTTTTCTAACTTAAAACGGATTTTTAAGTATAACCTAAAATGTGAAAACGGTGCAGAAATCAATAAATTTCTGTGCATGATTTTGTAGAACCAAACTAGGAAAAATTATTTTCAGACTCAACACACTATTTCAAGCATGGAAACTGTCCCAAAAGCAGTTTCCGACCCTTAAACGTTTTATAAAAATATGAGCCAAGATACACGAATTTTTAAGGAGCAAGTTATGAGATTTAAGTTTAAAAGCAAAGTCTTTTTATGAAAATAAGGTTTTAAAGTAAAGTTTTAAAGAAAATGAATTTTAAGCTAAGCTTTTCAAAGAAAAATGTAGAACGGAAGGTAGCCGGGACTTAGTACCCGAGTACCGGGCTTAGCCCCAAGGCCCAAAGTTGACCCGAAGAGGGTTGACTCTAGCTATCAAAAAGGTTGACCTTGGTTAACCTAAAAGTAAATACAAGCCCAAGGGTAGGTGCTTGACCTAACCCAATACGTTTATGCGTGGGCTAAGTATACGACAAGATTTTCAACGTAACCCTTTGGGTTATAAATGGCTTCACGTTTAGGGGGACATATAGCCGAAAACCCGCATAAATGTTGGTTAGTTACCAACATACTATGAAGATGGACTGGAAGTCTGATGTACGTCTTTTAATCAAGCAGGAGGAGTCCTGCAGCTGAACTCGGAAGAGGAACCGCCAAGCAACTGACGTAAAGACTGTAAGTACAACACCGTCTACAGCACAAGCTAATAGTGTTATATTATTAGAGTCGATGAAGTGCTCGGTGCTATATGCTAAGTAATATGTATGCAATATGAAATATGTTAAGTATATGGTTACATGCTAAGATAAGATAAGCAAGAAATCAAGTTAGGAAAATGACATCAGAAATGTATGTTCACGCATAAACAAGTTTAAGTAAGAAAACAAGCTCCGTGTCGTACCACCCGCGCCAGGTCGAGTTGGACTGTGGATTGAACTGGAATTGGTTTGGCCGCCCCAGACAATCCATAGTCGCGCGCCGGATACAAACACGCAGACTAAGGGCCCATAAGAAGTAAGAACAAGGAAAATAAGAAAGCATAATATGGTCTATGCATGCTGTATGTTATATGTTATGTTATATGTATGTTATATGATATGCTAAGTGTTATGTCATTATGATTTAAATGTTATATGATATAAGCTATATTGTTGTTTAATTACGGCTTAGGAGTTGTACTTACTGGGCTTTAGCTCACTGTTTTAAGTTTGTGCTGTAGGTAAGTCACCTGCTAGCTGATGCTGATGCAAGATGGAGTAGCGAGATCAAGCACTGTGAATCATGGGAAATGGAATCGCTACGCGTTTTGTGGTATATAACTATAAGAGACATGAAATATTTTATGACAAGTAATAGTTAAATGTTTATGCATAGAAACAATATTTTAAGTTTATGTACATAGTTTATGTGTACTATAAAAAAAAAAAAAAATTTTCCGCTGTGTTTTACAAACTAAGTGAGTAAGTTATAATTTATGAATGTATGTTAATAAGTACGATAGCGGCCTACGCTAGGTGGGTCGTTACAAACATAATCTCACAAAACATTTAAAACATCATGAAAACATTCATCATCATATGCATATGCGTGAACCATTTATGTTCCATTTATGCATTTCTTTTAACTTTCTTATCTTTCTTATGGGCCCCATAGTGTACGTACCCTTAACATATAGCGCGCCTCTAGACACAGTTAGATGGGTTTGCAAGTCCCTAACTGCTCCAGGAAAACATAAGTGATTACACCCTCCCGCATCAATGAGGGGGCGAATCCATAACTTTAACATAAAAATCCTCCACCTTGGGGGAGGTTGGTACGACACTTTACTTGTGCGTCGACTTTGTCAATCGGTCAACGACTACCCAAATGGCGTCGTTGCCGCTAGGAGTTCGAGGCAGACCCACCACGAAATCCATCGTCACTTGATCCCATTTCCATTCTGGGATGGAAATTTTCTGTAGTTCTCCTCCTGGACGTTGGTGTTCCGCCTTTACCTTTTGACAGGTAAGGCACTTACTGACAAAAGTAGCAATATCGTTCTTCATCTTGGGCCACCAAAAGCTCTCCTTTAAGTCCTTGTACATCTTTGTGGCTCCGGGATGGACAGAATACGGAGTCTCGTGAGCTTCCTCCATGATCTTTTCCTTCAATTTTTCCTCATTAGGAATACATAATCTATTCTTTTGATAGAGTATGCCCTCATCGGATATGTGGAAGTCCGATTCCTTCCCTTCTAAAACCTCATTTTTCGTCCTAAGCAGTGAGGCATCGGCTTCTTGTCGTTCCTTCATGCCATCCAAAATGGTAGGCTGGAAGGTTAGAGCAGCTAATCTTCCCGTAATGAGCTCGATTCTAGCTTCCACTATCTCCTTTTGAAGAGGCTCGGTCAATGACCGGATTGACATCATCGAGGAAGACAACTTCCGACTTAGGGCATCGGCTACCTTGTTAGCCTTCCCGGGATGGTATCGGATATCTATGTCGTAGTCCTTAACCAATTCAAGCCATCTTCTTTGCCTCATGTTGAGTTCTTTTTGTGTGAAGATGTACTTCAAACTTTGATGGTCCGTGTACACTTCGCATTTTGTACCGTAGAGGTAGTGCCTCCAAATCTTTAAGGTAAAAACAACCGCCGCAAGCTCCAAATCGTGCGTCGGATAGTTCTTCTCGTGTTCCTTGAGTTGTCGCGAAGCATAGGCGATCACTTTTCCGTTCTGCATAAGCATGGCTCCCAATCCTATTTTGGAAGCATCGCTGTAAATTACGAAGTTTTCTTCCTCCACAACCGGGATTGTGAGGATTGGAGCGCTCGTCAACCTGCTTTTTAGCTCTTGGAAGTGCTCTTCACACTTATTGGTCCATTCGTATGCCTTGCATTTTCTTGTGAGTACGGTAAGTGGTGCCGCGATCTTAGCAAATCCTTCGACAAAACGTCGGTAATAGCCCGCTAATCCGAGGAAACTGCGCACTTCGGTGACATATTTGGGGGCTGGCCACTTACTTACCGCCTCGATCTTGGCCGGATCTACGGATATGCCTTCTTTAGAGACTACATGTCCAAGGAAATGGACCTTCTCTAACCAAAACTCGCACTTGGAGAACTTGGCATACAGCTGATTCTGCTTCAAAATCCGTAGTGCAATCCTTAGATGCTCTTCGTGCTCCTCTTTCGACCTTGAATAGATCAGAATGTCGTCTATGAAGACAATGACAAACTTGTCTAGGTGATTTCTTACCATGTTATTTATCTTTAGTGAACATATCTTATGATGTCACTATATGATAACATACTTTTTATCTCATTAATAACATGGCATGACATTATTTTCATTCATGGCATTTGCAAACATGACATTTTTATAAACATGACATTTTGCAAATATAGCACCTTTATAATCTTTTGCAAAAATAGCACATTTTTTTATAAACATAGCATTTTATGAAAATAGCACCTTTTATAATCATGGCATTTCGCAAAAATAGCACTTTTCATAAAACATAGCATTTCATAGATATAGTACACAACATATTGCAGCATATTTGAAAACCACATACTTGAACATAATTTACTAGCTTTCATACTGCAGGTGAGGTTTGTACTTACCTCTAGTGCCGTATCCTTAAAATTGCGTTCCTTAAATTTGTCGGCAACGACAATTCACTTTCCTGATATACCAAAAATATAGGATCAGGATCCTTTCGTAAGGTGTTGGTGACCTACCAACACTCACATCTACTTTTGGTTGTATGTCCCCTATACATGGTATCCATCTTGGCCACTTAAATCCCCATTTTTTATTGAACTTTGATAAATCCATATGAGGTTACATTGGGTAACCTTTTTAGTTAGAGCCTTGTTCTCTTATTGGGCTTTGCTCATACATTCTTGTTATTGGATTATTTCCATTAACCCTTTAATTCTTAGCCCAAATATACATGTGGGTATCCCTTAGGGTTATGTTGGGTAACCCTTAAGGTTAACCTTATTTAACCTTGGGTCAACCTTTTGTCAACCCTTGGTTATCCTTGTGTCTATAACTCGGATATAATATCCGGTTACCGTTCGTAATCGGCTTGCTCACCAATTTTACTTTAAAAATTCCTCTTCCTTATTTTTGGAAACTCTCGTATAATTAACTTCCAAAATCCTTCATTTTGCTTGTAAAAATTCTAACTCCTTTAATTAGAAAATTCTTTGGCTTAAACCCATTATTTCCTTTAACTTGGAAATGTTTGGTATGAAACTCTCTTTTTCTTTACTTTGTGGAAAAATGTGAATTTCAAACCCGAGCCCTTAAAATTCATGGTTTTTGAAACAAATCATTTACAAAATCATTTGGGGTCAGAAACCACCTTTGGAACGGTTTCCGAAGCTAAAATAACCATTTAAGAACACTTCACAATTTTTCTAGAAAATATTTTCGTTAGACTCATTTGCAAGATTTCGGGCTCTCTGCGCATCTCCCACAAAACGCGCCCAGTTTAAAAATCGGCTTGGAATTTGAAAAACTTGTCTTCATGAAAGTTGTAGCTATCGAAAAATGCTAAAACTTTCGTGTTTTGCACAAAATCCAGTTCAGCCTAGATCAGTACCAGTTTTTATTTGAAAATGGGTTAAATCTGAAAAACTGGGTGGAGAACATCCTAGGGTTCAGCCACGGGTTTTGGGTAAAACGGAGGCCGTTGGAACCTTATTTCGAGATTATGTTCGCGAGGTCCTCTAGGAAAAGTTGTTCCGAACAACTTTCATGTTTTAAGTTTTACATCATTCGGCCTCTAAGGGTCTTGAAATTACCCTTTCCCGAAACTGGCCAGATTCGAATCCGAATTGGCAGTTTCGGTTCCTCCTTTCGGTTTATGTCCTATTCGCGGAATCTATCTCGACCGATCACATCGGGAGCTTAGACAACATCAAGCAGCGCTTCTAACGTCCCATTGAAACCCATAAATCCATCTCATTCAACTCATGCAACCCAAATCCGAAAATTTAAAAACCTAGGTTGCTTGGCTCTAACTCATGCATCATCACATACAAGTATCACAAAATCCATCCCTAATCTAGCATGCTCTCATGGCTGCCAAGGGCAGATTTTTGGCCTCAACTTATGGGACATACAACCTAATTTCTAGCATGAAAAATCCATTATTTTCAAGCACAAATTTTAAGGCAAACAAGCATTAAAATCAGCCAACCAACCCTAACCTTATCAAGCACACACACACACCAACAATAAGGGCAGAAAATTAAGGTGGACTTATGTCCTTACAAACCACTTGAATCAACCTCAAAAACACTTAAATAAAACTTAGATTCAAGGTGGTTTAAGAGATTTTACCTCAACCCAAGTTAGGGTTTTGAAAATCCAAATATTTCCTTCCTTCCTTGGCTTGCTCTAACCAAAACCGAAAATCACATGAAGAAAAACCAAGTTTTTCTTACCTCCTTCTCTCTTGCTTGGTTCGGCCAAGTCTTGGAGAAATCCACAAAAATTTTCTCAAATGCTCTCCTTGCTCTTGGTTGCTCACGGTTTTGGTACAAAAAGGTGCACCAAAATTTTTCTTCTTGGTTCCTTGCTAGACCACTCAAATCCGAACACTCTTGACTCAAAAATTCTCCAAGTTTCACTCACTTCTTTTTCCCTCTCTCTCTTGCTCTTGGTCGGCCAACTCTTGAAGCACTCACCAAGATTTTTCTCACTTTTCCTTAGCTCTCCCTCTAGAACCGAAACCCTTGAGATGGAAAACCCAAAACTTTTTGAATCTCTCTCTCTCTCTCTCTCCCTCTTGCTGCCGAGTATCACAAGGGAAAATGAGAGCTTTTGGCTCACTTTTTCCCACAAAAGGCACAAGGAATGGGAGGACTTTTTCCCTCTTGTTAGACTTTAGTTGGTCATTTAGTTCCCAAAACTAAACCAATTTCTTTTCTTTTTCCCTCTAGTTGGCCGGACATTATGGGGGGTAGAGGGCTGCCATTTGTAGTCTTGAGTTAGTGGAGGGTGATGTCAAGGGTTGATGTCATCTTCCACTAGCTCTTCCAAGGCCTTATTTGGCCATTTCGTTCTTTCACAGCTCCTTTCGCGCTCTACAGTTATTTCCAATACTGTGATGAGCATTCTGTGACGCCCCGAACCACCCACCTGACACCCAATGCGGGTCCGACCGCGCGGATGCGGGGCGCCGGAACCGTCACATTCATACTTCATACTTACTTTACTTTAAAATGCGGAATAAAATTTTTTTTTTTTTTTGAAACTTCTTTTGAGCATCGTTTTTTTTTTTAAAGCTTTCTTTGAACTTCATAATTTGGATTTCATTTTAAAAATCTTGACTTGAAACCCATGCACTAAAATTGTGCATCGTACTTTGAACATTTCATACATACATAACATAACTTGACTTTTAACATACATGAAAACTTCATAACTTTAAACATATTGCGGAAATTATTGCGTAGTGGTATCCCACACCGCCCTTCACTCGCTGCATCATCTCCAAGCCCACCAAGTAAAGCTACAAGCTTTTTATCTCAAACCTGCAGTATGGAATATATCTGATGAGCTGACGCTCAGCAAGTACAAACGCGATCTCACAAAACATTTTTATAAAAACATCTTGAAACATACTTCATCATAAAATATATGCATGAACCATTTATGTTCCATTTATGCATTTCTTTTAACTTTCTTACCTTTCTTATGGGCCCCATAGTGTTCGTACCCTTAGCATATAGCGCGCCTCTAGATACAGTTAGATGGGATTGCAAGTCCCTAACTGTACCCAGGAAACATAAGTGATTACACCCTCTTACAAAAACGAGAGAGCGAATCCATAACTTTAACATAAAAATCCTCCACCCTGATGGAGGTTGGTACGACACCTTACTTGTGTATTTTTACCAAGTTTCTTATCATTAGTGAGCATACTTCATGATGTCACTATATCATACATACTTAACATTTCGTTCATAAAACATAGCATGGCATCTTTAAAACATGACATTCTTAACACATGGCATCTTGAAAACATCTTCAAAACATGACATCTTTAAAGCATTTCAACATATCTTGAAACATAGCATATTTGAACATACATATTATTTTTCCCATACTACAGGTGAGGTTTGTACTTACCTTAAGTCCTATGCTCTTGACGTAACATTTCTCGTGATATCTCAACAGGTTCATATTCCTGTTTCAATCAAAGGAGGTGTAAGATAAGGTTAACTTATCTTACCATAAACCATGGTATATGATGTTGGTATCCTTAACCAACATCCATGAGCAATCCTAGATGTGTGTGTTATATGTCCCCTCTAATATCTCTTGTAAGCCTGATTGGTTACTTCCTTCTTCATGGGCTTATAATTTACTTTTACTTGATTCATAATCCATTGGGCTATTATCTCTTCAATAACTCTTGGTCTTAGCCCATTTCATAAATTTTGGTATCCTTTAGAGTTATATTGGGTAACCCTAAAGTCAACTCTTGGTCAACCCAAGTCAACATGTGGTCAACTAAGGTCAATCCCCTTTGGGTCTAACGTTGGGCTATGGGCTTAGCCTAGTAACTCGGATATAATTCCGGTTACCGTTCGTAATCGGCTTGATTACCCATTTTTACCTTAAAACTCCATTTCATTATTTTGGAAAAACATTATATAATTATCTTCCAAAAATCTCATTTGCTTGTAAAAAGCTCTTACTTCATTACTCTTGAAAATACTTGTCTAAAATCATTACTTTCTTTACTTCTTGGAAAAATGTGGAATTTCAATTCTAAACTCTTAAAAATTCCACTTCTCTTCTTGAAAAATCTCATTTTCCTTTAACTTATGGAAAATCTCATTTTTTTCTTTAACTCGAGAGCTTTGGGTGTATAATCCCAAAAACTCTAAAAATTCATTTTCTTAAAACAGGACTTCATAAAATCATTACGGACTGAAAATCGCCATTGGAACGGTTTTTGTAGTCAAAATAACATTTTAGAGACACTTAACATTTTTCTAGAAAACGTTTTTGTAAACCAAGTGCTGGAAATTCGCGGATTCCCTGAGCACTCTTCGTAAAAACAACCCAGATTAAAAATCCGTTCATTTTCCGAAAAACTTGTCTTCACAAAAGTTGTAGCTATCGAAAAATGCTAAAACTTTCATGTTTTGCACAAAACCCAGTTCTGGCTAGATCAATACCAGTTTTCGTTTGAATCTGGGTGATTCTGAAAAACGGAGTGAAATTGGCTCCAGGAGTTAGCCACGGGTTTTCATAAAAATGAAGGCCTTTGGAGCCTTATTTTAAGATTCTGTCCACGCTGCTCTCTAGTAAAAGTTGTTCCGAACAACTTTCGTGTTTTAACTTTTAGCCCGTTCGGCCTCTAAGGACCTGATAATTTCACTTTCCCGAAACTGGCCAGTTTCGACTCCGAAATGGCAGTTTCGGTTGTTAATCCGGTTTTACGTCTTAGTTTGCGGATTCTAACTCGACCGATCACATCGGGAGCTTAAACATACATCAAGCAACGTGTCTAACGTCCCATGCATACATTCTTGCCCATTCTTCACGCCCATGCAGCCCACAAAACGTCCTATGGGTTGCATTGTTCTATCCTTGCATCATTCATCAACTAGCATCACAAACATTATTTTTTTCTCAAGCAAATCAGCCACTGCCTTAGGGCTGATTTGTGACCAAAATTTAGGGGACTTAAATAACACATCTAGCATGCATCCTATCAATTTTTCAAGCATAAAAATCATGCAAGAAACATCATAAAACAAGCCAACCAAGCCCTAATCCCTATCAAGCACATACACCGAAAATCATTGGCTGAAAAAGGAGATGGACTTATGTCCTTACAAACCCATCTTAAACCATCATAAAAATGCTTATCTTGAGCTTAAATCCAAGATTAGTTTAAGGGTTTACCTTAACCCAAGTTAGGGTTTGAAAATCTCATTTTCTTCTTGGCTTGCTCACCCACGGATTTGGCTCCTCCATGGCTCACGGATTTTGCAAGAAAAATAGGAATCTAATAACTTTTTGTTAGCTTCTTTCTTGCTCATCAAAACCGAGCTTTACAAGATGAGAAATCCAAGTTATTACTCACCTTTTTCCTTCCTCCATGCTCACGGATTTTTGCTCCAAGAAGCACCAAAAATCTTTTCTCTTGGCTCCATCACACCAAGCCGAACTCCACCATGGTTCACTCCATAAAATTTTCTAGATTTCTCTCTTCTCTTTCACTCCTCTAACACACGGTTTTTGTGCCCCAAAAATGGGTTTCCATGGCTCACAAATTTCTCTTGATTCTCCCTTAGAAAAACCGAAGAACACACATGCTCAAGCCCTTAGATTTTTTTTTTCAGATTTCTCCTCCTCTTTCTCTCTCTCTCTCCCTCGGTTTTCTCTTGAAAACTTGCAGCACTTTGCTGCTTGGAGGATTGCCGAAAGGCATGGGAAAAAGAAGGATTAATTGGCTTGCTTTCCTCCTCAAAGAATGGCTTTATGTCATGTCCCTTTCTCCATCTTGCTGCAGCCGAATCCAAGGGAAGGAGGATGGTTGCTTGCTGCCGAAAATGAAGGGAAAGGAGAGGGGGACAAGTAGCTGATTTTGTGGGGAAAAAGTGAGGGAGATTAGCTTGCTTTGTTGACCAACTTTCCTCCTTATTTTAAGGCTTTATCACATGTGTTGCTTGTCCTTCTTTCTTTTCTCTTGGTGCAGCCGAAAGTGAGGGGGGGACTAGGGGCTTGTGTCCGGATTTTTGGTTGAAGGAAAGAGGGAGTAGTTGGTTGCTTGTCCTTAAATCAAGGAGCTTGTCTCCTTCTTTCCTTGTGTTTGCAGTCGAGAATTCCAAGAGAAAAAGGCATGGAATGTGACTCATTTTTTTTTTAACAAAGAAGACTAGAAGATGGGTGACTTGTGATAGACAAGAGTGGTTCACTTTTTCCTTGATTCAAGGCTTTACTTTTGTGCTTGTTTTTCCTTGTTTTCTTTTCTTTCTTTTCCTTCATTGAATTGCCGAACTTCATGGGGAATCCTAGGGCCATTGTGTCCGGATTTTGGGGAGAGAATCACATGCTCATTTGGTTAGTGTCACAAGCATGGGCTTGTCCTTGACTTGGTTGGAATTGGAAGACCATTTGGTTGCCAAAACTAAACCATTTTCCTTTCTTTTTCTTGTAGTTGCTAGCCGAATATGATGGAGTGTGGGGGGCTTGATGGCCGGACTTTAATGGAGTGGAAAAGAGCTCCATTTCTTTACTCTAACTAGCTCACATTTATTCCCTTAAAATAAGGGTCTTGTTTGCCATTTTTCTCCTTTAAAATAATTCATTTCCTTTCCTTTTTGTTACACAAATATTAAAAATATTGTGCTCCATAATTTTGGTCCAAAATTCTTCCTTGTAAAATTGGACCGAAAACTTTCTTTCTCCAATTTTTCGGAGACCTTTTTTGCCCTTTAATTCTTGATTCGGTGTGCTTGATTTCTAGGGTGGTTTTTACGGCTTATTTTTGCTTTCTTGACCATAGAAAGTCTTTGCAATCTCTTCTTATACTGCAATTCATCATTTTTTCGATGTCAACATTTTTGACCCGTCCTTGGTTAACCTTTGACTTTTTGGTCAGAGTTGACTTTTTTGGTCAAACCTTTAACTTTCTTAAAATTTCATCCTTTTTCATTCTTTTTCTTTCCTTTTCGTCCTTTTTGACTCAAAATGCCGTTTTACCAACCTCGGCATTTTTTTCGAGTCTTGTAGCCGGTTTAAAAGAAAATTCTAACCTTGGCTATTAAAATTACGAATTTCACATGTGATTCATAATTTTTCATGAAAACATCTCATAAACATAGCATGGGGACTTCTAATTTCTAATAAAAAGAGAAATCTTAAGTCTATAAAAATTCCGGGTATTACACATTCTTATTTTATATTTTGATCCAAAAATTCTTCCATGTAACTTTGGACCGAAACTCTCTTTCTCCAATTTTTCGGAGACCTTTTTGCTCTTAATTCTTTTTCGGTGTGCTTGATTTTTCTAGGGTGGATTTATGGCTTATAAAACCTGATTTTCGGAGATTATTTCCACATTCCTTCATTATACTTGTGAAGTCAATGTTGTAACCCGTCCCGGTCAAACTTTGACTTTTTGATCAACCCTTTGACTTTTGTAAAATTTCATCCTTTTCCGTTCTTTTTCCTTGAAAAACCTCATTCTTGGTTCGTAAATCATCAATTGAGTCTCATAATCATTAAATGAGGACTCGAACATCATTTAAATAAAATTATGAATTTCTCATTATCATTCATAATTTTTCATATAACACATCATGGATACATAAATTAGACTCTAATTCCTTATGAACAAGGAGATTACAAGTCTTCAAAATTTCGGGTCTTACACGTGGTTTAGCATTTTGCTTTCGTTTTCTATTGATGCCTTTTCTTGTAGGTTATCGTTTGTTAGAATTATTGTCGTTTACATGATAGTTGTCGTTCTGAAGATTACTCTTATCATCAATTTTATTTATTATTATTGAGAATAAACTTTAATTGATGAAAATTATTACCAAATCTAGAATCTCATGTTAAATCATCAAGAGAAACTAATCGGAAGTGTACCTGAATCCAATGAGACAAATTAGAGATGGATGAAATTTTCCACAGTCAAATCTCCTTAGATTCCTAAGATGCTCTATGGATTCTCTCTTTTAATAGAAAAGGAAGAAGAGAGCAAATATTGCATATTACGATTTGACTTGGGAATCACAACCCTTGTAATAACCATTATATATTAACTTAAATTAGATTCTCATAAACCCTAATTTAATTAGTATTGGGTTTTTACACATTAAAACCCATACGTAATAGCTATCTCTAAAGCCCAACTACTAGATCACTTATTTGGCCATATTAAATTAAATAACCTATAATATAATTGTCATTTAATATGTAAACCTATAATAGGAAATTAATAAAATCCCAACAATCTCCCACTTGAACTACATATGTTTCTTGAAATAATTATATTATATATAGCATTGAGTGTGCACTGAAAAGCTATCTATTCTGAAAAATCTCTTTAGTTACAATCTGGTCCATCTACTATATTAACATGGGATTAAAGCGAAATTCATTACATATATTTGTATCTAAACCCATCAATAGTCACCATACCAATATATTCAATGTCATAGATCGAGTATGGATGCGTAGCATGGAAATTATTTGCAATGTGATATTAAACATGCATATTTCCAACTGGTCCAACTATAGTCTTTAGTGAGATCAAACACAAATAACATTCAGAGCTTATAAATGAACCATATACTTTATTCCGTAGAAAATAAATACAAAATGTGTTTGTAACAAAGAACATCAAAATACAAACTCCTACAAAACATGCACATTGTCAAATAAAACAACACCCATTTGAATAGTGTGCTCATGAAAGACTTTGGCTGGTAAACCCTTAGTAAGTAGATCTGCAATCATGGAGTGTGTCTCGATATGCTCTATAGCCACTTGATCACACTGAACTCTTTCTTTAATAATGAGAAACTTAAGGTTTATATACTTTGACTTCACAGAGCTTTCATTGTTATTGGAATAAAGTATAGCTGAATAATTGTCACAATCAATCTTTAATGGTCTTTCAACACCAGTCATAATTCACAGCCCAGTGACAAAATTTTGCAGCTATATCCCATGATTAGATGTATCATAACAAGCTATAAACTCAACTGCCATAGTAGAAGAAGCTACGAGTGTCTGCTTAACACTCTTTCAGGAAATAGCTCCTCCAACTAACAGGTAGATATAGCCCGACGTGGATCTTTTACTATCTTGGCATCCAGCAAAATCGGAATCAAAATATCCAAAGATCTATAAATGATCTGATCACCGATAAATGAGTATGTGATATTTTGTTCTCTACAAATACCGAATAAGCCGTTTAGTTGCTTTCCAATGATCCATCCTTGGGTTACTTAAATATCTACCTTGTAACGACCCGCCTAGCACAGCCCGTTACCGTACATACATATATACTTAACGTGACGTACTTAATTATTCAGCGGAAATAGCTAAAAATTTTTTTATACGGTGCGTACGAGCGTATAATGATATGTAAATAAAGATGTTCTAATATCAAGTAATATACATAAAAGAACAAAATGCATAGCGGCTTCATTTCCCACATTTTACAGCTCGCCCTGCCACGCTCCTCCATCTTGTATCAGAGATTGCCCGTAGGTTGCTTACCTACAGCATAGACGTAAGACAATGAGCTTTTGCTTAGCAAGTACAACTACTATACCGCAACACAATACAAACATAACAAATCATAGCATATCTTGCTCATTATTGCTCATTAGTCCTTGAAGAAGCAATATTTTGCACAAAAATTTGCACATTAGCCCTCCATGTGGCCGGCCATTAGGGGTAGTCTTGGTGGCCAAGTTTTTATTTCTTTCCATCTTTTTCTTTAATCCAATAATGATGTCATAATTCCATAGTGAGATAATGTCATCATCCTAAGGCCTTGTTTGGCTTTGTCCTTAATATACAGTCCACTTTTATGCTAACACAGATATTTCCAATACTGTGCTCACTAATACACAGTATTGCTATATTGATCTGCAGTCCAAAATTTATCTGTGTAAAAATAGACTGTATAAAATTTTTCTTATTTCTTAAAGCCCTTTTTTGCCATTAATTTCCTACTTGGTGTGCTTGATTTTTCTATGGTGGTTTTAAATCCTATTCATGCTATCTTGCCCATAAAGATGGTTTTCGCAGTATATTTTCCATACTGCTTGTCATAATACTGTACAGTCATCTCTTTGACCATTCAAGTCAAACTTTGACTTTCTCGGTCAACTTTGACTTTTTCAGTCAAACTTTGACCAACATGAAATCATAGAATTTTTCATCCCTTTTTACTCAAAAGGTCATATGCTAGTCTAAACAATCATTTTTTAGTCTTATAAAATCATAAGAACTCACAAAACTTATCAAAAACTCTTAATCGAGCTTTTTCATAATTACCTTCACAGTACACATTAAATTCTTTTAAAAGGAAACAGTAATATCGAAAAACTAGGTATTACATACCTAACATTCCTATTATGAATGCAATATCCGGACTCCTGCATACTTGAACATACATAAGACTTCTGATAGCTAACGCATAAGGAATCTTTTGCATTTCTTTTCATTCTAACACATTCTTAGGGCACTGATTGAAATTGAACTTGTCTCCCTTAGCAATAGGAGTGTCTCCTGGTGCGCAACCTTTCATTCAGAATCTATCATATAGCTCTTTTGTGATAACCCAAGGATACCTCGAGAGCGATCTCAATGAATCAGTATGCCTAATACAAAAGAGGTGTCCCCAAGATCTTTCATCTCAAAATTTTTAGTCAGAAATCTCTTGGTTTCATGCAATAAGCCTATATCACCACTAGCAAGTAGTTTTTCATCGATATATAACACTAGGAATATGTACTTCCACTAAACTTGTGGTAATGACTTGATGAAACTTATAATACCATTCACGAGAAGTCTGTTTGAGACCATAGATGGATTTCTTTAGTTTGTAGACCATTTTCTTTGGATCACAGGATACAAAGTTTTCTGGCTACACCATTTATATCATTTCGTCAATGTTACCATTTAGAAACGCAATCTTTACATCCATCTGATATAGCTCCAAATCAAAATGAGTCACAAGTGCTATTATGATCCTGAAAGAGTCTTTCGTTGAAACCGAAGAGAAAGTGTCTTTATAATCAATGCCTTCCTTCTAAGTGAAACCCTTGGCAACTAGACGAGCCTTATATCTCTCAACATTGCCTTTTGAATCCATTTTGATCTTAACTATCCATTTGCAACCAATGGGTTTTGCACCTTCAGGCAATTCGACGAGATCCCAAATGTCATTGTCCTTCATGGATTTCATCTCATCATTCATGGCATCAATCCACTTTTAAGAGTTAGAACTTTCCTTGGCTTGATGGAAGTTGATTGGATCATCTTCCACCACTCCTATATCAACCTCATGTTCTTGAAGAAAAACGACATAGTCATTCGGAATCACATTTCTCCTTTCTCTAGTGGATCTTCTCAATGGCATATCCTCTTGAGGTTGTTGAGTTTGCACTTCATGTATAATTTCTTCATTTTGCACAGGAAGTTCTGCTACATTGTCTTGATATTCTGGATTTGCTTTTTGAACAGTGTCATGAATATGAGCCTGATCTTTATCAATAGTAAGAGCAGGAAGAGAAATGCATTCCTTATCTCCCCTTACAAACTCAACTTCCTTAAGAAATCTTGTATTTCCCATCTCAAAAAATGTCCTAGTAGTGGGATCGAAAAACGACATAGTCATCCAGACAGATGTATTATTCGTAGTACTGCATTCGAAGATAGAATAACAAAAATAGTGCAGGCTTAATTAATGATCACTTTGGCACTCGATGAATCGCTTTATTCAAAAATTTCTAGCAGCGACATCTCAGATAGAGAAGCTCAATCTTCTCGTTCATTAATCACACTAATGACAATAGAATATGCTACCAAAAAATGAAGTCCTCCTGACCATAATGAGAGTCCAGTCGAGATATTAATCGTCACCTGTAATCATTGGACATTCATCTTTGAAAACACTCAATAGAGGATGAACTATATGCACGCTTTTAATTAGAACTCAAAATGATGAATGTAAAGACGTAACTATTTGGAAGCTAACTTTGAATTGTGTTCAGAAAAAAAGAAAAAAAAAGGATCTTGTTTCGCTTGTCTCGAAATTTTATACAATTTAAAAAAAAATCATCTCGTTTCAAATTAAAATTATAAAGTTATGGACTTTTAAAGTTTGAATTTTTTGAAATGTTAGGAAAAATGAATAAAAAAAAATTGGAGGAAAAGGACAAGGAAAAAAAAAACTTTTGGAAATCTGTTTTCAAAAGTGATCCAAACTGGGTCCCAAGTCGTTTTATTTATAAGTTGATGTCGTTGTCAATTTTTATTGCCCATTCACGTCGTTTTAAATTTTTAGGTGTTTGCGTACTTGTGTGGTTTAAATGCTCTTGTTGTTTGAGGTTTACCGTTTAGTGCCGTTTTCTCGTAGGTAATGTCGTTTTATCACAAATGTTCATCCAACCGTTCTTCTATAGCCTTCAAAGCTGACACAGTTAAGGCATTGGTTTTGCTTTTGTTTTTCTTCTATATACCTTACTCTACCTGAGAAAATCAAGAGCCCATAAAAAGCAATTAAGCCTCTGTTTAACTGCCCAATAAAAGGATTCATGAGGAAAAAGAAATAAGAAAAAAGTACCCAATAAAATGACCTCCATGGGGAAAGGTGAAATCGCCTTCCATTGCATAAGCGGGATTACTGCAAGAGTTTGATGTGTATGTGGGGTTCGGGCGATCGGATGGCAAATACAAGTTTTCGATTTCTATAGAAAATTAAATAAGAAAGTAATAAAAGTACAGATGAAGAAAAATGGAACACAAAGATGTTTAATGTGGATGTGTTTATGTCCATGGACTAAGAACAATGAATTTATTGGTAAGAAGCACTATGAACATGCTTCCATATTTATACAAGTTTACAAATACAAAATCAGGTCAGTAACCTAATACTAACAAATATACTAAAATCAAGATTATTCTAAATTACAATAATTACAAATAAATTAAAAGTTCTTAATAAAGATAATTATATATAAAATAGCAACTTTTTTTTTTATATAATACTAACTTTCCTAATAATTTCAACCCGGCAGATGATTGCATCAAGTAATTGCAAAACCAATTACGATGAATTGAAAGCAAAGAAATAAGACAAAAAAACAAAAATCAAAAAAATCAAATTACCTGTTAGCAATGAGTTGCATTGAGATTTTTGTGTGAAATAGAGATAAATTAGAGATGGGGGATTAGAAAGAGAAAGTTGTTTTTATGTTGGTGGAACAGAGTAGTCCATACGTGAATACAACAACACTATTTAACTGATAATTGCAAAGTTTAAATTTAAAAACAAAGCGTCAATATTCTAGCGCCAACTCCAAATTTTTAGTTTGTGCCTTTGTTTTTTTTTTTTTACGCAGCTTCCCAGCTTTACTATTTTAGGTAGTCATCTATCCATTTGTTTAGGATATTTATTTGCCCCCAAAAGAGTTATCCTATACAAAATAAATTAAACATATATATGTATATGTGCGATCACCAAGTTCAAAAAGTAAATAAATAAATATGTGTGCACCATTTTTTTTTCTTTTTTCCTTTTTTAAATAAATGCACAAGTAACTGTAAGACCCCTTTTTATCTTTACTTATTCTGATTTAAAATTAAAAAAGAAAATATACCAAAACTTTTTTTTTTTTTAAAGTTAAACTTGCTTGCAATTAATAGACTAAATCAGCGAAAACCATAGGAGCTACAAATCTTGGAACTTTATCCCAACCATAAACCTCATTTTCTAGAATAAACACAGAAGCAGCAAGACAATGAACCTGTAATACCTACTTTTTCTATGATTATTATTTCCTTCTAGAAGGAATTAAATGTATGCCGTACCGGCATTTTAGAGAAAAGTTCGCTTTAGAACTTCAATATGTGTTACGAGCTCTTATAGTTTTATAAGACTCGAATATACTTGTTTTGATTGACGAATGGTCTTTTCGGGTGAAAAGAGATGAATTTTGCATCATTCTAGGAAAGTCAAAGGGTTGACCAAAAAAGTCAACTTTGACCCGGGAAAGTCAAAGTTTAACCAAAATGGTCAAAACCCTCACTGTACAATTTTATGAGATGCAGTATAGGAAAAATACTGTGAAAAACTCATTTTTCGGATAAGATGACATATTTGAGAACTAAAACCACTATAGAAAAATCAAGCACGCAAAATTAAGGTACAGGGCAAAAAGGGTTTGGAAAAATAAAGAAAAAATTTTTCAGCCCGATTTTTCACAGATAAAATTTTTACGACAGTATAAATTATTAATACTGTGTATTAGTACAACACAGTATTAGATTTATCTATGTTAAGTTCAAATTATACTGTTTATTGGAAAAAGGAGCCAAACGAGCATTTATGATTTATGACATCATAAATTTTTGATTTATGACATCACCAACTTTTTCAAGAACAAATGTGATAACCAGATTTTCATGATAGCCATTTTCCTTCTTTAAAGGAATAATGAGCATATATTGATGTGTTTTCGGAAAAACTCAGTTAAGAGTTTTTCATACGTTTTACGGAGTCTTATGGCTCAATAAGACTCAAAACAGATTTTTAAGGTTAGAAAACGCCTTTTCTGGTTGAAAGGGGCGATAAGTGACGTTTCTCCGAAAAAGTCAAAGTTTGACCGAAAAAGTCAACTTTGACCGAAAAAGTCAAAGTTTGACCAAAAGTGGTCAACAGTTGACTCGATGTTGAAAAATGCTGCGGTATGAGAAAATACTGCAAAATATGTCAGTATGGGCAAGATAGCCCAATTAGACAGTAGAAAATAAGAAAACACCCGTAAAATCAAGCATCCCTAGCATTAGTTAAGGTCAAACTGATATTTTTAGTCAAGATATCACTCAAGAGGACCAATTCAAGCCAAAGGACAAGAATGTCAAAATTTTCATTTTTGGGGGCAAAAATGTAAATTTTGAAAAATATGTAAAGTAAGCCGAGTGACATTATTAGATGAAGTCACAATAATGAAATAATATGTTTTGCAAGAAGAAATTAAGGAATAGTCATTTTCGGGGGCGAAAATGCAAAGATTTTATTTATCGGGTCAAAAATGTAAATTTTGAAAATATGTGATTTTAATGGAAGAAAATCACATAAAATCATGAAAAGGATAATATTTGATTGAAAAGTAAGCATTATGCCAATTTTTGGAATTTTGGGGCATAAATGCAAAATTTTCACTTTTGGGGGCAAAAGTGTAAATTTTGGAAAATTGTCATAACGAGCGTATAAAGTTACCAAGATGATTATATCATCAAATAGGATGGGTGTGTTGATTTTTGGGACAATCGGACACCTAGAGGGTATTTTTGTAAGAATTTTCAGTTTCGGGGGCAAAATTGGAATTTTTGAAAAATTGGTGACATAAGCGCTTACCTCAGCCCTTACCTCAGCATTTCCAGCTCACCTCCAGCTGGTTGCTCAGCTGTGAACAGCCGTGAGCCATCTTGTGGAGAAATCCAAGAATAGAATTTTGGGGTTAAAAATTAATTAAGAAAAAGTTGGATATTATCTCTTTGACTCATATGAGAGTCGGCTGGGAGGAGAGAAAAACCCAGAAGAAACAGCCAGCCATGCCCTTCTTCCTCAGAAAATTTCGGAGCCAAGAGGGAGAGGAAATCCGAAGAGCCAAAGTGGAGAAAAAAAATTCGGGTGAGCCACCATAGGAGGACTCGGTTTTGAGCTTCATGCAAGCAGTGGAAAATCTGGAAATTTTCCAGATTTTCTGTGCAGAAATCCGTGAGGGAGAAGAGAGAAAAGAGAAGAAAATTTTCGGGTCCAATCTTGGTGAGGAGCCGAGCAAGATGAAGGAGGAACCACCATGGAGCCAAGGAGGAGTTTGATGCTTGGTGGGTGGCTGTTTTCAGCCATGTGAGTGCAGATTTTGGAGTCAAAAATTCGTGGGTTTGGGCTGTGCAAGAGTGGTCGGCTGGGCAGCAAGAGAACACCAAATTGGTGAAAATTTTTGGGGGTTTTGGTGAGCCAAAAACCGAGTGGTGTGCAGCCAAGAGGAGGACAGATTTTTGGTTCACAAATCCATGGGTAAGACATGGTGAAATCTCTCAAACCCTAGACTATTTTCATACAAAGATTTAATGGAAATTTATGAGTAAGATTGTGTGTATGTTTGTGTGTATCATGGCTGAAAAATGGAGCCCTTTGATGGGTGAGATTCGGCTGCAAGATGGAGCAGCCAAGGAGGAGCAGCCATGAGCAGGGAGGTTCGGCAGCCATGGGGGAAACCAATTTCCGAAATTGGTTAGGTGAGGAACCCTAACCCTAAGTCATGATTCAAGCTTTTAATTTGAGCAATTTATGATGTATTTAAGCTATGGATTGTATAAGTTTAAGTTCAGAATTTTCAGTTATAAGTTTGCTAGGGTGTAAGGCTTGATAGGGTGTGTAGCATGCTAGATAGCTTTGCTTGATTTTCTGTTATGTGCATGTTTATGTGCTTGCTTTGGTTGCTTGGTTTACATGGTTGTTTGGTTGGTTAAGTCCCTGTTTACGGTGCAGCCAAGTATGGCTCTCATGCTAGGTTGTTAGATTTTAATTCGGTTTGGTTTGTGTGATGCAAACCCATGCTTGTGCAAGCCCTAGACAAGTGTGCAAACCTAGGTTAAGTTTCGGGTTTGGTTTGCATAACCACGATGGGGAAAACATGTCCAAAGCATGTGAGATGTTAGATGACGTTGCATGTGTTTGTTTTAGGCTCCCGAGTGATCGGTTGAGACGTAAAAATAATGTAACACGAAACTGGCTGTAGGTTCGGATCTATCTGCCCAGTTTTCGTAAACAGAAAATAACAGGCCCTTAGAGGCCGAATTTGGGAAAGTGTAAAACATGAAAGTTGTCCAAAACAACTTTTCCAAGGGGGCAGCGCGGGTCGTTTTCAAAAATAAGGCTCCAATGGCCTTCAAAACTGCCGAAACCCGTGGCTAAGTGTTTACGTCCCCCAGACCCGTTAGCTTCAGGATCAGTCAGTTTCAACTCGAAACTGGTACTGATCTAGGCCGAATTAGGATTTTCATAAAACACGAAAGTTTTAGCATTTTTCGAGAGCTAGAACTTTCGTGAAGAACACTTTTTCAGATTACGCACTGATTTTAAGATAAAAATTGTTTTACTAGGGGTGGTCAAGGAATCCGAATCCCTGCACCACAAAACTTAACAAGTGATTTTATAAAAATGGTTTTTCAACCTTAAAAACGTGATTTGGCTACGAAAATCGTTCCAAAGACGGTTTTCGACCTAAAATGAATTTACGAAACATAAAACCAAGGATTTGGATTTTATGACTCAAGTTACGAATTTTTACACAAAATGTGATATTTTGGGATTTTATCCCTAAGTGTTTTTCTAAGTATAGAAAAATGATTTTCAAGATACGTTATAGCATACGGTTAGCTTACGAATGGTAATCGGGTGTTAGACTCGAGTTACCGGGTCAAGCCCGAGACCCTAGAGGTTGACCCGAGGGGGTTGACCATAGTTGACCGAGAGTTGACCAAGGTTGACTTTTGTTGACTTTTGGTTAACTCATAGCTTTAAGTTAGTTTATCTTCACGGGGTTATCCAAAGTGACCCTAACGGATACCGATAGCTAAATTAAAGGGTTATCAGATATGACCCGATAGTTTCTCTTTAAGATTAGCAACCCTTAGAGGTTAGTATGGGCTTAGCATGCCAGGTTACCTAGAGTAACCATAATAGACGCTTTGCACGTCAAGGGACATACAACCAAGAATCATGTAGACATGTTGGTTAGTTTACCTGCATTTCACGATATTAAGTAGAGTCTGTCCTATGTCAAGCAGGCAGAACCTGCAGCTGTACCAGTAGTGGAACAGCACTGGGATAGGACAATCAGTCAAGAACGTATGACGGAAAGGTAAGTACAACTCCGCCTACGGCATGAACTCATGTTAGGATATCATGTTATGGATGCATGTTATGTAGGTCATGTTATGTATGCATGTTATGTATGTCATGTTATGTATGTATGTTATGTATGTCATGTAAGCATGTTATGTATGTATGTTATGTGCTATGTATGTTATGTGTTTATGTGTTAAGTATGTATGCATTAAGTATGCCATGTAGTATGTATGCAGAAGCATGTTTATGTTTTATGTTATTTTTATGGCATCACGATGTATGTCCACTAAAAATAAGTATGATGGTAAGATATGAGTTAGGTTAAGTAGGACATGTTGTGTTGTACTGACTTTGCCTTTGTGGTAAGTTAAAACGGTAATGTTCCATGGTTTGACTTGATATGGCAGGGCTGCCTCCACTACTCCATGTTAAACTTTGTGTTTCATGGTTTGAGTTGGTTTGGACGGACCGCCTTCAATCACTCCATGGTTACATACCGAAGTACATACACACATGTTATAATAGCAAGATAGGATCAGATTAGACCAGTAGAGAGACCCAAATTAATTTAATAATAAATTATAATTGGTTCACGTTTTTCGTGCATTTAGATTGCATGCGGATAGGATGTTGTGCTTACTGAGCTTTTTAGCTCATTGTTTATGTTCATGCTGTAGGTAAGGTTCCTACCGGCACTTCCTGAACAAGCTGTGGATAGATGGCGCAACAGAATGTGAAATGTGGGTATGGACTGCTACGGGGTTTCCGAAAGGCGTTTAAAAGAAAATGTGTTTTCATTTCATTCAGTATGTATGCATGTATGTTTAAGTTAAGTTATGTATGTATGCTAGCTTTCCTCATAAGTGAAGGCTAGGTACTCGGGTGAGTACACTTTAAGCAGTAAGGTTTTATGAAGAAAAGTAGTTTTCAATTACGTTTAACTTGTGTTAAAGTTTTATGTTTTCCGCAATAAAAGTTTTTAAGTAACAATTTTTAGAATAGAAAGAAAAAAAAATTTACTCATGAAATTGGGTAACTTTATTTTTCAATCAAGCAAGTAAGTTTAAGTTAATGTCACGGACCGAAGCGAACGCTCCGGGTTCGCGCGGTCGGACTCCGCGTGGGACCTCTGAGGCGGCGGTTCGGGTCGTGACAACAAATCTCCACATGACATGTGTCTTGTGCTAGCTAATTCTTGGTTGTTTTCCACTCCAAAACAGCCGGCCAAAAGGGGGGTGTTTGTGCAAGATTTCAAAAATTTTGGGGGCCAAATTGCAAAGAATTTTGTGTCCCACATTGCCTATAAATAGGGCTGCCCTCCACCCCATTTAAATCAGAAATTTTGGGGAAATTTTGGCCATTTTTCTTCATGAAAACTGAGAGCCAAAGTGAGGGAGAAATCAGAAAATTTTCTTGAGCCAACTAGTTAATGTTGTTCGGTTTGTGTGGGAAAACAATAGGGAAGTGAGGAAAAAATTTTTCCAGCCCATTGTGGTGGCTGTAGCCGTGTCTAGCAAGCAGGAAAAAGTGAGAAAAAAATCAGATTTTTTAGAGGAAAGCTTGAGGGAGAGTTCGGGTTCATTCGAGCAAGCTTAGGGTGAGTTTTCGGAACTTTGTTTCTCTTCCTAGCAGCCCACGGGTTTTGTGCAAGAAACCAAGAAAAATTTTTCAGTTTTGGGTCTATTATAGGGCTGTAGCCGAGCATAAGGAGGAGCCAAAATTTGAGGTCCAAATCAGCCAAATTTGGTGTCAAATTGGTGAGCCAAAACCGGTTTGCAAGTTTAGAGTCAAAGGGGTGTGAGATTGGTTCAAGTCTTAGAGCCAAATCCTATCCATTTCAAGGTAAAATTTTTCAAAAGCTTTAATCCTTTTCCAATCAAGTTTTTAAGTTCAAATTTAAATGTATTTGTTCAAGCTAATGGTTGTAAGAGCATAAGCTCACTAAATTTAGTTTATGCCCTTAAAAGTGCTTGATTAGGGTGCTAGATGTGGTTTGGTTCCTTTATGTTCATTAATATGTTTATGTTTGTTTGGTATGCTAGGATTGCATGCTAGAAGTATTACATAAGGTTATATGTCCCTTAGGGTATGAATGAGCATGTGTATGAATGGTTTGAATTTATTTTGGTATGTGATGAATGTATAGAATGAATGGATATGCTATGCTAGCCATGCAACCCTAGGATAGGATTCGGTTCTATGGGCTGCATAAACGGGTTAGGGCTGCATGTTGGGACATGCAAGACGTTAGGAACGCTACATGACGTGTCCTTAAGCTCCCGATGTGATCGGTTGAGGTAGAAACTGAAAACTAGGACGTAAACCAAACTTAGTAAGCAAGGCTGCCAGTTCGGGTTCCCCACTGGTCAGTCGCAGGAAATCGGTAATTGCAGGCCTTTAGAGGCCGAATGGGCAAAAACGTAAAACACGAAAGTTGTAGAACAGGGTCTTTCCTAGGGGGCAGCGCGGACCGTTTCCCAAAATGAGGTTCCAAAGGCCTCCGTTTTCACGAAAAACCGAGGATGGTCCATCAGGACGCCGTTTTTAGGATCAACAGGCATAGACAAGGTAAGTACAACGCCGCCTACAGCATAGGCTAGTAGTTGTATACTTGCCTAGAGTTTTATTGATGTGCTATGTGTTATGAGGTGTTACGATGTTATATGTATGTATTAAGTTTATGCTATGAAATGTGATAAGTAAGCAACGTATGCTTACGATATATATATAGTAAATGCATACGAATGATGATAAAATGTCATTGAACGGGATGTTCATGTAATAAGACCATGTATGTCACGATTAAGAATGATAAGGTGAAAAGTAGGTAAAGGCAATACGTCGCCTGTGTCGTGCCACCCGCACCAGGTCGGGTTGGACTGTGGATTGAGTTGGATTTGGTTTGGCCGCCCCAACCAATTCATGGTCGCGCGCCAGGTACGAACACACATGTTAAGGGCCCCTATGTAGAATAATAGATGCAGAAATAATTAAGCATAATATGAACATAATTGGTTCATGCATGCTATATGTCTTGAAGTATAAGCAGTAAATGATGTTATGTTGTGATATAAGTTACGTGTCGCGGTATAGGAGTTGTACTTGCTGAGCGAAAGCTCATTGTGTTAAGTTTATGCTGTAGGTAAACAACCTGCTGGCATTTAATGATGCAAGGTGGAATCGCGTGGCCGGGCACTGTGAATGGTGGAAAATGGGGACTGCTACGCGTTTTGTTAATTATGTTTTATGTTTCGTATATGTATATACACCTTATAAAAAAAAAAAATTTCCGCTGTGTTTCATGTAATAATTAAGTAAGTTGTAAAAGCTATGTATGAACGCATGTATGTATGTACGGTAACGGCCTGTGCTAGGCGGGTCGTTACAGAGTTGGTATCAGAGCAGTTCCCTTGCGACATGAATTCACAGTTGCCTACCATCGCATCCATCCTTGCAAGTAAGTATTAGACTTATTTTATTTTTATGTATATGAAAAGATATTTATGTTTAAAGTTATGTATGTTAGACACGATAGCATGGACCCGATCCAAGTAGAGGAGGATCGAGACGCCGTAGCTGCATTCTACCGATCGCAGCCTTTATATTTTGATAGTACGAGACGATCAGTATCAATCGGAGCCTGGCTACACGATATGGAGCGGATTTTTCAGATCTGCCACATCGAGGCGCATCTTCAGGTCACCCTCGCTAGTAGGTGCCTGGTTGGAGACTCCAGGATGTGGTGGGTCACCTTGGGAGAGATTCAGATGCCCAGTCGTACGTGGGCACACTTTTGGACTATCGTGCTCACCCGATACGGACCGCTACCTGCGCGTAGGATCGATGAGCCTGTCAGGGATCCTGCGATCTATAGAGACATGCGACTTTCTCGCTTCCAGAGGTTATCTCAGGATTGGCGTACGTACCCGGGAGAGATGATGAGTCATTATTGCTGGAGGTTCCAGGAGGCGATGCTCCCATATGTTCCCTTAGATATTCCGATGCCTGAGTTGGAGGCGTTAGTACTCCTACGGAACGGAGTGCCGGATCATGTTCGCACATTCGTCCCATCACCTACACCGGAGATGACGGTTGTGAGTTTTATTGATGACATCCTTGAGGCCGAGATTATCGCCCAGATAGTCCGCCCCGATGGTCAGGCCAACAGCTCAAAGGCTCCAGTAGATGACGCCGGCCAGGGTGAGCCACAGTATGAGGTCGGGCCTATGTTCCCCGAGGACCCGATACCGGCTGTACCTCTACAGGAGGTCCCAGCCCAAGAGGCTGCGGATCCCATGGAGCTGAGGAGGCCTCGGACGACGACGTGATAGAGATCGATCCGCCAGCCCAGGAGGACCCCCCAGTCATCGATATCTCCAGCGATGACGATGACGATGATGACGATGATGATGAGCTTGAGCCTGTTCAGGATGGCTGGGACTGGGTATCAGATCACGATGACCTCGATGACCTTGAGGAGTTTCCGTTGGAGGGGGAAGAGCCCCATGTGATTGATTTGGATGACGGAGATGAGGACGTAGACCACGATTCTGATTCCAATGCGTCCGCTATTACGCTCGAGGTTATCGTTTAGACCTAGGGCCGTTTTGTACATATTTTTTTTTGGGACAATAGGACTGACTATAGGTTGTATATTCGGACGTTAGGCTGTATATTATGTAAGATGGTAAAGTGGTAGACACTTCCATCCAGAGTTTTGACCATGTATATACGTTTGTATAGTATTATGTATTTTTGAAAATATGTAAATATGGATATCAACAGTATGTACTTTTGAAACTATGGTGTACTTTTGAAATTGTACAAAGAGACCGTGGAGACACGGGATATATGATAAGAAGTTATGTTATGGTTTTGAGAAGTATCTAGTATGATACGGACATGCTATTAAGTTATGGTATGCTATGTGAATGATACGATGTTATGTATAATATGAATGATTATGACAAGATATGATGTTATATAGTACGATATGGTAAGGTTTGCATGAAGGAAAAGATATTGATAGTAGAATATCTTTCCTTATATAGGAATTTAGAAATGGTACGTACACGCTGAAACGCACCTGCAAATCCGCCTGAGCCGGATTTAGCAACTTTAGTGGCTAACCTACAACAGCAGTTGCTGGCACAGCAACAAGAGATGACGAGGCTTCGCGAGCAACTAGCTCAGATGAATCGAGGACCTCAGGTCCAAGAAGTGCCCCAACAAGCACCACCAGTTCCTCCAGTGGCACCTCAGGTGCCCAATGTCCAACCTGAAGTTCCACCAGAGATCCCTCAGAATGTTGAAATTCCAATGGCACCGGCCGGAGTACCAATGAACCCGCCGCCAGTACGTGAGGACCTTCTATACGAGCGTTTTCGAAGGATGAAAGCGCCTGAATTTGAAGGACCTACTGACCCGATAGCTGCGGACAATTGGCTTATTGATATCCAAGTCATCTTGGATTTCATGTGACTTACGGAGCAAGAGAAGGTGCTGTGCGCTTCTTTCGCTCTTAAGAAGGACGCGAGGCATTGGTGGAGAATAGTGCAACTACGCCGGAACACAATGGCAATGTCCTGGCAAGATTTTGAGAACGAGTTTCGTGCGATGTACTATAACAAAGAGGTGCTCGCCGTACAGCAAGATGAACTCACTAACTTCCATCAAGGAACGATGACGGTGATGGAAGCGATCACGAGATTCGAGTAACTCGCTCGGTTATGCCCGAATCTGGTACCAAGTGAGGCCGAAAAAGTCCGACTCATGATGAAGATGTTTAGGACCGACATTGCCAAGCAAGTCAGTGCTGGCAGTAGTCCGCCTAGGATAGTGTCGGACTGTGTAAGTCGAGCCATACGAGTCGAGTATTGGATTAACAGAGACAAAGAGGCTCGGGCTCAGATCTTCAAAGCCAGGAAGGAGGAAAAGGCCGCTGCTAAGACAACACAACCTCGCCAAGGTGCAGAATCGAATTCGAAGGGCCAAGCTGATAACGCCGGCCAAAGTCCCAAGCAGTCTGGGAAGAACAAGAGAAAAGAGAATTTCTCGGGCCAGACCCAACAAGGGAATTCTCCCCAAAAGAGGAATAATCAAGGGGATGAGGATACTAATACTAACTACTCCACATGCGAAAGCTGTGGGAAGAAACACCCCAGTGTATGCAGAAAGGGAACGAATACTTGCTACGTGTGTGGCAAGGAAGGCCATTACGCAAGGAACTGTTCCCTGAATAACCAGAATCAGCAACCTCAGTACCAGAATCGGAACCCCAACCAGCGTCAACTGCACGCAGTCCAGGTAAAGCTCGAAGGACCCTCAATCACGCAAGGAAGATTAGAGGCTCCTGAACCCCAGACCAGGATTTATGCTTACACCAATGGAGACGCCGAAGCTGGAACTTCACACGCAATGACAAAATAGACTTCTATCGCCATATAGAACGTTATTGTATTATATGATGCTGGTGTCACTCACTTGTATGTATTTTTTTTTAGAGTGCCCAGAAAGTAAGAAGTAGTGTAAAAAGGGTTTAAAACAGCTTTATAAAGATTTCCTTGCCTTTTTGAGAAAATTTTTGTGGTTTGATCTCTGAGTGCATAATACTTCTATGATTTTATGTGGCAGAGAATTGTTTGTAAATCTCATCGCAATCAAGTCTTAGGATTTCGATGTGATCTTAGAAACTAATTTCTTAAGTTATTACAACGCTAAGTATGACTACTCAGAGCGTTGTGGGACGTTTAGCTAGTACGATAAGGAAAGATTTAACCGTTACGAGCAGTTGCGGAACTCAACATGAAGGGTGAAGTAGCAAAATATGTGTCAAAGAGTCCAACTTGTCAGAAAGTCAAGGCTGAATACCTACATCTCGGAGGAAATTTGCAGGAAACAGAGTCTCCAGAATGAAAATGGGAGCGAATTACTATGGATTTGTTCGTAGGAATACCTAGAACTACAATTAGGAGCGACACGATTTGGATCATTATTGGTCAATTGACCAAATCGACCCATTTTATCACGATTAGAGCCACATTTCCGGTAGAAAGATTGGCAGGAATCTAAGTAGCTTAAGTCGTTAAGATACATGGAGTACCAAGATCGAGTATCTGGATCGTGATGGACGCTCCATTTCGTGAGTTTGGATGAGTATTCACGCTGTTATGGGCGTGAAATTAACGTTTAGTGCGACATTTCGACTTCAGACCGATGTCCCATCGGAAAGAACTACACCAGTTTGTGCTGATTTTCGAGGATGAAAATTTTTAAGGGGGGTAGATTGTAATACCTACTTTTTCTACGATTATTATTTCCTTCTAGAAGGAATTGAATGTATGCCGTACCGGCATTTTAGAGAAAAGTCCGCTTTAGAACTTCAATATGTGTTACGAGCTCTTATAGTTTTATAAGACTCGAATATGCTTGTTTTGATTGATGAATGGTCTTTTCGGGTGAAAAGAGATGAATTTTGCATCATTTTAGGAAAGTCAAAGGGTTGACCAAAAAAGTCAACTTTGACCCGGGAAAGTCAAAGTTTGACCAAAATGGTCAAAACCCTCACTGTACAATTTTATGAGATGCAGTATAGGAAAAATACTGTGAAAAACTCATTTTTCGGATAAGATGACATATTTGAGAACTAAAACCACTATAGAAAAATCAAGCACGCAAAATTAAGGTACAGGGCAAAAAGGGTTTGGAAAAATAAAGAAAAAATTTTTCAGCCCGATTTTTCACAGATAAAATTTTTACGACAGTATAAATTATTAATACTGTGTATTAGTACAACACAGTATTAGATTTATCTATGTTAAGTTCAAATTATACTGTTTATTGGAAAAAGGAGCCAAACGAGCCTTTATGATTTATGACATCATAAATTTTTGATTTATGACATCACCAACTTTTTCAAGAACAAATCTCCACATGACATGTGTCTTGTGCTAGCTAATTCTTGGTTGTTTTCCACTCCAAAACAGCCAGCCAAAAGGGGGGGTGTTTGTGCAAGATTTCAAAAATTTTGGGGGCCAAATTGCAAAGAATTTTGTGTCCCACATTGCCTATAAATAGGGCTGCCCTCCACCCATTTAAATCAGAAAATTTGGGGAAATTTTGGCCATTTTTCTTCATGAAAACCGAGAGCCAAAGTGAGGGAGAAATCAGAAAATTTTCTTGAGCCAACTAGTTAATGTTGTTCGGTTTGTGTGGGAAAACAATAGGGAAGTGAGGAAAAAATTTTTCCAGCCCATTGTGGTGGCTGTAGCCGTGTCTAGCAAGCAGGAAAAAGTGAGAAAAAATTCAGATTTTTTAGAGGAAAGCTTGATGGAGAGTTCGGGTTCATTCGAGCCAGCTTAGGGTGAGTTTTCGGAACTTTGTTTCTCTTCCTAGCAGCCCACGGGTTTTGTGCAAGAAACCAAGAAAAATTTTTCAGTTTTGGGTCTATTATAGGGCTGTAGCCGAGCATAAGGAGGAGCCAAAATTTGAGGTCCAAATCAACCAAATTTGGTGTCAAATTGGTGAGCCAAAACCGGTTTGCAAGTTTAGAGTTAAAGGGGTGTGAGATTGGTTCAAGTCTTAGAGCCAAATCCTATCCATTTCAAGGTAAAATTTTTCAAAAGCTTTAATCCTTTTCCAATCAAGTTTTTAAGTTCAAATTTAAATGTATTTGTTTAAGCTAATGGTTGTAAGAGCATAAGCTCACTAAATTTAGTTTATGCCCTTAAAAGTGCTTGATTAGGGTGCTAGATGTGGTTTGGTTCCTTTATGTTCATTAATATGTTTATGTTTGTTTGGTATGCTAGGATTGCATGCTAGAAGTATTACATGAGGTTATATGTCCCTTAGGGTATGAATGAGCATGTGTATGAATGGTTTGAATTTATTTTGGTATGTGATGAATGTATGGAATGAATGGATATGCTATGCTAGCCATGCAACCCTAGGATAGGATTCGGTTCTATGAGCTGCATGAACGGGTTAGGGCTGCATGTTGGGACATGCAAGACGTTAGGAACGCTGCATGACGTGTCCTTAAGCTCTCGATGTGATCGGTTGAGGTAGAAACCGAAAACTAGGACGTAAACCAAACTTAGTAAGCAAGGCTGCCAGTTCGGGTTCCCCACTGGTCAGTCACAGGAAATTGGTAATTGCAGGCCTTTAGAGGCCGAATGGGCGAAAACGTAAAACACGAAAGTTGTAGAACAGGGTCTTTCCTAGGGGGCACCGCGGTCTTTCCTAGGGGGCACCGTGGACCGTTTCCCAAAATGAGGTTCCAAAGGCCTCCGTTTTCATGAAAAACCGAGGATGGTCCATCAGGACGCCGTTTTTAGGATCACCGAGATTCAAATAAAAACTGGTACTAATCGGTACAGAATCAGAATTTTTGTAAAACACGAAAGTTTTAGATCTCTTCGAGGGCTAGAACTTTTGTGAAGGAAACTTTTTCTAATTCCCAAAGAGTTTTAAGCTAGACCTTGAAATCTGAAAACTGTGCAGGGAGCAAAATGCTCCTGCACAGATTTTTATAGAACCCATAGAGAAAAATTGTTTTTCGGTATAAACACTCTATTTTGAACATGGAAACTGTTCTAAGGGCAGTTTCAAACCCTCAAATGTTTTAAAAACCCAGTTTTAAGATCCAATGATTTTTAAGGGAAATTATAGCAGTTTTTCGGCTCTTATGCCAAAAGCTCTTTCAAAGACAAAGAAAAGAGAATAAAAATGTTCAAGTTCAAGGTTTGCTAGGTAAGAAGTTAACACGAACGGTGATCGAGAATTTATACCCGAATCACAGGGCTTAGCCCCAAAGCCCGAAGTTGACCCGAACGGAGGGTTGACTTTAGTAATCAAGAAGTTGACTTCGGTTAACCTAATTCGGATTAGGATTACGATAAGTTTAAGGTTAGGTGTTAGCCTAACCTTTATACGCTCTCACATGTGATAGATTTGAAAGGTTATCCAACGTAACCACACATTAAATGTTTTAAGATAGGGGGGACATATAGCCAATGCATTGCATGAATATTGGTGGATAACCAACATTATTATGGTCATAGGCTAGAGTAATAACTAGTCCTTCGATTAAGCAGGATATAACCTGCAGCCGAGCCCCGAGGTGGAACAGCATATCAACAGGCATAGACAAGGTAAGTACAACGCCGCCTACAGCATAGGCTAGTAGTTGTATACTTGCCTAGAGTTTTATTGATGTGCTATGTGTTATGAGGTGTTACGATGTTATATTTATGTATTAAGTTTATGCTATGAAATGTGATAAGTAAGCAACGTATGCTTACGATATATATATAGTAAATGCATACGAATGATGATAAAATGTCATTGAACGGGATGTTCATGTAATAAGACCATGTATGTCACGATTAAGAATGATAAGGTGAAAAGTAGGTAAAGGCGATACGTCGCCTGTGTCGTGCCACCCGCACCAGGTCGGGTTGGACTGTGGATTGAGTTGGATTTGGTTTGGCCGCCCCAACCAATTCATGGTCGCGCGCCAGGTACGAACACACATGTTAAGGGCCCCTATGTAGAATAATAGATGCAGAAATAATTAAGCATAATATGAACATAATTGGTTCATGCATGCTATATGTCTTGAAGTATATGCAGTAAATGATGTTATGTTGTGATATAAGTTACGTGTCGCGGTATAGGAGTTGTACTTGCTGAGCGAAAGCTCATTGTGTTAAGTTTATGCTGTAGGTAAACAACCTGCTGACATTTAATGATGCAAGGTGGAATCGCGTGGCCGGGCACTGTGAATGGTGGAAAATGGGGACTGCTACGTGTTTTGTTAATTATGTTTTATGTTTCGTATATGTATATACACCTTGTAAAAAAAAAAAATTTCCGCTGTGTTTCATGTAATAATTAAGTAAGTTGTAAAAGCTATGTATGAATGCATGTATGTATGTACGGTAACGGCCTGTGCTAGGCGGGTCGTTACAGAACCACTCTATTAGCTTCACACATATAGCAAAGCAAGACATCTCTTTCTTTTGCAAGCAAATCAACACAATTAATAGCTTGGACGACTCATGTCGCATCAACCTCAGCAATCTGGATACATATCCCATAATCCTTGACAAATAAGAGACTCTCCCTGAGAACAAAACACTCTGCCGGAACTATTTTCAAGTTACGTTTTATCGCAAAATTTTGATTATAATTTCTTGTTTAGTATCCCTTTTAAATTGCATTCCGATATCTTATTTGAGTATTCCTTCAAAATTAGAGTTCAATTTGAATTAAATGAAAGAAAAACATTAATATATATATATATAAGTGCCCACTTTAATCATAGATTGTGTTTTAATATTTATTTAAATAGAATATTTGTATTCAAACATGTATTTTAAATATTATATTCAAATCAAATATGTGTTTGGATAATTTTAAGAAAAATACTTGGATAATTTTTGTTAAAGATTGTAATACCTAGAAATTTTATGTTATTGTTTACTTTTTAAAGGAATGATGTGCCTACCGTAGAGGTATTTGTGAAAAAGCTCGGTTAAGAGTTTTTCATACTATATGTGAGTTCTTATGGTTCAATAAAACTCGAAATAGATTGCTAAGGCTAGCAAACGCCCTTTTAAGTCAAAAAGGATGAAAAAGTACGTAATTTTGAAAAAGTTAAAGTTTGATCGAAAAAAGTCAAATTTGACCAAGAAAGTCAAAGTTTGACCAAGAGTGGTCAACTGGTTGACTTTGTAGTATTATGTGATGCAATATGGAAAAGATACTGTAAAATCCGACATTGTGGGCAAGATAGCTTAAATAGGCTTTAAAACCACCATAGAAAATCAAGCACACCTAGTAAGGATCAAGGGCAAAAAGGACTTGAAAAATAAGAAAAAATTTTATACTGTCCATTTTTATACAGATAAATTTTGGACTATAGTACAGTATAAAAATACCGTGTTTAAGTGAACACAGTATTAGAAATATCTGTGTAGCTTAAAAATGGACTGTATATTGAGAAAAAGCCAAACAAAACTTAATATGGATGACATCATCCCATACTCAAATTATGACATCATAATTGAACTAATTAAGCTTGGAAAGAAAGCAAATAAGGCTCTAGAAGAGATGACATGGCCAGCCACCTCAGGGACAAAAATGTCAAAATTTTATCTTTAGGGGCTAAAGTGTAAATTTTGAAAAATTGATGATGTAAGCATAGTGATGTCATCAAGATGATGTCATCAAGATGATGTCATCAAGATGAGATAAGCTTGGCTTGATCTCCAAGGAAATGACCGGCCACCTAGGGGGCAAAATTGCAATAATTTTAGCTTTTGGGATAAAAGTGCAAATTTTAGAAATTTGGTGATGTAAGCATAGTGATGTCACCTAGATGATGTCACCATGATGAAGTTATCTTAGCCTTGTTCTCTAAGTCTTTGGCCGGCCACCTCACCACCAAAAAGTGTAAATTTTGATTTTCATGGGGTCATTTTTAGAATTTTGGCAAAGTTTCCCATGCCTATAAATACCCATGTGTAGTGGGTGGATTTTGGGCTGAAAAATTAGGAAAAATAAGCTAAACTCTTGTCAAATTTTCTCTCTAAAATCCAAGCAAGAGAAACCAAGAAAGAAGCAAGAAAAATATTTGAAAATCCAAGGGAGATTAGCTTAGGGTGGAAACCAAGAGAAAGTTTTGGAAAATTGGAAACCTGTTTCTTAGATTGTGGCCGAGTGTGGGGAAGGAGGAAAGGAAGAGAAAATTTCAGTGGGAAAAATTGTAAAGTGACCACGAGTGAGGAGAAATCACCAACCAAGAAACCAAAAGGATTTTGGTGTCCCTAAGTGAGTATAAGAGTTCGGCCATGGGTGAGCAAGAAAAAGGGAAAGGAAAAATTGAGGAGGATTAGTGTGGAGAGTGTTTGGCTTAGCTTGAAACAATCACCAAGTGAGGTGAAAATTTTTGGTGCCCAATTAGAGGACAAAACCGAGTGATTGGAGGATTAAGGGAGAGGGAGAAATTCAGATCCACAAGCCCTAACCCATATCTAGGGTTAGCCAAGGTAAATCTCCCATAAACCCTAACCCTCCCATTTGATTTCAATTGGAAATTTATTTGTATTTCAAGTCAAAGTTTGTAAGAGCATAAGCTCAGGCTCTTATTTCAATTGCCCTAGTTAGTTAGTTAGTGTAAGACCCGAAATTTTATGGACTCATAATTTCCTTGTTTATAAGGAATTAAAGTCCAAATTATGTGTTTACTATGTGTTTCATGAAAATTATGAAGAGTAACGAGAAATTCATAATTTTATTTACCAATGTTTGAGTCCTCATTAAATTGACTATGAGACTCCATGAATGATTGATTAGCCATGTATGAGGTTTTAAATGAAAAAAGAATGAGAAAGGATGCGATTTTACGAAAGTCAAAGGTTTGGCCGAAAAAGTCAAAGTTTGACCAAGACGGGTCAAAACGTTGACCTTACAAGTTTGACAAAAAGCAGGAAAGGAAAGAGGTTTCGAAAGTATTTTATTTCAAGATAGCACGAATAAGCCATAAAACCACCTTAGAAAATCAAGCACACCGAGTTAGGATTAAGGGCAAATAAGTCTCCGAAAAATAAGAGAGAAAGTTTTCGGTTCGATTTTACATAGAAAAATTTTGTACGGAAGTACAGAGCACAGTATTGGAAATAACTGTGTAGTACAAAATTGGACAGTTTTTAGAGAGAAAAATGGATTATTGTGGAGAAAAGCCAAGAGCCAAACAAGACCCTTGTCTTTAAAGGATGACATCATATGTGTGACATCACAAGGTCTTAGTTGGCTTTGGAAAAAGGCTTCTAGAAGACTCTATGTGACGCCCCCTTACTACGTAGGGCCGTCACGCCTTACTTACTTACTTAACTTTACTTGAAAATTAGGAATATTTTTTTTTTTGAAACATAATTATAAAAACATTTGTCTTTAGCAATATGTCATTACTACTTAAGTAAACGTTACTTAAAGTCTTTAGTTCCAAAATACCATACAGCATAATTTGTCTTTATCATACATACTTATATACAAAACTTCTTTACGTATCAAAAGATTGCGGAAATAATACGTAGTGGTATCCACACCGCTTTCGTCCGCCTCCACATCATCCTCACAATGCCCACCATTACGCTACGGGTTTCTTACCTACAGTATGAAATATAACCGAATGAGCTTTCGCCCAGTAAGCACAAACATAATCTCACAAAACCATTAAAACATCTTGAAAACATTCATCATCATATGCATATGCGTGAACCATTTATGTTCCATTTATGCATTTCTTTTAACTTACTTATCTTTCTTATGGGCTCCACAGTATATGTACCATCATTTATTTAGCGCGCCTCCAGGTTACAGATAGGGGTTGCAAGGTCCCTAACTGCTTTGAGAACATTGGGTGATTACACCCTCCCTCATCAATGAAAGGGTGAATCCTCTACTTTAACATGAAAAATCCTCCACCTTATGGGAGGTCGGTACCACACTTTACTTGTGATTTCTTACCATGTTATTTATCTTTAGTGAATATACCTTATGATGTCACTATATGATAACATACTTTTTATCTCATTAATAACATGGCATGGCATTCTTTTCCTTCATGGCATTTGCAAACATGACATTTTTATAAACATGACATTTTGCAAGTATAGCACTTTCATAATCTTTTGCAAAAATAGCACTTTTTATAAACATAGCATTTTGTAAAAATAGCACCTTTCCATAAACATAGCATTTTGTAAAAATAGCACTTTTTAATAAACATGGCATTTCATAGATATAGCACACAACATATTGCAGCATATTTGAAAACCACATACTTGAACATAATTTATTAGTTTTCATACTGCAGGTGAGGTTTGTACTTACCTCTAGTGCCGTATCCTTAAAATTGCGTTCCTTAAAATCGTCGGCAACTGCAATTCACTTCCCTGATATACCAAAAATATAGGATCAGGATCCTTTCGTAAGGTGTTGGTGACCTACCAACACTCACATCTACTTTTGGTTGTATGTCCCTTATACATGATATCCACCTTGGCCACTTTAATCCCCATTCTTTATCAAACTTCGATTAATCCTTAAGAGGTCACGTTGGGTAACCTTTTTGGTTAGAGTCTTGTTCTATTATTGGGCTTTACTCATACATCCTTGTTATTGGGTTATTTCCATTAACCCTTTAAATCTTAGCCCAATTATACATGTGGGTATACCTTAGGGTTATGTTGGGTAACCCTTAAGGTTAACCTTATTTAACCTTGGGTCAACCTTTTGTCAACCCTTGGTTATTCTTGGGTTTGTAACTCGAATAAAATATTCGGTTACCGTTCGAAATCGGCTTGCTTACCAATTTTACTTTAAAATTCCTCTTCCTTATTTTTGGAAAATCTTGTGTAATTAACTTCCAAAAATCCTTCATTTTGCTTGTAAAAATTCTAACTCCTTTAATTAGAAAATACTTTGGCTTAATCTCATTATTTTCTTTAACTTGGAAATATTTGGTATGAAACCCTCTTTTTCTTTACTTTGGAGAAAAATGTGAAATTTCAAACCTGAGTCCTTAAAATTCATGGTTTTCGAAATAAATCTTTTATAAAATTATTTGGGGTCGGAAACCACCTTTGGAACGGTTTCCGAAGCTAAAATAACCATTTAAGAGCACTTCACAATTTTTTCTAGAAAATATTTTCGTGAAACTCATGTGCAAGATTTCGGGCTCCCTGCGCATCTCTCACAAAATGCGCCCAGTTTAAAAATTGGCTTGGAATTTGAAAAACTTGTCTTCACAAAAGTTGTAGCTCTCGAAAAATGCTAAAACTTTCATGTTTTGAGAAAAATCCAGTTTGGCCTAGATCAGTACCAGTTTTTATTTGAAAACGGGTTAACTCTGAAAAACTGGGTAAAGGATGTCCTAGGGCTCAGCCACGGGTTTTGGGTAAAACGGAGGCCGTTGGAGCCTTATTTCGAGATTCTGTTCATGTAGTCCTCTAGAAAAAGTTGTTCCGAACAACTTTCATGTTTTGAGTTTTACCCCATTCGGCCTCTAAGGGCCTTGAAATTACCTTTTCCCAAAACTGGCCAGTTTCGAATCCGAATTGGCAGTTTCGGTTCCTTAGTTCGGCTTACATCCTATTTCGCGGAATCTATCTCGACCGATCACATCGGGAGCTTATACCACAACAAGCAGCGCTTCTAACGTCCCATTGGAACCCATAAATCTATCTCATTCAACTCATGCAACCCAAACCGAAAATTTAACAACCTAGGGTTGCTTGGCTCTAACTCATGCATCAATGCATACAAGCATCATCATAACCAACCCTAAATCTAGCATGCTCTCATGGCTGCCAAGGGCAGATTTTTGGCCTCATCTTATGGGACATACAACCTATCTTCTGGCATGAAAAATCCATCATTTTCAAGTACAAATTTTAAAGCAAACAAGCATAAAAAATCAGCCAACAAAATCCTACCCTAATCAAGCACACACACCAACAATGGGGGCAGAAATTTAAAGTGGACTTATGTCCTTACAAACCACTTGAATCAACATCAAAAACACTTAAATAAGACTTAATTTCAAGGTGGTTTAAGAGATTTACCTCAAACCCAAGTTAGGGTTTTGAAAATCCCAACTCTTCCTTCCTTCCTTTAGTCTTCTAGCCACACGGTTTCTTCCAAGAAAATGGCATCCAAAAATTTTTGTTCGCTCTTTCTTGCTCCTTCTAAAACTGAAAATCACAATAAGAATAACCAAGTTTTTCTTACCTCTTTCTCTTCTTCCTTGTTCGGCCACCTTCTTGGAGAATCCCCAAAATTTTTTTTTCTCAAATCCTTCCTTGTTGGTGGCTCACGGTTTTGTACAAGAAAATGGAACCCAAGAGAGTTTTGTTAGCTTTTTCTTGCTCTAATAAAACCGAGCATCACAAGAAGGAAATCCAAAAATTTGTCAAGAGTTACTCACATCTTTTTCTTTTCCTCTTGGTTCGGCCTCCTCTTGGTAGAACTCACCAAAAATTTTCTCAAGCTCTCTAACTCTCTTGCTCTTGGTCGGCCACACACACTCAAAGCTCACAAGAAAATCTCAAGCTTTCTCTAGCTCTCCCCCTTGGCAAGGCCGTGCACCCTAGTGAAGAAAACCCAAGAATTTTCTCTTTGAATCTCTCTCTCTCTCTTCTTCTCTCTTGCTGCCGAAAATTCTGAAGACAAGCAAGAGTCTTGGCTATCTTTGACAAGGAAAATGAGAAGGGAAAAAGGGAGGGGTTGCTTGAATGACTAGTGGTTGGTTGCTTGCCTTAAATCAAGGCTTTAGTCTTGTCATTTCTTTTCCTTCTAGCTGCCGAAACTTGATGGAGATATTGGGGATGTGGGCTGCCGAAAATGAAGAGGAAGGGGGGAGTATGTGGCAGCCATGTAGGGCCCTAGAGATCCCTAGAAATTTCCCCTACTAACTCCCCCTTTTTGGCCCTTAAATCTTGGCTTTGTGTCATATCTTGCTTGTCCCTTTTTCTTTTCCCATAGCAGCCGGATTTAAGGGAGTGGGAGAGGGGTTGTGCTGCCGGTTTTGGAGAGGGAAAGACAAGGGTTTTAATTCATTTTTTAAGCAAGAAGTGACTAGAGGATTGATGGACAAAAGTGGTTCAACTTTTTCCTTGATTTATGGCTTTATGTCAAGTCTTGTTCCCATTGAATTTTTCTTTCCTTGCTGTCCATTGCTGCTGCCGACCAAAGGGAGAGGAAATGGGCTGCCACTAGCTTGCTTTGGCTAGTAAAAAGGTGAGTCATAGGCATGGTGTTGTTGTCCTTTGCTTGGTTGGACTTGAAAGGCCATCTAGTTACCCTAACCAAGCCAATTTCTTTTCTTTTTCCTTGTCTAGTTGGCCGAACTTATGGGGGTAGAGGGCTGCCGGATTTTGTGATTTTGAGTTAGTGGAGGGTGATGTCAAGGGTTGATGTCATCTTCCACTAGCTCTTCCAAAGCCTTGTTTGGCCATTTCGTTCTTTCACAGCTCCTTTCGCGCTCTACAGTTATTTCCAACACTGTGATGAGCATTCTTATTTTATATTTTGACCCAAAAATTATTCCATGTAAATTTTGGACCGAAACTCTTTTTCTCCAATTTTTCAGAGACCTTTTTGCCCTTAATTCTATTTCGGTGTGCTTGATTTTTCTAGGGTGGATTTATGGCTTATAAAACTTCATTTTCGGAGATTCTTTCCATATTCCTTCGTCATACTTGTGAAATCAACGTTGTGACTCGTCCCGGTCAAACTTTGACTTTTTGGTCAACCCTTTGACTTTTCAGTCAACCCTTTGACTTTTTGGTCAAACCTTTGACTTTTGTAAAATTTCATCCTTTTTCGTTCTTTTTCGTTTAAAAACCTCATTCTTGGCTCATAAATCGTTAATTGAGTCTCATAATCATTAAATGAGGACTCGAACATTGTTTAAATAAAATTATGAATTTTTCATTATTATTCATAATTTTTCATGTAACACATCATAAATACATAAATTAGACTCTAATTCCTTATAAACAAGGAGATTACAAGTCTACAAAATTTCGGGTCTTACACTCTAGAACCTTCTAGAACTTCTCCTCCCTTTAGCCAACCACTCCCTCCAGCATTGGCTGCCACATGTCCCCCTTTATGGCCGGCCACACCCTCCCATTTCCTCTATAAATAGACCCCAAAAGAAATACCCATTTTTATTTACAAAAAGCAACTAAACTCTTGCCAATTTTCAAGAGAAAATCCGTGGGTTTGAGGTTGAGAAAGAGAAGAGAAATCAACAAATTTTTTAGAGGGCTTTTGCTTGGGGAAGATTGATCTTGCTTTAGAAGGAAACAAGAAAAAATTTAGAAAGCTTGGAGACCCATTTTGGGCACCAAAGCCGTGGGTTTAGGGGGAGGAAGGAGGAGAGGAAAAAGTTGAGATTTTGAGGGGAAATCTTGGGGTTATGATCGGTTTTGAGTAGATCTACCAAGGAGCCAAGAAAAATTTTGGATATCCACCTTAGATCCAAAACCGTGTGCAAGGAACCAAAAAGGGGATCTTGGATTTTCAAACCCTAACTTGGGTTTAAGGTAAAATCTTGACTCAAATCCTCCAATTAAGCTTGATTCTAGCAATTTATTATGGATTCAAGATGGTTTGTAAGGACATAAGTTCAATTTATTTTTCTAGCCCTAGATGTGAAAGTATGTGCTTGATTAGGTGATTAGGGTTGGTTGGCTTGATTATGTTATTTGCTTGCTTTATTTTGTGCTTGAAAATGGTTAGGATGCATGTTAGATGAGCTTGGTGTGTCCCCTAATGTTTGGTCACAAAATCTGCCTTAGGCAGTGGAAGAGTGGCTGCTAGTTCAATGGTGTTGGTGATGATGTATGCTTGGATGTTGAGCTAAGTTAGAACCCATGCAGCCCAAGGTTTTAGGTTTTCGGTTTGGGGCTGTGTGGGCACACGGGGTTGATGTGCTTGAATGTATGGGATGTTAGATACGCTGCTTGTTTGATGTACAAACTCCCGATGTGATCGGTCGAGATAGATCCGCGAAATAGGACATAAATCGGACTAAGCAACCGAAACTGCCATTTCGGATTCGAAACTGGCCAGTTTCGGGAAAGTGAAATTTTAAGGCCCTTAGAGGCCGAACGGGGTAAAACTTAAAACACGAAAGTTGCTTAGAACAAATTTTACTAGAGAGCAACGCAAACAGAATCTCAAAATGAGACTCCAACAGCCTCCGTTTTCCCCAAAACCCGTGGCTGATCCCTAGACCCAGTTTTCACCCAGTTTTTGAGGGTCAGCCAGTTTCAAACAAAAACTGGTATTAATACAGGCCAAATTGAATTTTTCACAAAACATAAAAGTTTTAGCATTTTTCGAGAGCTACAACTTTCATGAAGACAAGTTTTCCAGATTCTCGATGGATTTTTATACTGGGCATGTTTTAGGGAAGGTGCGCAGGGAATCCGAAATTCCTGTACCTTAGTTTTACAAAAATGTTTTCTAAAAAAATGTAAAGTGTCTTTAAACTGTTATTTTAGCTGCGGAAACTGTTCCAAAGGCAGTTTCTAGCCTTGGATGATTTTATAAAAGATCTGTTTCTAAAATCATGAATTTTAAGGGTTCGGATTTGAAATTCCACACTTTTCCAAGAAGTAAAGAAAAAGGAGTTTCAAACCAAATGTTTTCAAGTTAAGGAAAAATGATGATTTTACATCAAGTGCTTTCAAGTTAAGAAGAGAAATGGATTTTAAGCCAAAGTACTTTCAAGTTAAAGAAGCAAGAATTTTTACAAGCAAACTAAGGATTTTTTGAAGAGAGTTACACAAGGTTTTCCAAAAATAAGGAAATGGAGTTTTAAGAAAAAATTAGTAAGCAAGCCAACGACGAACAGTAGCCGGATGTTATATCCGAGTTACAAACCCAAGGATGACTAAGGGTTGACCCAATGTCCACTTAAAGTTGACCTTAAGGGTTATCCAACGTAACCCTAAGGGACACCCATATGTATTTTTGGGCTAGGATTTAAAGGGTTGATGAAGATAACCCAATAATGAGGATATATAAATGAAGCCCAAAGTTTTGAAGGAAACCAACAATAGAACAAGGATCTAATCAAGAGGTTATCCAACGTGACCTCTTAAGGATTAATCAAAGTTTGATTATCCTTAATGAAGAAGGACGATTATGGAGATCAAGTATCGGGGATATAAATGTTGGTTAGGTTACCAACAGCTTATGATAGGATCCTGATCCTATGTTCTTTCAAATAGCAGGAAGTGAACTGCTGTTGCGAACAAATTTAAGGACGCAACTTTCAGGAAACGACATACGAGGTAAGTACAAACCTCACCTGCAGTATGAAAGATAGTATGCTATGTTCAAGGTGATGCTATGCTTTACAAAATGCTATGTTTGCAAAAGTGTTATATTTACAAGATGCTATATGTGCATAAATGTTATTTTGCAAAGTGCTATGTTTTAAAAGTGCTATATTTGCAAAGTGCTATGTTTTCTAAAAGTATTATATTTGCAAAATGTCATGTTTTCAAGGGTGCTATATTTGCAAAAAAATAATATGTTTGCAAAAGTGCTATGATTTCAAAATGCCATGCCATGTTATGAATGAGATAAAAGTTATGTTATCATCTAGTGACATCATAAGGTATGTTCACTAACGATAAAATAACATGGTAAGAAATTACAAGTAAAGTGTCGTACCGACCTCCCCAAGGTGGAGGGTTATTCATGTTAAAGTTATGGATTATCGCCCTCTCGTTGATGCGGGAGGGTGTAATCAATTATGTTTTCCCAGAGCAGTTAGGGACCTTGCAAACCCTAACTGTATCTGGAGGCGCGCTAAATAAATGATGGTACGTACATTATGGGGCCCATATGTAAGATAAGTACAAGTTAAAAAAGAATGCATAAATGAACATAAATGGTTCACGCATATGCATATGATGAATGTTATGTTTTCAAGATGCTTTAATAAAATGTTTTGTGAGATTACGTTTGTGCTTACTGGGCGAAAGCTCATAAAGTTATATTTCATACTGTAGGTAAGAAACCTGCAGCTTAAATTATGGGCATTGAAGGGACGAGGCGACGGCAGACGAAGGGCGGTATGGATACCACTACGCATAGATTCTGTCACGACCCGACTCGCCGCCTCTCAGATCCCCGCGGAGTCCGACCGCGCGAACCCGGAGCGTTCGCTTCGGTCCGTGACATTAACTTAAACTTACTTGCTTGATTGAAAAATAAAGTTACCCAATTTCATGAGTAAATTTTTTTTTCTTTCTTTTCTAAAAATCGTTACTTAAAAACTTTTATTGCGGAAAACATAAAACTTTAACACAAGTTAAACGTAATTGAAAACTACTTTTCTTCATAAAACCTTACTGCTTAAAGTGTACTCACCCGAGTACCTAGCCTTCACTTATGAGGAAAGCTAGCATACATACATAACTTAACTTAAATATACATGCATACATACTGAATGAAATGAAAACACATTTTCTTTTAAACGCCTTTCGGAAACCCCGTAGCAGTCCATACCCACATTTCACATTCTGTTGCGCCATCTATCCACAGCTTGTTCAGGAAGTGCCCGTAGGAACCTTACCTACAGCATGAACATAAACAATGAGCTAAAAAGCTCAGTAAGCACAACATCCTATCCGCATGCAATCTAATGCACGAAAAACGTGAACCAATTATAATTTATTATTAAATTAATTTGGGTCTCTCTACTGGTCTAATCTGATCCTATCTTGATATTATAACATGTGTGTATGTACTTCGGTATGTAACCATGGAGTGATTGAAGGCGGTCCGTCCAAACCAACTCAAACCATGAAACACAAAGTTTAACATGGAGTAGTGGAGGCAGCCCTGCCATATCAAGTCAAACCATGGAACACGCCGTTTTAACTTACCACAAAGGCAACGTCAGTACAACACAACATGTTCTACTTAACCTATCTCCTATCTTACCATTATACTTATTTTTAGTGGACATACATCGTGATGCCATAAAAATTTAACATAAACATAAACGTGCTTCTGCATACATACTACATGGCATACTTAATGCATACATACTTAACACATAAACACATAACATACATAGCACATAACATACATACATAACATGCTTTCATGACATACATAACATACATACATAACATGACATACTTACATACATGACATACATACATACATGACTTACTTACATACATGACATACTTACATACATGACATCCTATTCATGCAGCTAACATGAGTCCATGCCGTAGGCGGAGTTGTACTTACCTTTCCGTCATACGTGCTTGACTGATTGTCCCATCCTAGTGCTGTTCCACTATTGGTACAGCTGCAGGTCCTGCCTGCTTGACATAGGACAGACTCTACTTAATATCGTGTAATGCAGGTAAACTAACCAACATGTCTACATGATTCTTGGTTGTATGTCCCTTACGTGCAAAGCGTCTATTTTGGTTACCAACGGTAACCTGGCGTGCTAAGCCAAACTAACCTCTAAGGGTCGAATAACTTAAAGAGAAACTATCGGGTTATATCTGATAACCCTTTAGACGAGCTATCGGTATCCGTTAGGGTCACTTTGGATAACCCGTGAGGATAAACTAACTTAAAGCTACGAGTTAACCAAAAGTCAACAAAAGTCAACCTTGGTCAACTCTCGGTCAACTATGGTCAACCCCCTCGGGTCAACCTCTAGGGTCTCGGGCTTGACCCGATAACTCGAGTCTAACACCCGATTACCATACGTGAGCTAATCGTATGTTAAAAACTTACTTAAAAATCACTTGTTCCGTTCTTGGAAAAACACTTAGAAAAACTTAGGGAAAAATCCCAAAATCTTACATTTTGTGTAAAAATTCATAACTCATGTCATAAAATCCAAATTCTTGATTTTATGCTTTGTAAATTCATTTTAGGTCGAAAACCGTCTTTGGAACGATTTCCGTAGCCAAATCACGTTTTTAAGGTTGAAAAACCATTTTTACAAAATCACTTGTTAAGTTTGTGGTACAGGAATTCGGATTCCCTGACCACCCTTAGTAAAACAATTTTTATCTTAAAATCGGTGCGTTATCTGAAAAAGGTTTCTTCACGAAAGTTCTAGCCCTCGAAAAATGCTAAAACTTTTGTGTTTTACAAAACTCCTAATTCGGCCTAGATCAGTACCAGTTTCAAGTTGAAACTGACTGATCCTGTAGCGAGCTAAGTCTGGGGACGTGAACTACTTAGGCACGGGTTTTGGTGTTTTTGAAGGCCTTTGGAGCCTTATTTTTGAAAACGACCCGCGCTGTCCCCTTGGAAAAGTTGTTTTGGACAACTTTTATGTTTTACACTTTCCCAAATTCGGCCTCTAAGGGCCTGTTATTTTCTGTTTACGAAAACTGGGCAGATAGATCCGAACCTACAGCCAGTTTCGTGTTACATTATTTTTACGTCTCAACCGATCACTCGGGAGCCTAAATCATCAATCATGCAACATTGTCTAACGTCCCACATGCGTTGGACATGTTTTCCCCACTTAGTCATGCTAACCAAACCAAGGCTAAAACCTAGGCTTGCATTGGATTCTAGGACTAGCACATACATGGGTCGGCTTCAACCAAGCCAAACCGAACAAGGCTCTCACCCTAGCACCATGAGTCACACGGCAGCACCATAAAACAGGGACATACACAACCAATATACATGCAAACCAAGCAAGCAAATCAAGCACATAAAATCAGAAAATCAAGCATAGCTAACCTAGCATGCTTATCTAGCTAACATACACCCTTATCAAGCCTTACACCCTAGCACATACCACATAAAAATTTCTGAACTTAAACCATACATCCATAGCTGAAAATACACATTAAATCTCTTCAATTTAATGCTCAAACAAGGCTAGGGTTAAGGGTTTACCTCACCATCAATTTTCGGATTTGATCACACCAAGGGAACCGAACCTTGGCTGCCATGGCTGCTCCTCTTGGCTGCCTCCTCTTGCAGCCGAGCCTCCACATACCAATTGGACTCCAAATTCCCAGCCATGAAACATACATACATACACACAATTAACCATCAATTTTGTGTGGAAAAAAGCTTAGGGTTTTGAGAGTTTATACCATGTCTTACCCATGGTTTTGTGGACTGAAAAATCTGTCCTCCTTTTGGCTGCACACCACTCGGTTTTTGCTCACCAAAACCTCCAGAAATTTTTCACCAACAAGGGTGTTCTCCTGCTGTCCAGCCGACCCTCTTGCACAGCCCAAACCCACGAATTTTTGGCGCCATCTCTGCTGCACACTCCAGCCGAAACCAAGCACACACCATGCACCAAAAAGTCACTTGGTTCCATGGTGATTCTCCTTCCTCCTTGCTCGGCTCCACCAAGGCTTTGGACCCGAATTTTTTTTCTCCTCTTTCCTTCATCTTCTCCACGGATTTCTGCACAAGAAATCTGGAAAATTTCCAGATTTCTCCTTGCTTGCTCCAAGCTCCAAGCCGAACTCCTCCATGGAAGCTCACACAAGATTTTTCCAAGCTTTGCTCACGGATTTCTCTCCTCTTTTTGGCTCCGAATTTTTTTCTGAGTTTGGCTGGGGCTGTGGCTGTTTTCTGGGTTTCTCTAGCCCCTTTGTCGAGCTTCACATGGAAGCTTCAAGAAGATATAATCAAACTTATTAAAATTTCTATTTTTGACCCCAAATTTTTGAATTCTCTTGCTTCCTCCCCAAGTGGCTCACGGCTGGAACCAGTTCATGGACAGCTGGAATAGCTGAGTTGGAAGGCTGATGGTGGGCTGAGCTAATGGCTTATGTCACCAGTTTTCAAAAATTCCAATTTTGCCCCCGAAACTGAAAATTCTTGCAAAAATACCCTCTAGGTGTCCGATTGTCCCAAAAATCAACACACCCATCCTATTTGATGATATTAACATCTTGGTGACTTCATACGTCCATTTCGTCAATTTTCCAAAATTTACACTTTTGCCCCCAAAAGTGAAAATTTTGCATTTATGCCCCAAAATTCCAAAAATGGCATAATGCTTGCTTTTCCATCCAATAACATTCTTTTCATGATTTTATGTGATTTTCTTCCATTAAAATCACATATTTTCAAAATTTACGTTTTTGCCCCGAAAGACAAAATCTTTACATCTTTGCCCTCGAAGTGGTTATTTCTTGATTTCTTCTTGCAAAACATAATATTTCCTTATTGGGCCTCATCTAATAACGTCACTTGGCTCACTTCTCATATTTTTCAAAATTTACATTTTTGCCCCTAAAAATGAAAATTTTGACGTTTTTGCCCTTTGGCTTGGATTGGTCTTCTTGGGTGATATCTTGACTAAAAATATCAGTTTGACCTTAATTAATGCTAGGGATGCTTGATTTAACGGGTGTTTTCTTATTTTCTACTGTCTATTTGGGCTATCTCGCCCATACTGACATATTTTGCAGTATTTTCTCATACCGCAGCATTTTTCATCGTCGAGTCAACTGTTGACCACTTTTGGTCAAACTTTGACTTTTTCGGTCAAAGTTGACTTTTTCGGTCAAACTTTGACTTTTTCGGGAAAATGTTCCTTATCGCCCCTTTCGACCAGAAAAGGCGTTTTCTAACCTTAAAAATCTATTATGAGTCTTATTGAGCCATAAGACTCCGTAAAACGTGTGAAAAACTCTTAACTGAGTTTTTCCGAAAACACATCAATATATGCTCATTATTCCTTTAAAGAAGGAAAATGGCCATCATGAAAATCTGGTTATCACAGATTCCGCATATTTTGATAAGTTAAGAAGTTTTGTGTATATGTCTATATTATGAAGACAAAGTTATGTTATATGGTATTTTGGCACTAAAGACTTTAAGTGAACTTTCTATGTCAGTATGTATGTAAGATAAGTTTCTATGGGCAAAGCATTTTCATATATAAGTACGTTTCAAAAAAAAAAATATTCCCAAATTTTAAGTAAAGTAAAGTTAAGTAAGTAAGGTGGCAGCCCTACGTAGAAGGGGGCGTCACAGTTAGTATGGTGCTTGATTAGGGTTTAAGGGTGGTTTGTTTATACTTTGCTTGCTATATGTTTATGCTTGCTTGCATGCTAGGATTTTGCATGATTAGATGGTTGGTATGTGCCCTGTTTTGTGCAAGCCGGTTATGGCAATTATGCTAGGTTGCTAGGGCTAGCCAAAAATGGCATGAGATGAATGATTGGAATGAGATGCGAACCTAGAAGTATGCAAGCCTCAGGCAAGGGCAGATTTGTTTTGGTTTGCATGGACGCGTTAGAGTTACATGGTTGTTCATGTAGGACATTAGAAAACACTGCATGTATGCTATCTAGGCTCATGCATGTTCGGTCGAGTTAGACTTTGCGAATTAAGACGTAAACCGGACCTAACAATCGAAACTGCCAGTTCGGATTCAAAACTGGCCAGTTTCGTGAAAGTGAAAATTTAAGGCCTTTAGAAGCCGAATTGGGTGAACCGTAAAACATGAAAGTTGTAGAACAGGGTTTTTCCTAGGAGACAATACGGACCGTTTCCCAAAATGAGGCTCCAATGGCCTCCGTTTTTATAAAAATCCGAGACTGGTCTGCCCAGACCTAGTTTACACGACCAGCCAGCTTCAAACGAAAACTGACAAGGATACAAGCAGAACTGGATTTTTGTTAAAACACAAAAGTTTTATATTTTTTTGAGAGCTAGAACTTTTGTGAAGAAAACTTTTTCAGATTCTAAACAGATTTTTAAACTGACATGGTTTTATTAAAACTGTGCAGGAAACAGGAAATTCCTGCACAGGATTTTCTAAAAACTGTTTCAGAAAAACTATATTTTTCTAGTTCTCGCTGTTTTGACTATGGAGACTGTTCCAATGACATTTTTCAGTCTCAAATGATTTTATAAAGCCCCATTTTAAGAATATGGATTTTTACGAGTTAAGTAAAGAGTTTTTTGATTAATTTCCCCAAATTTTCCAAGTTAAGGAAAAATAGAATTTTCAAGTTAAAGTTAGTAAAGCGATTACACATAGTAACTGGGAAGGATACCCGAGTTACTGGGTCAAGCCTAAGGCCTAAAGGTTGACCCAAAGAGGGTTGACCATAGTTGACCGTAGTTGACCAAAGTTGATCATAGTTGACTTTGGTTAACTAACAATTTGACTTAGTTTGGCCTTAAGGGTTACCCTGTATAACCCTAAAGGATACCAATTAAGCTAAGATATAGGTTAATGGAAATAACCCGATAGTTTGTGGATTAAAGAAGAAGCCCAAGGTTGGAGGATGATCTAACCCTAACGGTATGTTGTGGGCTTAGCACATAAGGTTACTCAATGTAACCTTTTAGGTAATAAATCCATAACAATAGGGATACTAAGTGTAACCAAGTAAGACGTTATGCACAAAGGGACATACAACCAAGATTATGTAAGCATGTTGGTTAGGTCATCAACATTTCACGAGTTTAACTAAATTATGTCCTTCATCAAGCAAGAAGAAACCTGAGCTGTACCCGGAGGAAGAGCAGCATTACTTGGGACATAGCGAGAGAGGTAAGTACAACTTCGCCTACAGCATAGGCTTTATATTGTTACTTGCCAAAGTATGTTAGATGTATGCTAGGGTTATATGTTATGTGTTGTTATTTGTTCATGACATGAATCATGATATAGTTTATGTGAAGCCCAGTTATGATGCAAGCTATGTCAAGGTACGTTCATGATGTATGATATGTCATGTTATGATATGTACGAATACATGCTAAGTTAAAAATGTGATATGATTACGATGTAAGAGTAGGTGGCATCACGATGCATGCTCACTAATTCTAATAAGAATAACAAGTTCAAGAATGACACATGAAAGAAAAAAAAAAAGGGCAACAAGTTGCCTGGCGACAAGTCGCCTGTGTCGTACCACCCGTCCGAGGTCGGGTTGGACCATGGTTTGAGTTGGAAATGGACTGGCCGCCCCAACCACTCCATAGTTGCACACCGGGTACGTACACTCGAGTAAGGGGCCCATAAGTAAGATAAGCTAAGTAAGATAAAGTGAATAAGAAAAGCATGATACGAGCATAACCGGACCATGCATATATTATGCTTTTGTATGTTAAGTGTGACATGATATGTTACAGTATGCCATGTTATGTATGAAGATTATGTTACGTATGATAAGTAGGTTATGTTAAGTATGAAGAGTATGTTATGCTGCGAATGGTTAAGTTATGTTACAAATGGTTATGTTATGTTACGAATGGTTATGTTATGTTACGTAAGAGTATGTTAAGTTATAAGTTGATAGTTAAGGTATACTATGTACATGACGTAAGGTCATGTTTTATTTTTGTTGCGGTATAGATGGTTGTACTTGCTGAGCGAAAGTTCATTGTCTTACGTTTATGCTGTAGGTAAGTAACCTGCAAGCAGTTGCTGATACAAGATGGAGGAGCGTGGCAGGCCGAATTGTGAAATGTGGGAAATATGCCGCTATGCGTTTTGATCTTTCTAAGTATACGGTTCGTTATCCAAATGTTGTTCATTCATCTCAAGTACAGTTATGTGCTCGTTGGCACTGTATAAAAAAACAATCCTGCTGTTTTTCATGTAAATAAGTTAATAAAAGAGCCCACATATGTATGTATGCAAGTATGGTAACGGTCTGTGTTAGGCGGGTCGTTTCAGAGTTGGTATCATAGCGGTTTCCTGCGATATAATTTCACAGTCTGCCTACCATCGCCGCCATCATTGTAAGTTAAGTTTATATTTTTATGAATATGCTTAAATAATTATTTTACGCTTATGATAAGATGAATGCGACATTAAGGGATCCTGATCGGGTCGATGAAGATCGGGACGTAGCGAGGTCTTCTCACGGGTTGCAACCTGTGTTATTCAATGACACACGACAAACAGTGTAATTATTGCTATGACGACATGAAACAGTATGAGAAAATATGTAGTGGCATGAGACGATATGAGACGGAATGAGACAGTATGAAGCGGTACGAGATGGAAAGGATATTCCGTAGGTGCTGCATTGAAGCTTATTGATGAATCCGGTTAGCTAGCAGATCCTTGGTAGCGAAAGCTGGATCATGATGGAGGAATGCCAGGCAAGAGAGTGATGCCTAGGCATGTATGACCAGATTTTCTAGCCATGTTGAGTGTACGATGAGGATTCGTACCAGAGAAAGGAGTCGGAATGTCATCTAGTGGGATACATTTTACGCACGATATCTTAGTTAAGAAGTAGCTCGGCACGCTTATCCTCACGAGTCCATAGGTCATTACTGCCGGAGATTTTAGGAGGAAAGGTTACCTCATACTCCGCAGGACTTAGACCGCCAAGAGTTAAAGGCATACTAAGTATTTCGGGAAGGTTTAGCTCCCGAGAATTAGACGATTTGTTCCAACATTTATGGCTGGAATGACAGTAGGAAATAGGATGGATGATTGACGAGTGTCGTTGACAACGCCGGAATAAGGGAGCTACTACACGAGGCAGGACCGGTGCTTATAGAGGACTCGACTCTAACAATTTCACTACAGAAGATACCGCCATAGGAGGCCAAAGTTGACACAGATGCCAAGAACGTCCCGGTCGAGATCTTATTTAACAATGAAGGTCCGAATGCAAACTTCAACGTTCTTCCGAAGACTTGATTGCACCTATAGATTTAGGATTGACTTTTGTTAGATTATTCTTTTAATGATAGGACCATACAAATATGTGATGGTAAAGTGGTAGCCACTTCCATCATAGTCTTAGCCATGTATGATGGTAAAGTGGTAGACACTTCCATCGCAATGTTGACTATGTATGTATAGTACGATGGATATGATATGCCATCGTAATAGGATGTGCTTTTTGTAGGCATACAAAAAGACAGTTCAAGTACGAGATATGAGTTAGGAGGTATGTTATGAATAAGGAAGTTATGCTACGATAAGCACGTACGTATCGTGAAGATACTATTATGTTATGATAAGTATGATTAAGTATCGTGAAGATACTATTATGTTACGACAAGTAAGTTATGTATCGTGAAGATGCTACTATGATATTAAGTATCGTGAGGATACTATTATGCTATGATAAGCATGTTACGTATCGAGATGATACTATTATGTTATGATGAGTATCGGATATGATACGATAATACCATTGAGTTATGGTATGATAAGTATGATAAGATGTATAATGAGTACGATATGTAAGTTATGTATCGTGAAGATGCTACTATGATATTAAGTACCGTGAGGATACTATTATGCTATGATAAGCATGTTACATATCGAGATGATACTATTATGTTATGATGAGTATCGGATATGATACGATAATACCATTGAGTTATGGTATGATAAGTATGATAAGATGTATAATGAGTACGATATGATGTGATAAGTCATGAATGAAAGAAAGGGTATTAACAGTATGATAATATCTTTTCTTATGATAGAAATTTAGAGGATGGTACGCCCACGCAGAGCAGTACCTATTAACCCACCCGAGCCGGATCTAGCGACCGTTGTAGCAGATTTGCAACGATAGTTGCTTGAACAGCAACAAGAGACGAATAGGCTTCGGGAACAGTTAGGTCATATGAACCAAAGATCCCAAGTTGACGAGGTTCCACCTCAAGTTCACCAAGTACCTCCAGTAATACTTCCGGAACCGAATGTTCAACCAGAGGTCCAACCTGAAGTTCCTCAGAATGCTGAGGTTCCGATGGCACCTGCAGGAGTGCTGATTAACTTACCGCCAGTATGGTAGGATTTATTGTATGAACGTTTCAGGCGAATAAAGGCGCCCGAATTTGAAGAACCAATGGATCCGATAGCCGCCGACAACTAGTTGATCGACATCTAAGTTATATTGGATTTTATGAGGCTTACGGAGCAGGAAAAGGTACTCTGTGCCTCATTTGCTCTCAAAAAGGACGCCAGACATTGGTGGATGATGGTACAGATGCGTTGAGACGTCACGGCCATGAGTTGGCAGGACTTTGTGATGGAATTCTGGACAATGTATTATAACAAGGAGGTCCTTGTAACTCAACAGGATGAGTTCATGAACTTTAGACAAGGATCGATGACAGTAATGGAAGCTGTCAAGAAGTTTGAGCAATTGGCTCGTTCCTATCCGGAGCTAGTGCCGAGCGAAATGAAGAAGGTAAGGAGAATGATGAAAATGTTTATGACCGATATTGCCAAGCAAGTAAGTGCTGGCAGTAGCCCGCCTACCCTGGTATCCGATTGTGTGAGTCGAGCGATAAGAGCGGAGTATTGGATTAACCAGGATAGGGAGGCAAGGGCTCAAATTTTTAAGGCTAGGAAGGAGGAGAAAGCTGCTGTAAAGACAACACAACCTAAACAAGGTTCAGAGTTGCAACCAAAAGGCCAAGCTAGTAACCCTACCCAAGGTTCTAAACAATCTGGGAGGAACAAAAGGAAAGGGAACTTTACTGACCAGGGTCAATTCAGGAATTTCCCTCAGAAGAAGAACAATCGAGGGAATGAGGATACTAACACTGACTACCCGGTGTGCGCAAAGTGCGGGAGGAAACATCTGGGAGTATGCAAAATGGGAACAAATGCTTGCTACCTTTGTGGCAAGGAAGGGCATTATGCATGGAGTTGCCCTCAAAACAACCAGAGCCAAAACCCTCAGTATCTGAATCGGAATGCTGGCCGTCAGTTACATGCAGTGCAGGCAAGGCTCGAAGGACCCTCAATTACGCAAGGAAGATTGGAGGCTCCTGAACCCCAAGCCAGAATTTATGCCTACACCAACGGAGATCCAGAAGCTGGGACTTCAAATGCGGTGACAAGATAGATTTCTACCGCCACACATGACGTTGTTGTATTGTATAATTCTAGTGCTACTCACTCATTGTATTTTAAGAGTGTGCCTAGGAAGTAGGAAGTAGTATAAATAGTTTAAAACAGCTTTTTCAAGAGTTTCTTTGCCTTTCGGAGAGCTTTTGTAATCCAAATTGTTGGATTCGAAATATTTCCATCTTTATCTATGGAAAAAAAAAATTGTTTGTAGATCTCATCGCGATCAAGCTTAAGAATTTCGATGTGGTCTTAGAAATGGATTTCTTAGGAGATTACAACGCTTTCGGAAGTATGAGACGTTGTGAGACGTTTAGCCTTATGACAAGGAGGAGTTTAATTTTACGGACAGTTGCGGAGCTCAACAACCGGATTAACTTCAGCAATGAAGGACTTACTAGAACCCCGCCAAAATAGAAGATTTCGAAATCGAGTTGCTTAGAGCCGCACGAATATCGGAAGCATTTTACAGTATGGAAACCGCTAAGCTAGGAAGCTTCACATGAAGTTACGAAATTATGATTGGGAACGAGTATCCTTTTCAGAGATCGATGATCTTTTCGGTCGACGCAAGGGAACGGTGGTATTTTTGAAAGTCGACCTGCGAGCAGGCCATCATCAGCTCTGGGCCAAGGAGTCAGATATCTCCAAGACGGCTGTTCGAACATGATATGGACACTAAGAAAGTTGGCTACGCTGTTGAGAATTAAGGACAGGAGATGCCACTGTGACTCTCCAGTCTAATTTGTTAGAGACCATTAAGTTGCATCAAAGAAAGGATTCCTTTATGCTAAAAATGTAACTTTTTGGTGGAAAGAACAAGAAGTTAGAACCTCCGCCACTGGTATTATTTACTTCAAGGAAAGGAGTTGTGTCTCCGACTAGAATTTTTAAAGGAATGGATAAAAATCGGAAACACATAAGGCACCATATTTGGTACATCTAGGAACTTCTAAGATGTACAAGGACCTTTAAGAGGTTAACTTGTGACGCCCCGAACCACCACCCACGTAGGTGCCGATCACACAAGCGGGGAAACGGGACCGTCACATTTGCCTTTACTTGCTTGACTTAACCTTGTAGAAAATTTCGGGATAAATTTTTTTTTTCTTTTAAAACTTTTTTTTTCTTTCTTTTAAACTTCTTTTTGAAACTTTAAACTTAAACTTCTCTTTCTTTTCAAACATGGAACTTCATCTTAAAGTCGTGGTTTGAAAACATTACATACATACATAGCGTAACTTGACATTTAAACTGTAATACCTAGAAATTTACACGTTGCCATTTCTTTTTTTAAAGGAATTAGGGGCATACGTTGAGATGTTTACGGAAAAACTCAGTTAAGAGTTTTTCATACGTTTTACGAGGTCTTATGGCTGAATAAGACTCAGAATAGATTTTTAAGGTTAGAAAACGCCCTTTCAAGTCGAAAAGGACGAAAAAGGACGTATTTTCGAAAAAGTCAAAGTTTGACCGAAAAAGTCAAATTTGACCAAGAAAGTCAAAGTTTGACCAATAGTGGTCAACGGTTGACTTGACAGTGTTAAATGATGCAGTATGAGAAAATACTGTAAAATAGGTCAGTATGGGCAAGATAGCTCAAGTAGGCTTTAAAACCACCCTAGAAAATCAAGCACACCTAGTTAAGGTCAAGGGCAAAAGGACATGAAAATATGACAAATTTAGTCACTAAGTCACCCAAAAGGACCGGTCAAAGTCAGGGGCAAAAATGTCAAAATTTTCACTTTTGGGGCAAAAGTGTAAATTTTGAAAAATATGTGAAGTAAGCTTAGTGATTTCATTAGATGATGTCACAATAAGGCAATGATTTGCCTTGCAAGCAAAGATAAGGATTGGCTACTTTTGGGGGTAAAATTGCAAGGATTTTGTCTTTCGGGGCAAAAATGTAATTTTAGAAAATATGTTATTTAAGTATGAGAAAATCACATAATATCATGAAGAGAATATCAATTGCTTGAAAAGCAAGCAAAATGACCGGTTATGACATTTTAGGGGCATAAATGCAAGAATTTTCACTTTTGGGGTCAAAGTGCAAATTTTAGAAAATTGATGATGTAAGCACATGATGTCATCAAGATAATGTCATCATGATGAGATAAGTTTGGCTTGATCACCAAGAAAGCAACCGGCCACCTGGGGGGCATTTTTGCAAGAATTCTAGTTTTTGGGGCAAAAGTGCAAATTTTAGAAATTTGGTGATGTAAGCGATGAGGTCAGCCATGAGATCAGCAATGATGTCATCTCTTGCTTGCTCTCCAAGTTTTGACCGGCCACCTCATACCTTGTGGAACAAGGATTGAACTTTTCAAAGTTTAGGGACTAAAATGTAATTTTTGGAAAGTTTGCATTTGCCTATAAATAGAGGTCGGTTTTGGGCTGAAAAAATGTAGAAAATCAGCTAACCTCTGGCCATTTTTCTTCAGAAAAATCAGAGAGGAAGAGGAAGAGAAAGAACCAAGAAAAAAAATTGAAAATCCAAGGTGGGCTAGTTTAGGTGATGTTCGGGTTTCAAGCTAGAAACCAAAGGATAAAATCTGGAAATTTGGGGCCATTTTTCTGGGGTATGGCCGTGGGTTAGAGGAAGAAAAGAAGAGAAAAATTTTTGAGAAAAAAAATTGGTTAGTGGCCGAGTATGGAGAAGAAACTCCAACCAAGAAACCAAATGAATTTTTGGTGCTCTAGGTGTGTGTGTTTCGGCCTTGTATGTGCAGAAAATTGGAGAGAAAATTTTGAGGTTTTGGGGCTGCCAAGAGGTCGGTTTTGGCTGCAAAAAGTTACCAAGGTTGGTGAAAAATTTTGGTGCCATTTGGTGAGCCAAAGCTGAGCATGTGTGCAGCCAAAGGGGAGAGGATTTTCGGATTCATCTACCCTAACCCATGCCTAGGGTAAGTCAAGGTAAAATCCTTCAAACTTAAGTGATTTTTCCATGCAAGTTGATGGAATATTTATGGGTATATTTGTATGTGCATGGCTGGAATTTGGAACCCAATTGGAGGGGGAAATTCAGCTGTGAAGGCAACCAAGGAAAGCAAGGGAGTTTGGCTCCAAAGGTGTGAACCAACTTCCGAAAATTAAGAGGTAAATTCCCTAAACCCTAAGCTTTTGGTTCAAGCTTAATTTTGGAAATTTAATATGTATTTCAAGCATGGATTGTAAGAGCTTAAGCTCAAGTTTTTATGTTGATGCCCTAGACTTAGTATGGTGCTTGATTAGGGTGTGTTGCATGTGGTTTAGCTATGCTTGTTTATGCTTGTGTGCTATGAGTTTATGCTTGCATGAATGCTAGGTTTGCATGGATTTTTAGTTGGTATGCTCCCTGCCTTAGGTGCAGCCGTGTATGGCTTGCTTGCTAGGGTGTTAGACCTAGCTTCGGTGTTGCATGAATGGTTCAATTTTATGTGATGCAAACCCTAGATGCATGCAAACCTAGGTTATTGTAGTTCCGGTTTGGTTTGCGTGGCTGCGATGGGATGACATGTTGGTACATGTGGGACGTTAGTTAACGTTGCATGTTGTTTATTTAGGCTCCCGAGTGATCGGTTGAGTTAGTTCCGCGAAGTAGGACACGTAAAATCAAGTAAGCACGAAAACTAGCAGGTTCGGATTAAATCTGTCCAGTTTTCGGAAAAGAAAAATAACAGGCCTTTAGAGGCCGAATTTGGGAAAACGTAAAATATGAAAGTTGTTCAGAACGACTTTTTCTAGGGGGCAACATGAACCGTTTTCCAAAATAAGGCTCCAATGGCCACCATTTATGCCAAAACCCGTGGCTAATTTCTTTAAGTCCCCAGACCCAGTTTTCAGGGGTCATCCGGTTTCAAATAAAAACTGGTATGAATCTAGGCCGAATTGGAATTTTTATAAAACACGAAAGTTTTAGCATTTTTCGAGAGCTAGAACTTTTGTGAAGAAAATTTTTTCAGATTACAAACCGATTTTTAAACTGAAATCGTTTTTCGAAGGGTGCGCAGGGAATCCGAAAATTCCTGCACCACTAGCTTTACAAATGTTTCTAGAAAATTGTTTTTCTTCTACAAACTATTGTTTTGATTATGGAAAACTGTTCCAAGGACGGTTTTCAACCCCAAATGATTTTATAAAGCACTAATCCAAGAGTTTGGATTTTTATAATTTAAGCAAAGAATTTTTATAAGTAAAGTAAAGAATTTTGGGATTAATTTCCCTAAGTTTTCCAAGTGAGGAAAAGGCATTTTTCAAGCTAGAGTATAGCAAGTGATTAGTTTACGATTGGTAACCGGGAGTTATACCCAAGTTACCGGGTCGAGCCCGAGGCCCAAAGGTTGACCCATAGGGGGGGTTGACCATAGTTGACTGTAGTTGACCGGAGTTAACCCTAGTTGACTTTGGTTGACTAGTAACATTGATTTAGTTTAACCTTAAGGGTTATCCAATGTAACCCTAAAGGATACCGTTTAAGCTCAACTAAAGGGTTATCAGATATGACCCGATAGTTAAGGATTAAGATAAGTAACCCTTAGGGGTTTAGTAAGGCTTAGTACGCAAGGTTACCAAGTGTAACCCAGTTAGACGTTTTGCGCCAAAGGGACATACAACCAAGACCATGTAAGCATGTTGGTGGGATCACCAACATTTCACAAGTTTAAGTTATATCATGTCCTTTGTCAAGCAGGCAGATCCTGCAGCTGTACCAGGAGAAGAACAGCATTAGTTGGGATAGTTAAGCAAGAACGTAGGACGGAAGGTAAGTACAACTCCGCCTACAGCATGAACACATGTTTGTTGCATAAGTTGTTTTTAAGAAATCATGAATGGCATTTCATGATTTATGATGCGATGTTATGAAGTAGTATGTTATGTGTTATGTTAAGAAGTAGTAAGTTCCATGTTAAGATGCAGTATGTCCATGTTTCATGTTAAGATGCAGTATGTTCATGTTTCATGTTAAGATGCAGTAAGTCCATGTTTATGTTAAAATGCAGTATGTTATGTTTATGTTAAGGTGTAGTAAGTTATGTTTTATGTTCGATATCATGGCATCACGAAGCATGCTCACTGATAATGAACTATATGGTAAGAACAAGTTCTTAAGTTATGAGATAAGTTAAATAAAGATTGTTGTGTTGTACTGGCTTGTCTCTGTGGTAAGTTCAAACGGTATGTTCCATGGTTTGACTTGAATTGGATGGGCTGTCTCCACTACTCCATGTTAAATGTCTTGTTTCATGGTTTGAGTTGGATCGGACGGATCACCTTCAACCACTCCATGGTTATGTACCTTAGTACGTGCACACATGGTATAGAGATAATTAAGTAGGGAACCATAATCTGATTAATAAGAAATCATAATTGGTTCATACGTATGCTTGCATTTTCTTTGCATGTGGATTGAATATTGTGCTTACTGAGCTTTTTAGCTCACTACTTACGTTCATGCTGTAGGTAAGCTATCTACCGGTAATACCTGATGCAAAGCTGTGGAGAGATGGCGCTGCGGACTGTGAAACGTGGGAATGGACACCACTACGGGTTTCCAAAATATGTTAAAATGAAAAATGTGTTTTCATTATGTTTTATGTATGTATGATACAGTTTCACTTTCAGTTTCAGTAAGTATGGCAAGCAAAAAGCAAGTTGCCTCGTGTTGTACCGGTTCGCTTTAGGTCGGATCTGGTACACGGTTTAGTATATGTATGGTAGCTTTCCTCATAGGTGAAAGCTCGGTACTCGAGTGAGTACATAGTAAGGAGTTAAGTTTTATGAATGAGAATCAGTTTTAAGTTTATATTTAAGATTAAGTTTAAGGTTTTATGTTTTATGCATGAGCAGTTTTCAAGTCATGATTTTTAAAATGAAGTTAAGTTTTTTGAAGTTTCAAAAGAAGTTTTAAAAGAAAAGAAAAAAAAATTTTCCGCACTTTTCTTCAAGATTTAAGTTAAGCAAGTAAGGTAGCGACCCAAGTTCGCGTAATTAGCCCTACGTGGATTTGGGGGCGTTACATAAACATACTTGAAAAACTTCATAACTTAAATCATTTGCGGAAAATTATGCGTAGTGGTATCCCACACCGCCCTTCATTTGCTGCATCGTCTCCAAGCCCACCAAGCAAGGCTACAAGCCTTTTATCATTACCTGCAGTATGGAACATATCTGATGAGTTTTCGCTCAGCAAGTACAAACTTTAATCTCACAAAACATTTTTCATTTAACATCTTGAAAACATACATCATCATATAATATGTATGAACCATTTATGTTCATTTATGCATTCCTTTTTTAACTTGTACTTATCTTTCATATGGGCCCCATAGTGTACGTACCCTTAACATATAGTGCACCTCCAGATACAGTTAAGGTTTGCAAGGTCCCTAACAGCTCTGGGAAAAACATGAGTGATTACACCCTCCCGCATCAACGAGAGAGCGAATCCATAATTTGAACATGAAAAACCCTCCACCTTGGGGGAGGTTGGTACGACACTTTACTTGTGTATTTTTACCAAGTGGTTTATCATTAGTGAACATACCTTATGATGTCACAAAATCATATCTTATAATGCACATGACATGTTTTAACATAACATGACCTCTTTAATACATGGCATCTTTAAAATATGGCATGCTTTAAAACTTGAAATCCTTTAAATCATGGCCTCTTTAAAAACATAGCATTTAAACACAGCATTTAAACATGGCATTTGAACTTTGGCATTTAAACATAACATAGCATACTTGAAAATATTTTATTATTTTCCATACTACAGGTGAGGTTTGTACTTACCTTAGGTCATACGCTCTTGACGTAACATTCCTCAAGATCCATCGACAGGTTCCTATTCCTGTTTTCAATCAAGGTGTAAGATAAGGTCAACTTATCTTACCATAAATCGTGACATATGATGTTGGTATTCTAACCAACATCCATGAGCAATCCTAGATGCATGTGCGGTATGTCCCCTCTAAAACCTCTTGTTAAACTTGATTGGTCACTTCCTTTTCTTCATCCTTGGGCTTATATCTTTACTTTTACTTGATCCGTAATCCATTGGGTTATTATCTCATCAATAACCCTAGGTCTTAGCCCATTTCATTGATCTTGGTATCCTTTAGGGTTATATTGGATAACCCTAAAGGTCAAACTTTTGGTCAACCCAAGTCAACATTTGGTGAACTAAGGTCAACCTCTTTTGGGTCTAACATTGGGCTTTGGGCTTAGCCCTGTAACTCGGTTATAATTCCGGTTACCGTCCGTAGTCGGCTTGATTACCAATTTTACCTTAAAACTCCTTTTCTTGATTTTTGGAAAATATTGTATAACTATCTTCCAAAAATCCTTTTATTTGCTTGTAAAAACTCTTACTTCCTTCATCTTGAAAATACTTGGCTAAAATCCCATTTTCCTTACTTCTTGGAAAAATGTGGAATTTCAATTCTGAACCTTTAAAATTTCACTTCTCTTCTTAACTTGAAAAACCTTATTTTCCCTTAACTTGGAAAATTTCCATTTTTCTTCAACTTGAAAACTTTGGGTGAATAATCCCAAAAACTCTTTTCTTAACTTGTAAAAATTCATTTTCTTAAAACAGGGCTTCATAAAATCATTAAGGACCGAAAATTGCCATTGGAACAGTTTTCGTAGCTAAAATAGCATTTTAACGACACTTTACATTTTTTTTAGAAAACGTTTTTTTGTAGAACTAAGGTGTAGGAATTTCGGATTCCCTGCGCACCTTTCGTAAAACAAACCCAGTTTAAAAATCCGTTCGTAATCTGAAAAACTTTTCTTCACGAAAGTTGTAGCCCTCGAAAAAAGCTAAAACTTTCATGTTTTACAAAATATCCAGTTCTACCTAGATTCGTGCCAGTTTTTGTTTGAAACTGGCTGATCTTGAAAAACGGAGTGAACACTGGGCCCAGGGATCAGCCACGGGTTTTCATAAAAACGAAGGCCATTGGAGCCTTATTTTAGAAATCTGTCCACGATGTTCTTTAGGAAAAATCCTTCCGAACAACTTTTATGTTTTAAATTTTACCCAGTTCGGCCTCTAAGGGCCTTAAAATTCCACTTTCCCGAAACTGGCCAGTTTCGAATCCGAAATGGCAGTTCCGGTTGCTTAGTCCGGTTTACGTCCTATTTCGTGGATTACATCTCGACCGATCACATCGGGAGTCTATACATCAAACAAGCAGCGTTTCTAACGTTCCATACATTCATCCATGTTAATCCATCATACCCATACAGCCCTAACCGAAACCCTAATCCATGGGCTGCATGGTTCCTAGCTAGCATCATGATCACACATGCATCAAACTTTCATCCTTTTTCATTCCTTTCGACTCAAATTGCCGTTATTAACCTCGGCATTCTATTTTGAGCCTCATAGCCTATTTAACGAGAATTCTAACGTCAGCTAATAAAATTATGAATTTCACATTGCGATTCATAATTTTTCATGAAAACATCTTGTAAACACAACATGCGGACTTCTAATTTCTAATAAATAGAGAAATCTTAAGTCCATGAAAAATTCGGGTATTACATAATTGGTGGCCAAATATGAAGAATGAAGTATTAGAATACATGTTGAAATGCCGAACTTGTCAGAAAGTTAAGGCTGATTACCGATATCCTGAAGGAAAATTTCAGAAAATAAGAGCTTCTAGAATGGAAATAGGAGCAAACTACTATGGATTTCATAATAGGATTACTGAGAACTGCAAGTAGGAATGGTATGATTTGGGTTATTAAGGATAGAATAACCAAATCAATCCACTTCATTTCGATTAAGGTCACTTTTTCAATAGAAAATTGACGGAAATCTACATATCTCGGATTATGAGACGGCATGGAATGCCAAAATCGATCATTTACGATCGTGATGGACGCTTTACTTCTCGATTTTGGATGAGCATTCATGATGCTATGGGGTTGAAATCAAGGTTCAGTAAGGCATTTCACCCCAAACAGATAAGTAGTTAGCACAAACCTTCTAGACACTAGAGGATAAGTTAAGATCATGTGTCTTGGATTTTAAAGAGATTAGAATCAAGAGCTGCCACTGTTTGAAATTTTTGTAACAAGTTATCATGCTTTGATTAGTATGGCCCCAATAGAAGCATAGTATGAAAGGAAATGTTAATATCCTATCCAATGGCAGGAAGTTGGATAGAAACAACTTCAACAATGGACTTCATCAAGAAAACTGCTAATGATATCAAATAGGACTAAGTAGAGGTCGACATAACTTTTAACAGACAGAAAAGTTATGCTGATGAACATAGATAGCTCTTAGAAATTTCAAGTTGGAAACGCTGTATTTATTGAGATTATTCCTAAGGAAGGAACAATAAGGTTTAGCGAAAAGAAAAAGTTTGGTCCTAGTTATATAGGACTGTATGAAATCCTTGAAAGGATTGGAAAGGTAGCTTATGAGTTGCTTTACCGCTAGAAGTAGCATCAAAGTATAACGTTGTTCAAATGAAGATGCTAAAAGAAGTGACAAGAACTAGTCGAGGTTCAAATGGATTTGAATTATGAAGAGAAACTAGTTCAAATCTTGGATCGGGAAGAAAAGGTCTTAAGGAATAGAATTATTCCTATGATTAAGGTTTTATGGCAAAACTACAAGGTTGAAGAGACAACCTGAAACTTTGAAGATGAGATGAGAATGAACTACCCCAGTTTATTCTAATTTTCGAGGACGAAAATTTTTTAGGGGGTAGATTGTAATACTTAGAAATTATATGTTGTTGTTTCCTTTTTAAAGGAATGATGTGCCTACCGTAGAGGTATTTGTGAAAAAGCTCGGTTAAGAGTTTTTCATACTATATGTGAGTTCTTATGGTTCAATAAGACTCGAAATAGATTGTTAAGGCTGGCAAACGCCCTTTTAAGTCAAAAATGATGAAAAAGTACGTAATTTTGAAAAAGTCAAAGTTTGACCAAAAAAAGTCAAATTTGACCAAGAAAGTCAAAGTTTGTCCAAGAGTGGTCAACTGGTTGACTTTGCAGTATTATGTGACGCAATATGGAAAAGATACTGTAAAACCCGACATTATGGGCAAGATAGCTCAAATAGGCTTTAAAACCACCTTAGAAAATCAAGCACACCTAGTAAGGATCAAAGGCAAAAAGGACTTGAAAAATAAGAAAAAATTTTATACTGTCCATTTTTACACAGATAAATTTTGGACTGTAGTACAGTATAAAAATGATGTATTTAAATGAACACAATATTAGAAATTTCTGTGTAACTTAAAAATGGACTGTATATTGAGGAAAAGCCAAACAAGGCTTAATATGGATGACATCATCTTATACTCAAATTATGACATCATAATTGAACTAATTAAGCTTGGAAAGAAAGCAAAGAAGGCTCTAGAAGAGATGACATGGCCGGCCACCTCAGGGGCAAAAATGCCAAAATTTTATCTTTAGGGGCTAAATTGCAAATTTTGGAAAATTGATGATGTAAGCATAGTGATGTCATCAAGATGATGTCATCAAGATGAGATAAGCTTGGCTTGATGTAACGCCCCCAAATCCACGTAGGGCTAATTACGCAAACTTGGGTCGCTACTTTACTTGCTTAACTTAAACCTTGAAGAAAATTGCGGAATTTTTTTTTTTCTTTTCTTTTAAAACTTCTTTTGAAACTTCAAAAGACTTAACTTTATTTTAAAATCATGACTTGAAAACTATCCGTGCATAAAACATAAAACCTTAAGCTTATCTTAAACATATCTTAAAACTGATTCTCATTCATAATACTTAACTCCTTGCTATGTACTCACTCGAGTACCGAGCTTTTACCCCTTAGGGAAGCTACTATACTGAAACATAACATAAAAACGTGGACCAGACCCGACCTAATGCGGATCGGTACAAAAAGAGGCAACTCATTGCCATATATACTGAAACCGAAACTGTACCATACATACTTAAAACATAATGTAAACACATTTTACATTTCAAACATATTTTGGAAACCCGTAATGGTGTCCATTCCCACGTTTCACAGTCCGCAGCGCCATCTCTCCACAGCTTTGCATCAGGTATTGCCGGTAGGTAGCTTACCTACAGCATGAACGTAAGTAGTGAGTTAAAAAGCTCAGTAAGCACAATATTCAATCCACATGCAATGAAAATGCAAGCATACGTATGAACCAATTATGATTTCTTATTAATCAGATTATGGTTCCCTACTTAATTATCTCTATACCATGTATGCACGTACTGAGGTACATAACCATGGAGTGGTTGAAGATGGTCCATCAAATCCAACTCAAACCATGAAACAAAATGTTTAACATGGAGTAGTGGAGACAGCCCGTCCAATTCAAGTCAAACCATGGAACATACCGTTTGAACTTACCACAGAGGCAAGCCAGTACAACACAACAATCCTTACTTAACTTATCTCATGTCTTAAGAACTTGTTCTTACCATATAGTTCATTATTAGTGAGCATGCTTCGTGATGCCATGATATCGAACATAAAACATAACTTACTACACCTTAACATAAACATGACATACTGCATCTTAACATAAACATGGCATACTGCATCCTAACATGAAACATGGACATACTGCATCTTAACATGGAACATGGACATACTGCATCTTAACATGAAACATGGACATACTGCATCTTAACATAGAACATGGACATACTGCATCTTAACATAGCATCATGTCATATCTCATTAAAACATAGACATAAACATACTACTTCTTAACATAACACATAACATACTACTTCATAACATCACATCATAAATCATGAAATGCCATTCATGATTTCTTAAAAACAACTTATGCAACAAACATGTGTTCATGCTGTAGGCAGAGTTATACTTACCTTCTGTCCTACGTTCTTGCTTAATTGTCCCAACTAATGCTGTTCTTCTCCTGGTACAGCTGCAGGTTCTGCCTGCTTGACAAAGGACATGCTCTAATTTAAACTTATGAAATGCTGGTGATCTAACCAACATGCTTACCTTACATGGTCTTGATTGTATGTCCCTTTGAATAAAAACAGCTAACTGGGTTACACTTGGTAACCTTGCGTACTAAGCCTTACTAAACCCCTAAGGGTTACTTACCTTAATCCGTAACTATCGGGTCATATCTGATAACCCTTTAGTTGAGCTTAAACGGTATCCTTTAGGGTTACATTGGATAACCCTTAAGGTTAAACTAAATCAATGTTATTAGTTAACCAAAATCAACTATAGTCAACTTTGGTCAACTACGGTCAACTATGGTCAACCCCCCTTATGGGTCAACCTTTGGGCCTCGGGCTTGACCCGGTAACTCAGGTGTAACTCCCGGTTACCTATCGTAATCTAATCGCTTGCTAAAATCTTGCTTGAAAAATCCATTTTCCTTGCTTGGAAAACTTAGGGAAATAAATCCTAAAAATCTTACTTTACTTGTAAAATTCTTTACTTAAATCATAAAATCCAAACTCTTGAATTAATGCTTCGTAAAATTATTTGAGGTTGAAAATCGCCCTTGGAACAGTTTTCCGTAGTCAAAATAATCATTTGATGTAGAAAAACAATTTTCTAAAAACATTTGTGAAACTAGTGGTGCAGGAATTTTCGGATTCCTTGCACACCCTTCGTAAAATAATTCCAATTTAAAAATCGGTTCGTAATCTGAAAAAGTTTTCTTCACGAAAGTTCTAGCTCTCGAAAAATGATAAAACTTTCATGTTTGACAAAAATTCCAATTCGGCCTAGATTCGTACCAGTTTTTATTTGAAACCGGATGGCCCCTGAAAACTGGGTTTGGAGACTTAAAAAGATTAGCCACGGGTTTTGGCACAAATTGTAATATCCGGAATTTTCATGGACTTACGATTTCTCTTTTTATTAGAAATTAGAAGTCCGCATGATGTGTTTTTATGATATTTCATGGAAAACTATGAATGGCCATGTGAAATTCGTAATTTTATTAGCCAAGGTTAGAATTTTCTTTTAATCGGCTATGAGACTCGGAAAAAAAATGCCGAGGTTGATAAACGGCATTTTGAGTCAAAAAGAACGAAAAGGAAAGAAAAAGAATGAAAAAGGATGAAATTTTACGAAAGTCAACTTTGACCGAAAAAATCAAAGGGTTGACCAAAAAGTCAAAGGGTTGACCAAAAAGTGAAAGTTTGACCAAGGACAGGTCAAAAATATTGACCTCGAAAAAATGATGAAATGCAGTATAAGAAGAGACTGCAAAGACTTTTTATAGTCAAGAAAGCAAGAATAAGCCATAAAAATCACCCTAGAAATCAAGCACACCGAATCAAGATTAAAGAGCAAAAAGGTCTCCGAAAAATTGGAGAAAGAAAGTTTTCGGTTCAATTTTTACAAGGAAGAATTTTGGATCAAATTATGGATCACAGTATTTTAATATCTGTGTGACACAAAGGAAAGGAAAAGGAATTAAATTTGAAGAACAAAATGGCCATATAAGGCATTGTGGGAGTTAGTGGAAAAAGACATCAACCCACCTCCCTTGCACCTAATTAAGTGCCACTTGTCCCTCTAATTTTCAGCAGCTATTACTCTCCTTCCCCCCCCTCAATATTCGGCCAACTACAAGAAAAAGAAAAGAAATTGGCTTGGTTTTGGTAACTAAGTGCTCATTCAAGTCCAACTAAGCTAAGGACAACAAGCCATACCCATGACATCATGATTCACTAGCCAAAGCTAGCTAGTGGCAGCCATCTTCCACTCCCTTTGGTCGGCTGCAACAGCCCCTTTTGGCCACCTCAATTTCGGCAAGCAAATGGAAAAAGAAAGGAAGAAGCAAAGGACAAGGCATAAAGCCATAAATCAAGGAAAAGGTGCAACCACTCTTGTCCATCAAGTCCTCTCACTCTCTAGTCATTTTTGTTAAAAAAAATGAGTCAAACCCCATGCCTTTTCCCCTTGAAACTTTCGGCAGCCAACATAAGAAAAGGAGGAGACAAAAGCCTTGATTTAAGGCAAGCAACCAACTACTCAAATCAATCAAGAAAACCCTCCCACCCTTTGTGCTTTTTGTAAGAAAAAGTGAGCCAAAGCTCTTGTATTTCCTTGGGATGTTCAATTCGGCAGCTAAGGGAGAAGAGAGAGAGAGAGATTCAAAGAAAAATTCCTTGGGTTTTTGAGCTTGGAGGTCCGGATCTACAAGGAGTAAAATCTGGAAAAAAAAAAATGCTAGAGGGTTGCTTGTGTTGTTCGGCTATGCTTGGGAGGATCAAGGAGAAATTTTGTGAGTCATGGACACCCATTTTGGGGCAGCAAAACGTGGCTTTAGGGGAGTTAAAATGGTGAAGAAAAATCTGGAATTTTGAGGGTAAACCATGGTGAAGTTCGGCTTGGTGTGATGGAACCAAGAGGAAAGATTTTTGGTGCTCCATGGAGCCAAAAATCCGTGGACTTTGAGAGAGGAAAAAGGTAAGAGAAAACTTGGATTTCTCTCCTTATAAGGTTCGGTTTTGATGAGCAAGAAAGAGCTAACCAAAGCTTCTTGGATTTCTATTTTCTTGCAAAAAAATCCGTGAGCCATGAAGGAGGATTCGGATCCCTTGGAGGAGCCAAAATCCGTGAGCCATGGAACCAAGGAGAAAAAGAAGGATTTTCAAACCCTAACTTGGGTTAAGGTAATTTCTTGAACCAATCTTGGATTTAAGCTCAAGATAAGCATGTTTATGGTGATTCAAAAATGGATTTGTAAGGACATAAGTCCATCTCTTTTTATAGCCCTTGATTTTCGGTGTATGTGCTTGATAGGGATTAGGGTTTGGTTGGCTTATTTTATGATGTTGCTTGCATGATTTTTATGCTTGAAAATGGCTAGGATGCATGCTAGATGTGTTAGTAAAGTCCCCTAAATTTTGGTCACAAATCAGCCCTAAGACAGTGGCTGATTTGGTTGAAGAAAAAAAGATGAATGTGATGCTAGTTAATGGATGCAAGAACAAGAACCATGCAACCCATAGGTCTAAGGTTTTCGGCTTGTGTGGGCTGCATGGGCGTGATGGATGGGCAAGGATGAATGTATGGGACGTTAGATACGTTGCTTGTTTAATGTTTAAGCTCCCGATGTGATCGGTCGAGTTAGAATCCGCGAACTAGGACGTAAAACCGGATTAACAACCGAAACTGCCATTTCGGAGTCGAAACTGGCCAGTTTCGGGAAAGTGAAAATATCAGGTCCTTAGAGGCCGAACGGGATAAAAGTTAAAACATGAAAGTTGTTTAGAACAACTTTTAATAGAGAGCCACACTGACAGATTCTCAAAATAAGGCTCCAAAGGCCTTCGTTTTTATGAAAACATGTGGCTAATCCCTGGGGTCAGTTTTCACTCCGTTTTTCAGGATCAGCCAGTTTCAAACGAAAACTGGTACTGATTTAACCAGAACTGGGTTTTGTGCAAAACATGAAAATTTTAGCATTTTTCGATAGCTACAACTTTCATGAAGACAAGTTTTTCAGATAATAAACGGATTTTTAAACTGGGTTGGTTTTATGAAGGGTGCTCAGGGAATCCGAAAATCCAAGCACCAAAGTTTTACAAAATGTGTTCAAAAAAAATGTAAAGTGTTCTAACCCGTTATTTTGACTACGAAAACCGTTCCAATGACGATTTTCAGTCCTTAATAATTTTATGAAGTCCCGTTTTAAGAAAATGAATTTTTACAAGAGTTTTTGGGATAATTCACCCAAAGCTTTCAAGTTTAAGAAAAATGGGATTTTCCATATGTAAAGGAAAATGAGATTTTTCAAGAAGAGAGTGGAATCTTAAGGTTTAGAATTGAAATTCCACATTTTTCCAAGAAGTAAAGAAAATGAGATTTCTAGCCAAGTATTTTCAAGATTTATGAAGTAAGAGTTTTTACAAGCAAATAAATGGATTTGTGGAAGATAATTATAATGTTTTCCAAAAATAATGAAATGGAGTTTTAAGGTAAAAATGGGTAATCAAGCCGACTACGAACGGTAACCGGAATTATATCCGAGTTAATGGGCTAATCCCATAGCCCAACGTTTAACCCAAAGGGGGTTGACCTTAGTTGACTACATGTCGACTTGGGTTGACCAAGAGTTGACTTTAGGGTTACCCAATATAACCCTAAAGGATACCAAGATTTATGAAATGGGCTAAGACCTAGGGTTATTGAAGAGATAATAACCCAATGGATTATGAACCAAGAAAAAGTAAAACAAAAGCCCAAAAAGAAGGAAGTAACCAATCGGGCTTACAAGAGATATTAGAGGGGACATACAACACACACATCTAGGATTGCTCATAGATGTTGGTTAGGATACCAACATCATATGTCGCGATTTATGGTGAGATAAGTTAACCTTATCTTACACCTCCCTTGATTGAAACAGGAATATGAACCTGTTGAGATATCATGAGGAATGATGGGTCAAGAGCATAGGACCTAAGGTGAGTACAAACCTCACCTGTGGTATGGATAAATAGTAATGTATGTTCAAATGTGAAATGCTATGTTTAAATGCGATGTTTAAATGCTATGCTTTTTAAGATGCTATGTTTTAAAGCTATTATGTTTTAATGAGGCCATGGTTTAAAGAATTTTAAAGACTGCCATATTTTAACGATGCCATGTTTTAAAGTGGCCATGTTATGTTAAAATATGTCATGCGTATTATAAGTTATGATTTTTGTGACATCATAAGGTATGTTCACTAATGATAAGCCACTTGGTAAAAATACACAAGTAAAGTGTCGTACCAACCTCCCCCAAGGTGGAGGATTTTTATGTTAAAGTTATGGATTCGCCCTCTCGTTGATGCGGGAGGGTGTAATCACTTATGTTTTCCTAGAGCAGTTAAGGACCTTGCAAACCCTAACTGTATCTAGAGGCGCGCTATATGTTAAGGGTACGTACACTATGGGGCCCATATGAAAGATAAGTACAAGTTAAAAGGAAATACATAAAGGGACATAAATGGTTCATGCATATGTTTTATGATGAAGTATGTTTCAAGATGTTTAAATGAAAATGTTTTGTGAGATCGCGTTTGTACTTGCTGAGCGTCAGCTCATCATATATATTCCATACTGCAGGTAGAGATAAAAGGCTTGTAGCCTTACTTGGTGGGCTTGGAGATGATGCAGCGAGTGAAGGGCGGTGTGGGATACCACTACGCAATATTTTCCGCATTATGTTTAAGTTATGAAGTTTTTCATGTATGTTAAGTATGAAGTTAATTATGTATGAAATGTTTAAAGCAAGATGCACAATTTTAGTGCATGGGTTTCAAGTCAAAATTTTAAAATGAAATCCAAGTTATGAAGTTCAAAGAAAGTTTTAAAACAATGTTCAAAAGAAGTTTCAAAAAAAAAAAAAAATTATTCCGCATTTTCAAGTATAGTAAGTTATGTATGAAGGTGACGGTTTCGGCGCCCCGCATCCGCGCGGTCAGCCCCGCGTGGGTGTCAGGTGGGTGGTTCGGGGCGTCACATGACGAGCTTAGCGTGTCTAATTATAGATTATGCATATTTACTGTGATGCTTACAGAGCTTACTAGGGGTGTTTGATGGAGTAGTTTGAGTTGAGATTTTTAAGTTTCAATAGTAAATTTTTTTAAATTTTCAGAAAAGACAAAACTTTTTGGGAAAAAGACAAAAAAAATTTTGAGATAGGTGTTTTAAAATGGTGTGCCAAACACCCTGTAAATAAAATTCCCGTTTGAGAATATTTTTAAATATTTTGAAGTTCTTATGGTCTATTTGGATCATAAATTATATTATTGAAGATTAGTTTGGTGAATGAGTTTGAGTTGAAAATTTTAAGTTTTAATAGTAATTTTTGTTGACTTTTAGAAAAGATAAAAAAAAAATTTCAAAAAGATAAAAACCTTTTTCATAAAAAAAATTAAAAAAAAATACAATTTAACTTGAGTTAAACTTGGCAGCCAAATAAGGAATGTTTCTTTAAACTGAATTTTTGTGTTCTATTATAAAATTTGAATTGTGTACTTTTAAATGAAATGTGTATTGGGATAGTTATTCTACAAAATAGCATTTGAGTATCATAAAACTAAAAAAATGAGTCAGATATAAATTTCTAAAATGTGAAAACTTAGATTTTGATTTGGCTTGAATTGTTGTGAAATATAAAAAATAATCAAAAATAATTTCACTACAATATTGGTCCAATCAAATTCATATTACACTTGAGTATAATAATATTTACTGTTGAGGTCGTGACCTGCTCCGGTCGCATACCCTTCCCCGGTAGAAATCAGCGACGTTGAGCCTACTCTGTTTAGGTTCTTGCTCAGGCAAAAGTAACCCGGCTACCTCAGAACGTCAAGGCTGTGCGTGATTGCCCGAGCCAACCGTTCTCAACCTATCTCGATCCGACCAGAGCACCCAGTCTAGGAACCCGGTAATCCGACCATGACCGACCACTCCGTCGATAATTCCCCGCACACCCTGTCAGCATGTGCTCGGGGAACAGGCGCCTACTTCGAGCACTCATCCTTTAGACGCTCACCTTACCAAGCTAGTGTGTGCTCGGAGAACAGGTAACTACCCCGAGCAGATATGCCGCCTTACGTATAAGGTACAACCCCCAATTTCTTGGGTCAAATCACCATTTCCCCTCACCTGCTGCCATCATTTCCTTAACTTCCGCCGTCTGTTCTGGCTAGGGCTAGGGCTTTTCACCCTCAGATAGATGGACAATCGGAAAGGACCATTCAGACCCTAAAGGATATGCTACGAGCATGCGTGATGGACTTCAAAGGAACTTGGGATAAGAAGCTTCCTTTGATCAAGTTCTCGTACAACAACAGTTTCCAAGCTTCAATTGGAATGGCTCTTTACGAAGCCTTGTATGGGAGAAGGTGTAGATCTCCGGTCCATTGGTACGAGACAAGAGAAAAGGAACTTGTGTCTACGAACTTTATTTGAAAGACCACGGAGGCCGTAAAGCTTATATGTCAACGGATGGAGACTGCATTTAGTCGACAAAAGAGTTATGCCGACAAATGCAGAAGGCCTCTAGAATTCCAAGTAGGAGACTTGGTTTTCCTCAAAGTCGCTACATTCAAAGGAGTTATGAGATTTGGAAAGAAGGGGAAATTAAGTCCAAGGTATATAAGGCCATTCGAGATACTCGTAAGAGTTGGTAATGTAGCCTGTAGGTTGGCTTTGCCCCAAGAGTTAGCATATGTACACAATGTATTTCATGTGTCGATGCTAAAGAAATACATTCCGGACCCGTCACACGTACTGGATCATGAACCAATCGAAATTCGTGAAGATCTGACTTATGAGGAGAAGCTGGTCCAAATATTGGCACGAGAAGAAAAGGTGCTAAGGAACAGGGTTATACCTTTAGTTAAGGTATTATGGCTAAATCATGATATTGAAGAAGCGACATGGGAACGCAAAGAGGACATGAAGAGAAGCTACCCCGAATTGTTCTAATTTTCGAGGATGAAAATCCTTTAAAGAGGGTAGGTTGTAAGACCCGAATTTTCATAGACTTATGATTTCCTTATTCATAATAAATTAAAAGTCCGTAATATGTGTTTATAAGATGTTTTATGAAAAATTATGAATAGCAATGTGAAATTCATAATTTTGTTTGTTAAATTCTCATTAAATTGGTTATAAGACTCAAAATAAAATGCCAAGGTTAGCAAACGGCATTTTGAGTCAAAAAGAGCAAAAAAGTACGTAATTTTATGAAAGTCAAATGTTCGACCAAAAAGTCAACTTTGGCCCGAGAAGGTCAAAGTTTGACCAAGAATAGTCAAAGAATTGACTTCACAGTATGATGAAAGGTGGTATAGAAAAGAGACTGCGAAAACCTTCTTTATGGTCAAGATAGTATGAATAGGCCTTAAAACCACCCTAGAAAATCAAGCACACCAAGTTAAGATTAAAGATAAAAAGGGCTCGGAAAAATAGGAAAAAATTTTTACGGTCTATTTTTACACAGATAAATTTTGGAGTGAAGCACAGTATTAAAAATATCTGTGTAGCACAAAAATAGACTGTTTTTAAGGAGAATTAGCCAAACAAGGCCCTTACGGGATGATGTCACCTTGTATTGGAATTATGACATCATAAATTGTTTTTCAAGCTTTGGAAAGGATTCATGAACCTTCTAGCACCTTCTAGGACCGGCCACCTCACCCCCCTTTAGTGTGAATATCAAGTTTTGTGGGGCAATTTTACAATTTCACAAGCTTTCTCCACCTCTATAAATAGGAGACCCATAAATCCATTTTATTCACAAAATCTAGCCAAACTCTTGTCCATTTTCTGCACAAAATCCATGAGTTTGGAGGAGAGAAAGAGAAGAGAAAAACCAAAATTTCCATAGGGCTTTTGCTTGGAAGAGTTAGATCTTGCTCTAGGGAAACCAAGAAAAAAGTTTGAGAATTTTTGGAGACCCATTAGCCTTGTGGCCGAGTGTGAGAGGGAGGAGAAAGAGGAGGGGAAAAACTGAAAAATCTTGGGGGAAAATCTTGTGGTAGTGTTCGGTTTTGAGGTGGATCAACCAAGGAACCAAAAGAAAATTTTTGATACCCTAGCTAGGTTGGACGCCGTGGGTAAGGAAGCCAAAGAAAGGAAGAAATTTCGGTGTCAAACCCTAACTTGGGTCTAAGGTAATTTCTTGAGCCTAATCTTGAAATTAAGTTCAATTTTAGCATTTCATTTGTATTACAAGTTGGATTTGTAAAAACATAAGTCCAATTTAATTTCTAGCCCTAGATGTGTTAGTGTGTGTGTGCTTGGTTAGGTGATTAGGGTGCTTGGCTTATTTATGTTGATTGCTTGCTTAATTTGTGCTTGGAAAATGTTAGGATGCATGCTAGATATGTATGTTGTGTGTCCCCTGATTTTGGTCCGAAAATCTGCCCTAGGCAGTGCTTGATGGGCAGCTAACTTAAGGGTGAATGTGATGATGCATGCTTGAAGGAGATGCTAAGTTATAAACCATGCAGCCCAAGGTTTATGGCAATCGGCTAGGAGCTGCATGGGCACGTGAGTTTGGCATGATTAAATTTTTGGGACGTTAGAAATGTTGCGTGTTTTCTATGTAAGCTCCCGAAGTGTTCAGTTGAGATAGATTCCGCGAATTAGGATGTAAACCGGATTTAAGAACCAAAACTGCCAGTTCGGATCCAAGACTGGCCAGTTTCGGGAAAGTGAAAATTTAAGGCCTTCAGAGGCCGATTTGGGTAAAACGTAAAACATAAAAATTGTTTGGAACGATATTTCATAGGGGGCAACGTGGGCAGAATCTCAAAATGAGACTCCAATGGCCTCCGTTTTTACAAAAATCCGTGGCTGGTCTGCCCAGACCCAGTTTACAGGATCAGCCAGTCTCAAACAAAAACCGACACAAATACAAGTGGAACTAGATTTTTCACAAAACACTAAAGTTTTAGCATTTTTCAAAAGCTACAACTTTTATGATGACAAGTTTTTCAAATTCGGATTAGATTTTTAAACTGATACTGTTTTTCCAAGGACTGTGCAGGGAACCGAAAATTCCTGCACAGGATTTTCTAAAACTAGTTCAGAAAAATTGTTTTCTTTTCCAAAATCACTGTTTTGACTATAGAAACCGTTCCAAAGGCAGTTTCCAGCCCTAAATGATTTTTATAAAGATCCGTTTCGAAAACACGAATTTTTACAAGAAAAATTAAGAGTTTTAAGAAATATTCCTTAACTTTTTAAGTTAAGAAAAAGAATAGGATTTTAAGCCAAGATAAAGCAAAGTAAACATAACGGGCAGTTTTCAGTCCTAAATAGCTTTACAAAATTTTACCCAAGGAAATAAGAATTTTTACAAGCAAATTAAAGGATTTATTGCATTAATTCCAAAAGGCAAGAAAATGGAATTTTCAAGCAAAAATTTGTAAACAAACCGATTACGGACCATAATCGGGAATAGTACCCGAGTTACTAGGCTTAGCCCCAAAGCCCAAGGTTGACCCCGAAAGGGTTGATCATAGTTGACCATTAGTTGACCAAACATTGACTTTGGTTGACCCAATATTCGACTAAGCGAAACCTCAAGGGTTATCCAATATAACCCTAAGGAATACCAATAACCTAGAAATGGGCTAAGAGAAGAGGGTTAATAGAAATAACCCAATAATTAAGGATATTAAGATACAATCCCAAGGTTAGAATGGTAGCCTAACCCTAATTGTATGCATACGACCTTGGTAACCAAGGGTACCTTAGGTAACCTAATGGGTAATCATGTGTAAGTTAAGGGGGACATACAACTAAGATGATTTGTGAAACTTGGTTAGGTCACCAACATTTTATGATAGGATCCTTATCCTATATTGTTTTCAAATAGCAGGAAGTGACCTGCTGTTGCAACCCGATTTGAGGACGCAACACCAAGGATACAGCACAAGAGGTAAGTACAAACCTCCCCTGCTGTATGAAAGATAGTAATCTATTTTCAAATATGCTATGGAACGTTTTGTGCTATGTTCTACGTAATGCTATACTTGCAAAATGCTATGTTTACAAAAGTGCTATATTTGTAAAATGTCATGTTTACAAAAGTGCTATATTTGTAAAATGTTATGTTTACAAAAGTGCTACATTTGTAAAAAAAATGTTATGTTTGTAAAAGTGCTATGTTTGTAAAAATGCCATGTTTTTAAGTCATGCCATGATACGAATGAAGTGTAAGTTATGATATAGTGACATCATGAGGCATGTTCACTAATGATAAACAACATGGTAAGAACACACAAATAAGGTGTCGTACCAACCTCCCAAAGGTGGAGGACTATCCATATTCAAGTTTAATGATTCCCAGAATTGTTAGGGACCTTGCAACCCCTAACTCTATCTGGAGAGCGCGCTTCTGGTACGTACACAAGGGGCCCACATGTAAAGAAAGATAATAAGTTCAAGTTAAAAATTGATGCATAAACGAACATAAATGGTTCATGCATATGTTTTATGATATTGGCATGTTTCAAATGTTTTTGGGAGATTACATTTGTGCTTACTGGGCGAAAGCTCATTAGTTATATTTCATACTGTAGGTAAGAAGCCTGCAGCTTAAATGGTGGGCTTTATATGGACGGTGCGGCGGATGAAGGGCGGTATGGATACCACTACGCATATATTCCGCACCTTTTTCTGAGTTAACAAGTTTTTATATATATGTATATATCATGAAAACAGATTATGTTATATAGTATATTTGGTACTAAAGACTTTAAACAATCTTTTTATGTTAGTACGTATGTATGTAAAAATTACTACGGGCAAACCTAATGCATATATAAGTATGTTGAAAAAAAAAAAAAAAGAAAATTTTATTCCCAAATTTTTAAGTAAAGTATAGTTATGTGACGGCCTTACGTAGGATGAGGGCATTACAGAGCGAGTGTGATCGGAACAGCTGATCACATCGGGTGTTGGTGTCGGAGACTTTTTGGCTTCAACAATTACTTCAATAGTTCGTCCAACTGGATCATTAATTTTATTTTCCGTCCCTCTATATTTAATTAAATGTCTTCATCACATCTTTTGGTCACCTTTAGTATATCATATAATTTTGATCTTGCATCCCCAATGTTGTAGTACGTGAAAAAAAAATATGACTATCTCAATTAATATGTCTTAACCATCTTTGAGACTAATTTTTTAATATAGCCTTGGAAGATATCCGTGTTGGAAGCGAGTGAGACAACTTGTACACCATTTATATGTCTTAATATGCTATTTTATTTAAATTACAATTTTTTTTTGGAATAGGAAAATGCAAAGCAATTTGAAACAATAACGTATTCATCATTATTTTTTTTCATCAAATTTTCATATTAAGACCGTTAATATAATTTAGGTTAGCAAATAATCGCTGAGCTAGTTCTACAGGTGGGAGAGAAAAAATTTGGATAAGAACTCATGAGCAAAGAATAAACATCATACAATGGCCTCACCTCAAACAAAGCTCTTTCTCTCAATCAAAAAATTACTCAGAAATCCATCTTCTATTAGAATCTCCATTACGTTCTTCAAGTTCTTCATTTCTAGAACATTTTTCAAAATTTACCTAAGTTCGTCTCCGGAAGCAACCCATGTTCGTCTTTGGAATGACTATGAGCCCCATCTATAGAACACTCCAGAAAAAGTAACCCATCTCCGGCTTACCTTATTTAGGGTTTGTTTAGTGAATGAGTTGAATTTAAAAATTTTAAGTTTGAGTTAAAAATTTTAAGTTTGAGTTGAAAATTTTTGTTAAATTTTTAGAAAAGACAAAAACTTTTTCAGAAAAAAACAAAAATTGAGATGAAAAAGTACATTTTAGTTGGAAATGAGATGGAACACCAAACAAGGCCTCAAATTTCCATCAATTATTTGATTACTCATCCCACCATTCTTCGATCAGACTATTTTCTTTTAGTCAATTCTCTTGTGTTTGCTTGCAAGTTCTTTTCAGTGATTTGGCAACGGAGGATGTCCTAGGTGCCATCCTCCTTAGATTTCCTCCAAGCCTAATTTGTCCCAAATCATGATGGAGGCCCTACCTTAGTATTCTGCACCAACTCTCTAACATCTCTAGCCACGTTGGAGCCATCACCGCCCAGTCAGAGATAGTCACATTGACACCTCCGACACGTTACTCACCGGATTTACCAGGCCCCATCAACACTTATATGTATTTTTTTTTTTCTATTTAGATAAAATTTTCTCAAATATGTCTAATCATATGCATCACACATGTTTTTAAATTAGTAATAAAAGAAATGCAAGTCCCACCAGTGCTAAATATATGATTAATCTAATTACCTTAAATTGATTAAGAGTTAACTAGATCTTTGGTAACTATTGTCAAACAAGGTCCAAATTAACAGTAGACTTAGGGTTCGTTTGGTGAATGAGTTTGAGTTGAAAATTTTTGTTGATTTTTCAGAAAAGACAAAAACTTTTTCAGAAAAAGACAAAAACCTTTTCAGAAAAAGATAAAAATTGAGATGAAAATTTTGAGTTTGAACTCAGAGCCAAACGAGACCTTAATAAAATAAGAGAAAGTTAATCCTACCTAAATTCTCTTGCTATTTTTGAATCTCAAGTTGCACTTATCTCAATTTTCTCAAGTTAACATTGGGTTTGAACCTATTTGGGTAATATCAATTTTTTTGTTTGAATAATAGTGAAAAAGAAAAATTGTCACTAGATTAAACCTGCAATCACTCAATCCTACTTTTTTTTTTTTTTTAACACCTGCAACAGTTATATTGCAATAAATGTTAGAGAGAGAGAAAAAAAAAAAACCAAAAACCAAAAACAAAAAACAAAAAACCAAAAACCAAAAACCAAAAACAAAAAACCAAAAAAACAAAAAAACAAAAACGAGTGGATGGGGTCTATATGCCTTTGATCAAAAAGATGCTTTTATGCGCTACTTGCCTTTATTCTTTCCCTTTTCCATTTGCCCAATTCTAACCAATAACTTCACACGTTCCTATATTCCAAAACAAGTGCTCTTTAATTTACATAAAGAGAGGAAAAAAGCAAGTAAAAAAGAAACAAATTTGCAAAAGCAAAGCCCATATGAAAACTTAACTAATAAGGTACAAAGACAATAATTCCAGCCAAAACCCCATGCCAAAATTTCCCCGAAAAGTTGATGAAAAATCAAAACTTCAACACATATGAAAACTTAACTAATAAGGTATCCACGCATCACTGTTTTTGCACAAGCACCGGGGGAAAGCAGCAAAGATGGAATAAGAATAAGGCCAAATTGCCAGACATATAGAATAATAAAAAGATCTCTTCCGCCAGGGAAAAAAATAAGATAAAAGAAAAGAAGAAAAAGAAAAAGATCACTTCATGTTACAATAATCCCTAAAGCATTAGCATTTTTGAAAATACTAAGTTTTATCCTTCCTAATTAACTTATATTAAATACAATTTAAAGCTTGAATCTTAAAACTTAAAAATTTCTCCTACTAATAAAAATATTTCTTTGATAATTTTCATATTTTGTTGTTTAATTTTTTTAGTTAATTCATAATTATTTAAGATAGATTGAAAAGTTAATCTTGAAATTTTCAAGAGTATTTTACGACTGATTTAAAAAAAAAAAACAAAACAAAACAAAAGGTGAATTAAGCAATTATATAAGTAAAGTGGGAAAAATGATATTTAGACTAGATATTAAGGGTGTTTTAGTACTTTTGTTTCCTGATGTTTTAATGCCTATCATACATCCAAGCAAATTCCTTTTCATATCATCTTTCACCCTTTTTAAGAGCGCCCACTCCTCTTTTTCTTTCAAAGTTCAGTGACTTATTTCCCACTTCCTTTTTCACATATTCACTTTCAGAAAAAAAATAAAATAAAAAATAAAAAAGGGATCGAAGATCTGATAATTTAAAAAATAATTGATTTTGGAATCATTATCATTTAGAAAATAGAATAATTTCTAAAATGATATTTGAATAAATACTGTAAACAGTTATTTGAAAAAATGAGTTTCTAACAAATCCCATAAATCTTAGTATATTTTAATATCATACATGGATTTTGATTTGTTTCTTTCTTCGTCACCAACACATGGAAAAAAAATCATCTTAATTAAAAATGAAATTACAAAAAACTATAGCATTTTAAAACTTCAAACATAATTAAAAAACCTTTTAAATCAGAAAAATATTACAGTGTAAAATAGGTTTGAAATGAAAATGAAAAGAGTGAAAATTAGGATGATTTTTATAAATGAGTTTCATTCTCATATGTAATTTCAGGTCACTAAACATTCTTTGAAAATAAAGCAAATCACATACACGAAACAAACGGCCCAGACCTTTTATAGGTTTTTTTCTTTTTTTCCTCTAAAGTTTTTTGTGACTTTTCTCTACACCCTGTGTATTTGCAATTCATTAAACAAAGTTCAAAATTTTGATGAAGAATTTAAACAAAGATGAAATTAATGTATGTAATATCAAATTTTTTGGGTGCAAACATAACATTCAAAGTGTTTCAACGCCAAAAAAAAAAAATTGACATAATCTAAAATGATATATTTTTTTAAATAATCAAGTGTTTCCTTAAAAAAAAAAAAAAAAACATAACATAAAACAAAACAATTTCGTAGTTATTTAATTTAATAATTGCATACGTCAAAAGTCATTTTTTATTTATTTACGTCTATGCACAAAATGAAATATAAAGAGTGTGCGTTTGGTAAAACAATTTGAGTTGAAATTTTTAAGTTTGAATTGGTTGACTTCTTAAAAATTAGTTATAATTTTTGTTGACTTTCAGAAAAAGATAAAAAACTGATATGAAAAATTTGAGTTTAAACTTATGAGGCAAACGGATTATAAAAAAAATAAAAGAAATTGTGAAAAAAATAACCCATTTTATTTATTTATTTATTTGCCAGAAACTCGTTTAATAGCAAATAGAGGCCAAACAAATCTGTAATGAAACATTAAAAAAAAATTCTGTAAAGAAAAACAAAAACGTTAAAAATTACTCTTTTTATAATCTTTTGCGGGAGAAAAAGTTTTTAAACAAAAAGGAGCCTAATTTAAAGAGCAAAGGCGAAAGTTGAAATATGGCTCAGAGGGAAAAAAAAAAGGGGTGTTTGGTGAATGAGTTTAGTTTAAAATTTTTAATTTTAAATAGTAATTTTTTAGAAAAGATAAAAAAAATTTTCAGAAAAAACAAAAAATTTGTTCAGAAAAAGACAAAAATCATGATGAAAAAAGTATAATTTAGTTCAAAATGAACTAACAACCAAATACCCCCAAAGTGAGCCTACATGTAGGGCCCACATCAGAATGATTTGATGGTTAGTCATGTGACACCATCCTATGCAGGGCCCACATCAAAACGATTTTATGCTCTGTCATGTGATATCAAGTTGGAACCCACTCGGCTATTTAGGATCGTTGAAATAGAGTGCATTCCCTTTATTTCTTTTCCCTTCGGCAATCATATTCATTTTTTAATCCAAGAAATATTTTGAATGTTAACCTTTTTTTTTTATTTTTTTATTTTTTTATATTTTTCTTTTTATTTCATATAAACAAGAACACACTTATAATCACATGAGACAATCGACTAAAGGATATTCAAGAAGAAAAACCTTAAGAATCCATATATAGATTTTAATAAATTATAACTACCACTGTAAAAGAATTTATGATACTTATGAATTACTTAATGCGCTCCCTTTCGTTATATAACATGTTGTAGGTAAGCAAAAACATCGAATACCCTTGGATGCCTTTTAACCAAAGCTCATCGTTAGATCTCTAATTCAATAACCATGCATATCCATGTGAATTTTTCCAACATTTTTCCCTGTGAATTTTCTCTACTCCACGTGTATTTGCTTCATTAAACAAAGTTCAAAATTTTGATGAAGAAATTAAACAAAGATGAAATTAATGTATGTAATATCAAATTTTTTGGGGTGCCAACATAACATTCAAACTGTTTCAACGCAAAAAAAATAAAAATAAAAAATAAAAAAATTGACATCATCTTTTTTTTTTAGATAAATATTTTACATCATCTTTAATGATTCATTTTTTTTTTAAATCGAAAGTTTCCTTATCAAAAAGCATAACATAAAATAAAACAATTTCGTAATTATTTAATTTAGTAATTGCATACGTCAAAAGTCATATTTTATTTATTTGCCTCTGTGAACAAAATATAGGAAATGTAAAGATTAAAAAAAATAAATGAAATTGCGAAAAAGAAAAACCATTTTAGTTATTTATTTATTTATTTTCTAGAAACCCGTTTAATGGCAAATAAAGGCCAAACAAATCTGTAAAGAAACATTAAAAAAAAATCTGAAAAGAAAAACAAAAATGTCAAAAACAATTTTTACAATTGGGAATGTCCGTGATAGAGCCTTTTTGTAGAACAATATCATAAAGTTTAATAAAGCTCTATTTTAGGATCAATCAGATCAAAGGGGGTGTTTGGTTTAATGTCTCAACTCTAACTAAACTGTATCTTTTCATCTTAATGAAGAAGAAAAACCTTAAGAATCTATATATAGATATTAATAAATTATAACTATCATATAATTATTAACCGTAAAAGAATTCATGATACTTATAAATTACTTAATGCGCACCCTTTCGTTGTATAACCTGTTGTAAGTAAGCAAAAACATCCAGTACCCTTGGATGCCTTTTAACCAAAGCTCATCGTTAGATCTCTAATTCAATAACCATGCATTTTCATGTGAATTTTTCCAACATTTTTCCCTGTGAATTTTCTCTACTCCACGTGTATTTGCTTCATTAAACAAAGTTCAAAATTTTGATGAAGAAATTAAACAAAGATGAAATTAATGTATGTAATATCAAATTTTTTGGGGTGCAAACATAACATTCAAAGTGTTTCAACGCAAAAAAATAAAAATAAAAAATAAAAAAATTGACATCGTCTTTTTTTTTTTTTACATAAATATTTTACATCATCTTTGATGATTATTTTTTTTAAAATCGAAAGTTTCCTTATCAAAAAGCATAACATAAAATGAAACAATTTCGTAATTATTTAATTTAGTAATTGCATACGTCAAAAGTCATATTTTATTTATTTGCATCTATGAACAAAATATAGGAAATGTAAAGATTAAAAAAAATAAATGAAATTGCGAAAAAGAAAACCCATTTTAGTTATTTATTTATTTATCTTCTATAAACCCGTTTAATGGCAAATAAAGGCCAAACAAATCTCTAAAGAAACATTAAAAAAAATCTGAAAAGAAAAACAAAAATGTTAAGGCTCCGTTTGGGGTTCAAGTTCAAACTGTACTTTTTCATCTCAGTTTTTGTCTTTTTTTGAAAAAGTCTTTGTCTTTTTCTGAAAAATTTTTTGTCTTTTTCTGAAAAAATCTTCGTCTTTTCTGAAAAGTTAACAAAAATTTTTAACTCAAATTATACTTTTTCAACTCAAACTCATTTACCAAACAGACCCTAAAAATCAATTTTTACAATTGGGAATGTCCGTGATAAAGCCTTTTTGTGGAGCACTATCAAAAAGTTTAATAGAGCTCTATTTTAGGACCAATCAGATAAAAATGTATGGAAAGGATTGTGGAGTTGCACATGACCGTAGAGGAGGACTCCCATGAAGCTCGTGTACAATACCCCTAAGCCCTCTGTCTGGCTCTTTCATTTTGAAGCTTAGCTTCAGAAGTGGGGCCATTTGAGTTCCTACTTTTTATCTACTCGAGTCTCTGCACCAAAAATTAAAAAAAATAAGTAAATAAAAAATTTTTCTTCCTTGCCAAAGTTTCCGCTAGAAATACTCTCACAATACCTTAACCATCACCTAAGAATAAATAGGAAGAAGTTCTCTTTGTGACAATATTTTTTCTTCAATCTCATGAGACGCAAAAGCAAAACTTGAAATTTTAGAATTCTCTTCTTTCCTCTATTTTCGTTTTTGGTTCCATTTTTTGGTCCCAAAAGCTAGAAAATAGTTAATTTCTTGGATATTGCCATAGATGCAGGCTAAAAAAGGATAAATATTCAAAAGTGTATAGCTTAGCTAGCCTCTCACCATCAAATTCATATCTATACATATATAATAAATCTCAAACTGAGTTACTGTGTGCTTCTGTCTACTTAAGTTTTGTCCAAAATGTTAAGTTTTCATCCAAAATGAAACGTTTTGGATGAAAAACTTTTTAAAGTTTTTTTTCTTTAAGTTTTTTTTTTTTCAGCCCAATTATTTTTTTTTTCATTTTTTCATTTTAATCCCTTTTTTTGTATTGGTTTATTTTTTTTATTTTAATTCTTTTATCTTTTTAGTCTCTTTTTCTGCCTCTTTTATTATTATTATTTTATTTTTTTATTTTCAGGTACTTTGTTGTTTTTATTTTATCTATTTTTTACTTATATATTTTTTCTTATTTAGATAATTGTTCTAAATATATCCAATCATGTGCATTTTGCATGCTTCAAACTAATATAAATGCATAGATATATATATATAATTCATATATGCATTCCCCTTTAAAAAATGTATATGGAAAAAGAAAAATATTACTGAATGATTTTTTTTTTTTTTTTAGTTTGAGAGTGTAGGACATTAATTTTACGCTTCAGTCTGATATGTAATTATTGTTAAATTATAGCTTGATTAATTAAGCGAATGTTATGATCCCAATATTATGATCATCGTGTATACATATAATCATTGGACGTAGTCAATATGGTTGACTTCAATAAGATGAAATGAACCTGCAGAAGATACTAATAAATGTATGCGATGATGTTTGCCATTCAAATATGTAGTGCTGTTGGAAACATAAATTGATAAAAATAAAAGGAAGTCATTTTCTTTTGATTTTTGTCTTCGAAAGAGAAATATTCCTTTGGAAAAAGTTGTCGTCTCACACAGTGTGAACGTGAAAATTATGGTGGGGAAAATGAAAGGTTCAATTCATTCAATGTATGTCTGTTTTTCCACCTCGTGTAATTGAAGAGATGGACCTACATGCTTTATGTATGCAATGGACAAACGCTTTAGTTTCTATCAATAACTAGTCATGTTTTTGGCCCCACTATGTCGGGACCAAGTCTTTGCTGTTTTTTCACAGTGGGACAAATTCGAAAAATTCTTAATTAGTTTAGTCCATTTACAGTGAAAAAAAAAAACAAAAAAACAAAATCTATGTTCTGTCAAATTCGAGTTGGAGTTGGGAGAGAAAGAGAGAGAGAGAGAGAGAGAGAGAGAGGAGATAAACAGAAAAGAGTGGGAGGGCAAGACTTATTATAATTTTTCTTTTTAATTTGAGAATACAAAATTTTGAACTAAAATCATAATATGACGACTACCTTTTTTCCATAATTTTCTCCCTTGTGAACTTATATGTAGCATGATTGAATTTTGGTTTATATAAAGTTTTATGTTTGGACTATGAGTAAAGTTGAAACTGTTTTAAAAATTTAAAAATAAAAAATAAAAAAAAGGAAGAGAAGTGTAGAGGGGAGGGGGAGGGGGAGGGGGAGGACCTGGGTCGTTTGGGTGAGGAGGGGGAGGACCTGAGTCGTCGGCGAGGGGGGTGGAGGCCAAAGGGCTCGTCGGCCAAAGGGGACCATCGACGTTTAGGGGGATTCTAGCCTAGGGGAGTTTTTTCAATTTATTTTTTTGATGTATTATTTTTTAATTTTTAACCTATAATAATATAAAGTAAGCTACGTTATAATTATCATATATAAACAATATTTCAGCTAATAACTTAAAAATATTTTATTAATAGGATATTATTAAAGAAATTTTACTATAGTTTTATCCCATTTAAAGAGAAAAAGTGAAAATTGAAAGATGGGCTCTGACGGAAAAAAAAAAAAAAAAAGGAGAAAAAAAGAAGAAAAAAGAAAAAAAAAAAAGAGAGAAAAACTAGCATACGTGTAGCGCTCTTATCAAAATGATGTGATGGTCAGCCATGACACCATGTTGGAAGTTGGGTCCACTCCAGTTATTTAAGATTAAGGGTGACAATTTGTGTTATGTGTCGGATTTGTATCGTGTTAGAACCGTATCGATTTTTTTCTACCAAACACGACCCGCGACACGAACACGACACAAAACCGCAACATGAATACGATACGAACCCCGTCACGGGTTGACACGGCATGAACCGAAATTGACATGCGACACGAAATTTATATCTTTATTATTTCAAGTCCAAATAAAATAAGATCTATGTACTCTTTATTATTCTTCTTAACCACACATAACCGTAATCAAAAAGACCTGTTTATAGACTGCTAATGGGCCATAATATCAGCTCCAGTCCAAACTAAAGAAATATAAACTAACCCTAATTGAAGTCAATGAGGCAAGGAGAAAGCACTGAATGACACAAATTTGAAAACCATTGAGCTTATATGAAACAAAAATTTGAGACTAGATCAATATGACACAAGATAAGACTAAAATTTGTGTCGTGTTGATTAAGAATGAAAAATTTATGTCATTTTAGTCAATTGATTAAAAAAGTGACTATTTGGATAATTTTCTCAATTCCGTAACACTTCGAATCGGGGCTTCACAAACCGCAGCATCCACAGGGGGCAGCCCCTTAAATTGCTTTTGCAAACAAAGCAATACAAAAGCTAGTGGAGATTTCTATTCAATAATAATAATAATAATTCATTGTGATTAGCAACTTTAATTCACAAAATTATGTTCGACTAGTGTCATGAATTAATGCAAAATGTGGAGCCACAAGAAACATAGTGGTACACGTCTTCAATGGAAATTTGCCTTTAAGAGTTTTGACTGTGAAATATAGAGTCAGAATTTGTTATGCCAAATGACAACTATTCTCCTGTGGTTTACGGATTTAATCATTGTTTTTGGAACTGAAAACTCAAGAAAATATCTAGCTCTTTTTTACCTTTTTTTGCTTAAAAAAGCAGTAAAGATAGAGGGTAGTGTACTTAAATGACTCTGATGGGCAGTGCATCTTGTATATGATACGAATTTCTAACGAAATAGATTGAGATATACTCTGTCTATTGTGATCAGGCTGACTCAAACCCACAACTTTGACGAGAAGGAGTAGAATGGATAGCTTTACCATCTTATTTTTTAATGGTTTGTTTTATAAGTGTCTACCTTTGAAATTTGAAGTTCGCTAATAAAATAGCAATTACTCCCACCTACAGATAATGTAAAACAGGTTCCCCAACTAAAAGTTGTATGGTTTATGTTCTCAAGGTTCGTGCGTTAATGGACCCCGAGAGTCTAAAAGTGTATCCTATATCCAAGAAGTTCTTGCATCTTGACCTACGTTTTACTTAAGCATTCGTTTGGTATATCATTTTGGACCTAAAGTTTTTATATTAAATTTTGTCTTTTTCTGAAAAGTTAACAAAAATTATAATTAATTTTTAAAAAGTCAACCAACTTGAATCTAACTATTCTGTTTCTAACCGGTGCACCAACCTAAAAGTAACCAAATGCATTTTATTATTGACTCCTTTTTACCTTCTTTTATCCCACAACAGCTATATAATGGCAAGAATTTCGTTTCCATTTCTGCTCCAAAGTTTAAGTGGTGTTATCTCTGTTACTCTAATTGTTTCATTTTCGCAAGTGAGAGTCCTTTGAACTGATCAGTTGGTCGGGAGGATCAGGTATGGTTTCATTTCCTTGGAGCCTTGTTTTTTCTGCTTTTACTGTTTGTTTTTCTTCATTTCTCATTTTGTCCTAAAGTCCATTATCTTTTTAAGTGAAATTGTGTTGGTACTTTTGGGCTTGCATTTTTGTTATTGCATACAAGGAGCTAGATTTGTTAAACCTAATTTACCTTGGACCCAATTTTTCTTAAATGATCATGATTTGATCAACTTTTAAATGAAGAGCTATAAATTTTAGTCCAACTTTTCAATGATCATCAATTTATTAAAAATGAATATATGTCATTTTTTATTTTATTCTTCATTATATTGGCTGACTAATTAGGAATTAATAACGCTAGGAGTGATCTCAACTTAATTGCAGAGAAAATTATGGACATATCTGTTGATGTTGATCACACATCTCGAGAACAGAGCAATATTGAGGATGATCAAACCTGTGGTTGGAGAGGAGAGCCTCCAGTTTCCAGCAAGCGAGAGCCTCCTACGCCAGTGGCGAATATAGAAACCAGCAATCGCTGGCATATAGTCAGGGTTCCATCGCATGTACGTGTAGTCGACGAATTGGCCTACACCCCCAAGATTCTCTCAATAGGTCCGCTACACCATGACGCACCAAGTTTGAAAGCCATGGAAGCTCATAAGTTGCGGTTTCTCGAACGTCTTCAAAACCAAATTACAAGCGAATATATTAAAACAGTGATTACAGGTGCCATGATAAATTTGGAGAGTGAGACGAGAAAATGCTACTCGGAGGAGTTTGATCACATCAACAGTAGTAATTTCGTCCAAATGTTGGTGCTTGATGCTTGCTTCATCGTAGAGTTCCTTCGCTTACATGAGAAAGCCAGCAAGGTATTTATAAAATAATTCAAAGAAAATATTATATGTAGTGCTTGTTATTATTTTCCCCATATATACAATTTCACCGTACCAAATAAATGTTTCTTCGACATCAAGCTAGCCGGATTGTGGCAACATCAGATTAGCTTTACCAAAACAAAAACTGGTAAAAACTGGTTTAATATGAAAGAAGGAATATATGATAAGTTAATATATATACGTATTATTATTATTATTATTATTATTATTTTTGTTAACAATATGAATTTCTGAGCAGGGAGAAGATGTGATGGAACCAGTTTTTGGAACACGATGGATGCTGCCCGTCATCGGTCGGGATTTACTGATGCTTGAAAACCAGCTTCCTATGTTCGTAATACGAGAAATATACAATCTAACCAGCTTCAAAACGGAGAGCGAACAAACTCCACTAGTCGATCTTGCGCTCCAATTTTTTGAAACTTTAAGGCCTTTTAAAGACAAATTGCCAAGCAAAATAAGTGCAAGCGTAAGAGAGAGCGATATTTCTCATCTTCTTGGTCTGTTCCAAGCTAGCTTTGTTTTAAGCACTGATGAATCTTCATTTGGCAATATCGGAGGGAAAAGGTTGAATGATTACGATAGATTTCCTGGGAAGGGTTGGGTTAACAATGCGACAAGGCTGAATTTCGCCGGCATATCATTTTGTCCCCAATCAGACGATAAGCTTCTGACCATTGAGCTTGAACACCGGCGGCTAAAGATCCCGACTCTCCTGCTTGACGATGGCACAAGCCCGTTGTTAAGGAATTTGTTAGCCTACGAACAGAGCAATCGATATGCTGCACCTTATTTCACTTCTCTTGCAGTTTTCATGGATAGTATCGTGGACACTCCGAAGGATGTCAACATTCTTCGCAATGCAGGAATTATCAAACAAGTGAAAGGTGGCAACGATGAAATAGTCGATCTTTTGAACAGTCTCACAAGGGAGCTTGAGTTTGACATCAATGACTGTTACTTGAGCAAACCAATTCACGACATCAACAATTTTTGTCGATCATTCAAGGCCAGGATATGCATTATGGTTCGGACTACTGGCCTTTGGAAGAACTTTTTGCCTATTTTCTTGGCATATATTTCCCTCCTGCAGACAGTGATTTACATTCGTCACCTCCCCGGTGATGGAAACAATGATTCTACTCTTGCTCCAGCTCCCTCTCCTCTTTAATTAATTAGCTGTATATCTGGTATCTACATTTTGAATTCAAGTTTTGATGTGATAATGTGACGTGAAGAGAAGTTATCCAGATGGGACTATCTAGTGTGAACTACTCTCACCAAACCGTTGAACTTATCCATCCTAACTCCGCCATTTGCTTTCGACGCATCCCCCGTCATTTTAATTGTTTGGTTGATTGTATTGCTCGTAGTCGTAGTGTGTTAGGTTTTGGCCTTGCCAATGGTTCTATTTTCTTTCATGACTCTGATGTTGAGGAAGTGGATCCCTCTGTGACCACTACTTTTTAGCCTTTTCTGCTTCGATAAAGTCTTTTCGGTAGCAACCAGAAAAAAAAAAAAAAAAAAATTTATATCATCTCACCAAAATTGCTTTTAACATTCCGACATACTGTTAATACAAATATAAACTAGTATCGTCTTACTAAAAGTGGTACTAGCAAACTGCTGGACCGAAACACTTCACTACAAAATAATTTAAGTCTTTCTATGTAACAATCCGCCTTGCACAGGCCATTACACTGCTGAGCTTACTTACTTACATACTTATACATTAGCTCAAAACACAGCGGAAATTTTTTTTTTTTTTTATTTTATACACGAATTAAAACGTGTTCTTCGAAAAGGTGTCTGGATAAAATATCATTACATAATTATAAAAACTCAAAAAGGTCAAAACGCGTAGCGGCATAAAGTCCCACGATTTCACAGCTTGCCTTGCCACGCCTCGTCACCTTGCATCACGCATTACTGACGGGCTGCTTACCTATAGCACAGACGTAAGACAGTGAGCTTTCGCTCAGCAAGTACAACTGTCTCGTCCGCGACTTACTTAAACCATATCGAAAAAAAAACATTTCTAACTTAACATACATAGCCATTCATAATCACATAACATTGTTCATAATAGCAAAAACTAACTATGCCTATACACGCATGGTCCAGTTATGCTCGTATTTACTTTCTTTGCTTATCATTCTTTTAGGGCCCTTACCTTGGTGTTCGTACCCGGCGCGCGACTATAGAGTGGTTGGGGCGGGCAGCCCATTCCAACTCAAACTGTAGTCCAACCCGACCTCGAACGGGTGGGACTACACCGGCAAGCTCGCTTGCCTTCTTCTGTTTCTTATCTTTTCTTAACCTGATCTTGAGTTTATTTATCTTGTAGGAATTTAGTGAACATGCAATCGTGATATCACATAATCCTAACTCATACTGAACATTAATTCATTTTTGATCATGCTTTCTATATATGGCATACTAGCACAATTAACATGGCAATTAACATTTCGCACAGCATCACATAGCAGCATATAACATTTCATAACATGCACTCTTAACATGCATCTAACTTTACTTGGTAAGCATCAACTAAAGCCTATACTGTAGGCGGAGTTGTACTTACTTCGTTTCCTGCTAAGTTCTCACTCTCGCTGTCCTGATTCGGAGTACAGCTACATGTCCTCTCCTGCTCGAGAAAGGACATAGATGAGATTCCGTTTCTGATTGTAGAATGTTGGTACCCTAACCAACATACCTACTACAACCTAGTTGTATGTTCCCGTCAGATAACTGACTTGTCCAAATGGGCCTTTTATTGCTGGGGATTAATTTGAACTTGATTAATCCCTTAAGAGGCTACGTTGGATAACCTCTTAATTATCTCCTTGATTTACTATTGGATTACTCTTTAATACCTTGGACTTACCATTCTATTATAGCATATTGGGTCAATGGCCTTGACCCATTTTGCTTGGCCTATTAAACTTATGGTATTCCTTAGGGTTACGTTGGATAACCCTTAAGGTTACCTCTTTCTTGTTGTGAGTCAACCAAAGTTGACAATTAGTCAACTACTGGTCAACTCTTGTCAATTTTGGGCCCTTTGGGCCTAAGCCCAATAACTCGGGTCCTAATCCCGGCTACGGCCCGTAATCGGCTTAATTACCATTTTCTTTTATTTTGAAAATACATCTTCTTATTCTTAATTTTTATTTTCTTAATTTAAAATCACATTTTCTTCCTTTTGCACTTTTACAAAATTTTTCTCAAAAATCCGTAAAACTTTTTATAAAATTCCGACTTTTGAAATAATTCCTTATAAATGTCATTTAAGGTCGAAAACCGCCTTTGGAACGGTTTTTGCAGTTAAAATAATGGTTTAGAACACTTTACAATTTTTTTTGAAAACACTTTGTAAAACTTTGGTGGAGGAATTTTCGGATTCCTTGCGCACCTCTCATAAAACACGTCTATTTTAAAAATCCGTCGAGAATTTGAAAAACTTATCTTCACGAAAGTTGTAGCTATCGAAAAATGATAAAACTTTCATGTTTTGCGAAAAATCAAATTCTGCCTACATTGATACCAGTTTTTTTTTTGAAACCGGCTGACCCCGAAAAATCTGGGTGAAACTGAGCCCAGGGGTCAGCCACGGGTTTTGTTGAAAACGAAGGCCTTTGGAGCCTTATTTTGATATTCCGTCTACGGTGTCCTCTAGAAAAACTTGTTCCGAGAAACTTTCATGTTTCAAATTTTAACCCATTCGGCCTCTAGAGGCCTTAAAATCTCATTTTTCCAAAACTGGTCAGGTTCCAACCCGAATCTGGACAGTTTCGGTTTCATTTTCGGTTTGCGTCCTATTTCGCGAATCTAACTCGACCGAACACTTCGGGAGCCTACGATTCAAACACACAACATTTTCCAATGTCCCATTAAGCCCAAAAATCCGATCTAATCAGTTTTTGCAACCCAAAATTAAAAACAAAAACCTAGGGTTGCTTGGGTTCTAGCATAACATACTTCCACACAAGCATCATCATTTAAAGCCCTAACTAGCATGCATTTTTCTTGGCTGCCTAGGGCAGATTTTGGCCACAAATGGGGACACACAACCTAAGTTTCTCTAGCATGAAATTTCATACAAAAATCATCACAAATCAAGCAAGATTTTAAAGCCACACAATCCTAGAGCGAGAAATCAAGCACATACTACTAATCTACAGCAAAAATAGAATTTGGACTTATGTCCACACAACCCCATTGAAGACTCAAATTGAACTTGAAATAAAGCTCAAAATAAAGGGGGTTAGGGTTTGAGAGATTACCTAGAACCAAGGCTAGTTTGGTTGGAAAAATTTCTTCCTCCTCCTAGCTCACCAAGGCTCACGGCTAACCTAGGAAGAAATGGAGATCCAAGAAAAAAAATTTGTTGACTCTTCTAGCATCTTCCAAAGTCGAACTTCAAGAAGGAAACCCCAAGAAAAATTTCAAGAATCACTCACCTTTTCTCCTCCTTCTCTTGGTCGGCCACACTAGGAAAATCTCACAAAAAATCTCTCAAATTTTTCTTGCTCTTACTCCCTTGTAGAACCGGACTTCCAAGCTCAAAAACCCAAGAAATTTTTCTTTGAATCTCTCTCTCTCTCTTCTCCCTTAGCTTCCGAATATCATGAAGAAAAGTGCAAGAGGTTAGCTGCACTTTTCTATAAAAATGCATTGGAAAAGGGAGGGTTTGTGTGATGGACAAGAGTAGGTGGTTTCTTGCCTTAATTTAAGGCCTTTGTCTCCCTTCTTTTTCTTTTCTTTTCCTTGGTTTTCTTTCCCAAGGTTGCCGAGCCTTTGATGTCCGGATGAGGGGGGAAAAGGGCTGCCACATGAGGTAAGCTAGAGTGGGTGGAGAGGTGATGTCATGCAACAAGGGTGATGGTTTAGCTTAGTTAGGTTCCAATTGGCTAGTTACCTTCCAAACTCATTCTCCCTTTTCTTTTCCTTGTGCAGCCGAATATGGAGGGGAGGGAAAAAAAAACAGCTCCACATGCTAGCTTAGGCTAGTAGACAATGAGGTAATAGGTATGGCATAGGTCCTTAGCTTAGCTTAGGCTTTATTTGGCATTTTGGGCTCTAAAAATTCATTTTTGCTCTCCTTTGTGCTACACAAATAATTTTAATATTGTAGTTCTTCAAAACACAATATTTTTACCTCATATTAAAGTATAAGATTTATCTGTGTGAAATTTAGATCGAAAAATATTTCTCTCACATTTTTCCAAACCCTTTTTGCCCTTAACTCTAACTCGGTGTGCTTGATTTTCTACGGACATTTTAAGGCTTAATCTTGCTAACTAGTTCACAAAACTTATTCTCGAAACTCGTTCCGCGCTGAACTCAAAAAATCTCAAAAAGTCAAAGGGTTGACTTTTCGTCGGTCAAACTTTGACTTTTTCGGTCAAAGTTGACTTTCGTAAAATTTTGTACCGTTTCGATCCTTTCGACTTGAAAGGTCCGTTTTCGAGTTTAGAAATAAATTTTGAGTCTTCTCGACCCATTAGAATTCACAAAACTTCTCAAAACCCCCAAACCGAGTTTTTTCACGAAATTTTTCATAAAGTGAAAATAATTCCTTAAAAGGGAAATGTACATGGGAAAAAAAAATTTGAATATTACAATCTACCCCCATTAAAAATTTTCGTCCTCGAAAATTAGAATAACTCGGGGTAATTCTTCCTCATCTCTTCTTCTAATTCCCAGGTTGCTTCTTCAACCTTGTGGTTTCGCTACAAAACTTTAACTAAGGGAATTGTCTTATTTCTCAAAACTCTCTCTTCCCTATCCAGTATTCAAACGGGCTTCTCTTCGTACGTCAAATCTGTTTGGACCTCAACCGGTTCCTGACTGAGGATATGGGAAGGATCTGGCACATACTTTTTCAGCATTGACATGTGGAAAACGTTGTGCATTGACGCTAGCTCCGGTGGTAGGGCAAGCTTATAGGCTACCTTGCCGACCATTTCGAGAATCTCAAACGGTCCGGTATACCTTGGGCTAAGCTTACCTTTCTTTCCAAAACGCATTACTCCTTTCATCGGAGCAATCTTGATGAACACCGCATCGCCGACTTGGAATTCCAGCGGTCTTCTTCACTTATCGGCATAGCTTTTCTGACGGCTAAAAGCTATGTCAAGCCTCTGCTTTATCTTCTTGACATCTTCGGAGGTCTTTTTGATGAAGTCGGTGGTATGAAGTTGCTTCTGCCCAACTTCTTGCCAATGGATCGGGGATCGACATTTCCTCCCGTACAGTGCCTCGAATGGAGCCATTCCGATCGAAGCATGATAACTGTCGTTATATGAAAATTCAATCATTGGTAGCTTCTGATTCCAATTTCCTCCGAAATCCAGGACACATGATCTTAACATGTCTTCTAGTGTCTAGATAGTCCTCTCCGATTGGCCGTCAGTTTGGGGGTGAAATGCTGTGCTGAACTTGAATTTCGACCCCATGGCAGCATGCACACTCATCCAAAAGCGCGAGGTGAAACATCCATCACGATCCGAGATAATCTCCTTTGGCACTCCATGATATCTGACGATCTGAGCCACATAAATCTCTGCCAGTTTTTCCACCGAAAAAGTGGTTTTTATTGCGATGAAGTGGGCCGATTTGGTCAATCTGTCCACAACGACCCAGATCACGTCATTTCCGTTCGAGGTTCTGGGCAATCCTACTACGAAATCCATAGTAGTTTGCTCCCATTTCCATTCTGGTAGCTCGATCTTCTGTAAATCTCCTCCCGGATGGCGATGTTCGGCCTTAACTTTTTGGCAAGTTAGGCACTTCGACACGAAATCTGCCACCTTGTTCTTCATATTCGGCCACCAATAGTTTTCTCGGAGGTCCTGGTCCATCTTGGTCGCTCCTGGGTGTACCGAATATGGCGTCTTGTGAGCTTCTGACATCACCTGTTCCCTCAAGGTTTCCACATTAGGCACGTAAATTCTGTCCTTGAAGTAGACAACGCCATCAGTAGAAGTCCTAAACTCCTTACTCTTTGTGCTAAAAAGTTGCATTTTCAGCAAAAAGGGATCTTTTTCTTGGTGCTTTTTGATGGAATCCAGGAGATCGGACTGAAGAGTCAGAGCAGACAATCTCCCGGTCAACATTTCCAAGTTAAACTCAGAAATTTCCCTTTGTAGAGGCTTAGGAAGTACTTTGATAGACATCAGCGTGCCTACCGATTTCCTACTTAGAGCGTCTGCCACCTGGTTTGCCTTACGTGGGTGGTAAAGGATCTCACAATTGTAGTCCTTTACGAGCTCTAGCCATCTACGTTGCCTCATGTTTACTCCTTCTGAGTGAAAATATACTTGAGGCTCTGATGATCTGTGTAGATTGCACATTTGTTTCCATACAAATAGTGCCTCCATATCTTGAGCGCGAACACAATCGCTGCTAGCTCCAGGTCGTGTGTAGGATAATTCCTCTCGTGATTTTTCAGTTGTCTTGATGCATAGGCAACCACATTCCCATTCTGCATCAGGACTGCTCATAATCCATTCTTAGAAGCATCACTGTAGATCACGAAGTCTCCAGCTTCTACGTCAAGAATTATCAATACCAGTGCGCTTGTCAGCTTCCTCTTGAGCTCTTGGAAATTTTCTTCGCACTTTGGGGTCCACTCGAATTTCTTATCCTTCCGTGTGAGTGCTGTCAGTGGTACAGCGATCTTGGAGAATCCTTCGACGAATCGTCGATAGTATCCTGTCAATCCCAGAAAACTCCTTATTTCTGTAACGTTCTTGGGTGCTGACCACGAACTGACCGCTTCTACCTTTGCTGGGTCTACTGAAATTCCTTCTTTCAATACCACATGCCCCAAAAAGTGTACCTTTTCCAGCCAAAATTCACACTTCGTGAACTTGGCGTATAGCTGATTTTGCCTCAACGTCTCCATGGCTAATCTTAAGTGCTGTTCATGTTCCTCCCTGGACCTTGAATAAATTAGTATTAGTATATCGTCAATAAAGACGATAACAAACTTATCCAAATAGTCCCTGAACACTCGGTTCATGAGGTCCATAAAAGCAGCTGGGGCATTGGTTAGTCCAAACGGCATCACCAAAAACTCGTAGTGCCCGTAGCGCGTTCGGAATGCCGTCTTGGAGATATCTGCCTCCTTAATCCGGAGCTGATGATAGCCTGAGCGTAAGTCGATTTTTGAAAACACAACTGCTCCTATAAGTTGATCGAACAGATCGTCAATCCTTGGAAGGGGGTATTTGTTCTTGATCGTGATCTTGTTCAGCTCCCGATAGTCGATACACATCCGTAGCGACCCATCCTTTTTCTTCACGAACAAAACAGGCGCTCCCCACGGAGAGTGGCTCTGTCGAATAAATCCTTTGTCGAGCAGCTCCTGCAACTGTACCTGGAGCTCTCTTAACTCAGCCGGTGCCATACGGTAAGGCGCTTTGGAGATAGTGCAACTCCTGGCAGCAACTCAATCTCGAACGAAATCTCCCTCTTGGGTGGAAGTCCCGGTAGTTCCTTTGGAAATACATCCACATATTCCTTCACAATGTGGACGTCTTCCGGTTCTAGTTCCATTTCTCGCTCCTTGTCCACTATGTTAGCTAAATACCCCTGGTAACCATTAATTAACATATTCCCGGCTTTCATAGCTGAAACGATTCTGACGGTCGAACTTCGGCGTTGTCTGCAAAAACTGAACTCTTCTTCACCATAGGGGCTGAATGTCACACAGCGCTTCCGACAGTCGATCGTTGCGTTGTACCTCCCCAAAAAGTCCATCTCCAAGATCACATCGAAATCGTGGAGCTTGATTGCGATGAGATCTACGGATAATTCCCTACCGCAAATAACTATGGGAGCCTTTTGGATCCAAAAGTCAGACCGCAAAATCTCACCAGATGGCAAGGAAGTTTGCAAGGGTTGCTCTAACCTATCCACACCTCTTCCTAATTTCTGGGCGAACTCCAACGATATGAATGAATGGGTGGCTCCAGAATCAAACAGCGCTATTGCATGAAGAGTGAAAATAGAAATCTGACCTGTCACCACGTGTGACGTTCCAGCTTCAGCATCTCCTCTGGTGTAGGCATAAATTCTGGCCTGAGGCTCAGGAGCTTCCAATCTACCTTGGTTAATCGGAGGTCCTTCCAGTCTGGCCTGGACAGCATGCAGTTGGCGGTTGTTGACGTTCCGGTTGGGGTAGGGCTGGTTCTGGTTCTGGCCCTGAGTGTTCTGAGGGCAGTCCCTAGCAAAGTGCCCTTCTTTGCCGCACACGTAGCAAGCACTTGAGCCCATCAGGCATACTCCGGGATGTTTCCGCCCACATTTCGCACAAGGGAGATAGCTGGCGTTATTCCCCTCGTTGCCCCGGTTGTTCTTTTTTGGCTGGAAATTCTTCTGCTGGCCCTGGCCTGAGAAATTCCCCTTGCGCTTGTTCCTCCCGAATTGTTTGGAACCTTGGGCATGGTTGCTTGATTGACCCTTCTGAGAATTCTCCGAGCCTTGTCGGGGCTGTGCGGGCTTTGCGGCTACTTTCTCTTCCTTCTTGGCCTTGAAAATCTGGGCCCTGGCCTCCTTGTCCTGGTTGATCTAGTACTCGGCCCTGATCGCCCAGCTGATGCAGTCAGACACCGTGGTAGGCAGGCTGCTGCCGGCGCTAACCTGCTTGGCTATATCGGTCCGGAACATCTTCATAAGCCTCCGTACCTTCTCCTTTTCACTGTGCACCAGATCTGGGCATAGCCGAGCCAGCTGCTCAAACTTCTTCACGGCTTCCATAACCATCATCGATCCCCAGCGAAAGTTAGTGAACTCTTCCTGCTAGACTGCGAGGATCTCCGGGTTGTAATATATGGTCTGGAACTCCGTCACGAACTCCTGCCAGTTCATCATTGTGACGTCCCGTCGCATCTGCACCGTTGTCCACCAGTGTCTCGCATCCTTTTTGAGAGCGAAGGATGCAAAGAGAACTTTTTCCTGTCCAGTCAGCCTCATGAAATCCAATATGATTTGGATGTCAATCAGCCAGTTGTCGGCAGCAATCGGGTCTGCCGTGCCCTCGAACTCTGGCGCCTTCATCCGCCTGAAGCGCTCGTATAGTAGATCTTCTCTTACTGGCGGCAAGTTCGGCTGTACTTCGACAGGTGCCACGGGAACATTAACGTTCGGAGGAATCGGCGGCGGAACCTCCGGTTGGGCTGCTGGTTGCACTGCTGGTGCCGGCGGCATCACAGGTGGTACTATTGGCGGTACCGGTTGCGCTGGAGGTGGAACCTCGTTGACCCGAGGTCTTTGCTGCATCTCAGTCATTTTGAGCTCGAAGCCTCGCCGTCTCCTACTGCGACTCGAGTAGCTGTCGTTGCAGGTCGGCTACAACGGCGGCCAGGTTTGGCTCTGGTGGGTTAAGAGGCATGGTTCTCCTTGGACGAACCATCTTCTATGCTCTATCATAAGAAAAGATATCATCATGTCATCACTATCCTTTCTTTCATATATAACTTAGCTCATCGTACACTATCACATCAAACTCATACATTTCTCATTATAAAATCAACATACACGTCAAGTCATAATGAAAAAGTACTATAGCATCACACTAGATAAATAGTACATTAAAGCATTCATAACCATAACATAACTTTTATATTAGACATACTTATGTCAAGCATATGCCGTATCTGCACGGCCTCTTGTACACTTTCAAAAGTACAAAATAATATTGATTTTAATCACATACTCTGCACATTGAAATTTACCATACTGTAATTATATATAACATTCATCAAACTGTTCATACATCTTTATCTATATCCGGTCAAAAATACACGATGGAAGTGTTTAACACTTTACCATCAAGCCGTATAAACATGGCTCAAAAATACATGATCAAAAAGAATGGGATGGAAGTGTCTATCACTTTCCATCGTACAACATATATACGTGCCCTGTCAAAAAGGTGATGGAAGGGTCTGCCACTTTCCACCGTACAATATCAGGGCTGGGATGGAAGTGTCTACCACTTTCCATCCTATACATAAGATCCTAGGTCAACATACATGAAATTACAAAACAAAATACATACAATCCTAAATCAAAATAAGTACAAACACTCTCGACGCTAACGAACCACCTCAAACTCGTAGATCGAGATGTCGGAGTCTGTATCGGTATCTGGGTCTCCATCTCCATCGTGGAACGGGAACTCCTCTGGGTCTTCTTCTTCCTCGTCATCGTCGCTAACGACTACAACGTCGTCGTCGTTGACCTCGATGATCTCGATGTCCGGCCCGGCTGCGGGCTCCGCCTCAATCTCCTCGTCCTCGTCATCACTGAGGATGATAATGAGTGAAGGGTCCTCCGGTAAGTCGATAACTACCACTACATCATCAGCGCCCTCTTCATCATCTCCCATGTGATCCTCGGCCTCCATGGGATCCTCGGCCTCCTCCTCCGGGGCCGGCTGCTTAGGAACGTCTGGAACCAGGTCCTCAGGAAGAACTGGGCCCGACTCGTACACTGGGCTCGCCTGGCCGGCATCGTCGGCTGGCATCGGGTGTGGGTGCAGGTGGGCAGTGGCCTGAGCCATATGAGCAGCAACCTCCGCGTCCAAAATGGACTCCGTCATGGCCTTCATCGTCACTCCTGGCGCGGGCTCCATGACGTAAGGTAGGATCGGAGGTAGGACTCCGCTCCGTAATAGCACGAAAGTATGAAGCTGGCGATGTGGCAGATCTTGAGGGATACGAGGCAGCATGGCCTCCTGGAAACGCTGGCAATAATGCAGCATTGACTCGTGCGGGTAGGCGTGCCATTCGGCAGCCATACTCCGATAACAACGGTACTGCATGTCTCTGTAAATCTCGGGGTCTCGGTATGGCGCATCGCCTCCCGGTCCCTCAGCAGGGGCCGATCCATACTGCACTAGAACGAGCGAGCGAATGAAAATGTGCCCATGTTCTCTCGGGCAGCTGGCGCTCTCTGTCTGTTAGCCACCATAGTCGGGCGTCCCCAAGAAAACACCGACTCGCCAACAGAACTCTCAGACGGTCCCCGATGTGACAAAGGCGAAAGATCATCTCTAGGTCATGAATCCATGCCACTATTGGAACAGACTACTCCACGCCGTCAAACAGTAACGGTCGGGCTCCATAAAATGCTTCGGTCGTATCGCGATCGGCGTACGCCACGTCTGGATCCATATCACGCGTCTAACATAACATAATCTCGAAAAAATAAATACTAGCGCGTAAACATAAATAAAATAAAACTTAACTTACAATGGTGGCAGCGATAGCTGGCAGACTGTGAAATCTTATCGCAGGGAACCGCTCTGATACCAACTCTGTAACGACCCGCCTTGCACAGGCCGTTACACTGCTGGGCTTACTTACTTACATACTTATACATTAGCTCAAAACACAGCGGAAATTTTTTTTTTATACACGAATTAAAATGTGTTCTTCGAAAAGGTGTCTGGATAAAATATCATTACATAATTATAAAAACTCAAAAAGGTCAAAACGCGTAGCGGCATAAAGTCCCACATTTCACAGCTTGCCCTGCCACGCCTCGCCACCTTGCATCACGTATTACTGACGGGCTGCTTACCTACAGCACAGACGTAAGACAGTGAGCTTTCGCTCAGCAAGTACAACTGTCTCGTCCGCGACTTACTTAAACCATATCGAAAAAAAAACATTTCTAACTTAACATACATAGCCATTCATAATCACATAACATTGTTAATAATAGCATAAACTAACTATGCCTATACACGCATGGTCCAGTTATGCTCGTATTTACTTTCTTTGTTTATCATTCTTTTAGGGTCCTTACCTTGGTGTTCGTACCCGGCGTGCGACTATGGAGTGGTTGGGGCGGCCAGCCCATTCCAACTCAAACTATAGTCCAACCCGACCTCGGATGGGTGGGACTACACCGGCAAGCTCGCTTGCCTTCTTCTGTTTTCTTATCTTTTCTTAACCTGATCTTGAGTTTATTTATCTTGTAGGAATTTAGTGAACATGCAATCGTGATGTCACATAATCCTAACTCATACTGAATATTAATTCATTTTTGATCATGCTTTCTATATATGGCATACTAGCACAATTAACATGGCAATTAACATTTCGCACAGCATCACATAGCAGCATATAACATTTCATAACATACACTCTTAACATGCATCTAACTTTATTTGGTAAGCATCAACTAAAGCCTATGCTGTAGGCGGAGTTGTACTTACTTCGTTTCCTGCTAAGTTCTCACTCTCGCTGTCCTGATTCAAAGTACAGCTACACGTCCTCTCCTGCTCGAGAAAGGACATAGATGAGATTCCGTTTCTGATTGTAGAATGTTGGTACCCTAACCAACATACCTACTACAACTTAGTTGTATGTCCCCGTCAAATAACTGACTTGTCCAAATGGGCCTTTTATTGCTGGGGATTAATTTGAACTTGATTAATCCCTTAAGAGGCTACATTGGATAACCTCTTAATTATCTCCTTGATCTACTATTGGATTACTCTTTAATACCTTGGGCTTACCATTCTATTATAGCATATTGGGTCAATGGCCTTGACCCATTTTGCTTGGCCTATTAAACTTATGGTATTCCTTAGGGTTACGTTGGATAACCCTTAAGGTTACCTCTTTCTTGTTGTGGGTCAACCAAAGTTGACAATTGGTCAACTACTGGTCAACCCTTGTCAATTTTGGGCCCTTTGGGCCTAAGCCCAATAACTCGGGTCCTAATCCCGGCTACGGCCCGTAATCGGCTTAATTACCATTTTCTTTTATTTTGAAAATACATCTTCTTATTCTAAATTTTTATTTTCTTAACTCAAAATCACATTTTCTTCCTTTTGTACTTTTACAAGATTTTTCTCAAAAATCCGTAAAACTCTTTATAAAATTCCGACCTTTGAAATAATTCCTTATAAATGTCATTTAAGGTCGAAAACTGACTTTGGAACGGTTTTCGCAGTTAAAATAACGGTTTAGAACACTTTACAATTTTTTTTGAAAACACTTTGTAAAACTTTGGTGAAGGAATTTTCGGATTCCTTGCGCACCTCTCATAAAACACGTCTATTTTAAAAATCCGTCGGGAATTTGAAAAACTTGTCTTGACGAAAGTTGTATCTATCGAAAAATGCTAAAACTTTCATGTTTTGCAAAAAATCAAATTCTGCCTACATTGATATCAGTTTATTTTTTGAAACCGGCTGACCCCGAAAAATCTGGGTGAAACTGAGCCCAGGGGTCAGCCACGGGTTTTGTTGAAAACGAAGGCCTTTGGAGCCTTATTTTGATATTTCGTCCATGCTGTCCTCTAGAAAAACTTGTTCCGAGAAACTTTCGTGTTTCGAGTTTTAACCCAATCAGCCTCTAAAGGCCTTAAAATCTCACTTTTCCAAAACTGGTCAGGTTCCAACCCGAATCTGGACAGTTTCGGTTTCATTTTCGATTTGCGTCCTGTTTCGCAAATCTAACTCGACCGAACACTTTGGGAGCCTACGATTCAAACACACAACGTTTTCTAACGTCCCATTAAGCCCAAAAATCTGATCTAATCAGCTTTTACAACCCAAAATTAAAAACAAAAACCTAGGGTTGCTTGGGTTCTAGCATAACATACATCCACACAAGTATCATCATTTAAAGCCCTAACTAGCATGCATTTTTCTTGGCTGCCTAGGGCAGATTTTGGCCACAAATGGGGACACACAACCTAAGTTTCTCTAGCATGAAATTTCATACAAAAATCATCACAAATCAAGCAAGATTTTAAAGCCACAAAATCCTAGAGCTAGAAATCAAGCACATACTACTAATTTAGAGCAAAAATAGAATTTGGACTTATGTCCATACAACCCCAGTGAAGACTCAAATTGAACTTGAAATAAAGCTCAAAATAAATGGGGTTCGGGTTTGAGAGATTACCTAGAACCAAGGCTAGTTTGGTTGGAAAAATTTCTTCCTCCTCCTAGCTCACCAAGGCTCACGGCTAACCTAGGAAGAAATGGAGATCCAAGAAAAAAAATTTGTTGGCTCTTCTAGCATCTTCCAAAGCCGAACTTCAAGAAGGAAACCCCAAGAAAAATTTCAAGAATCACTCACCTTTTCTCCTCCTTCTCTTGGTCGACCACACTAGGAAAATCTCACAAAAAATCTCTCAAATTTTTCTTGCTCTCACTCCCTTGTAGAACCGGACTTCCAAGCTCAAAAACCCAAGAAATTTTTCTTTGAATCTCTCTCTCTCTCTCTTCTCCCTTAGCTGCCGAATATCATGAAGAAAAGTGCAAGAGGTTAGCTGCACTTTTCTATAAAAATGCATTGGAAAAAGGAGGGTTTGTGTGATAGACAAGAGTAGGTGGTTTCTTGCCTTAATTTAAGGCCTTTGTCTCACTTCTTTTTCTTTTCTTTTCCTTGGTTTTCTTTCCCAAGGCTGCCGAGCCTTTGATGTCCGGATGAGGGGGGAAAAGGGCTGCCACATGAGGTAAGCTAGAGTGGGTGGAGAGGTGATGTCATGCAACAAGGGTGATGGTTTAGCTTAGTTAGGTTCCAATTGGCTAGTTACCTTCCAAACTCATTCTCCCTTTTCTTTTCCTTGTGCAGCCGAATATGGAGGGGAGGGAAAAAAAACAGCTCCACATGCTAGCTTAGGCTAGTAGACAATGAGGTAATAGGTATGGCATAGGTCCTTAGCTTAGCTTAGGCTTTATTTGGCATTTTGGGCTCTAAAAATTCATTTTTGCTCTCCTTTGTGCTACACAGATAATTTTAATATTGTAGTTCTTCAAAACACAATATTTTTACCTCATATTAAAGTATAAGATTTATCTGTGTGAAATTTAGATCGAAAAATATTTCTCTCACATTTTTCCGAACCCTTTTTGCCCTTAACTCTAACTCGGTGTGTTTGATTTTCTAGGGACGTTTTAAGACTTAATCTTGCTAACTAGTTCACAAAACTTATTCTCGGAACTCGTTCCGCGTTGAACTCGAAAAATCTCAAAAAGTCAAAGGGTTGACTTTTTGTCGGTCAAACTTTGACTTTTTCGGTCAAAGTTGACTTTCGTAAAATTTTGTAACGTTTCGATCCTTTCGATTTGAAAGGTCCGTTTTCGAGCTTAGAAATAAATTTTGAGTCTTCTCGACCCATTAGAATTCACAAAACTTCTCAAAAGCCCCAAACCGAACTTTTTCACGAAAATTTTCATGAAGTGACAATAATTTCTTAAAAGGGAAATGTACATGGGAAAAAAAAATTTTGAATATTACATTCTAAAGCGGAATAAAATGCAGCAATATCCGCAGCCTGTACTTGCACATGTCTACCGCGGCACGAAGTCCGTCGGACCAACTACATAGGTCTCTTTGCAGCGTTAGCTAAGGAACTAGGTGAGCTTTCGCTTAGTAATAAGTCCAAACATATCTTACAAAACACATTAAGAATATACAGTAATAAAAATACGCGAAAATTCTTTTTATGCTTTAGTACGGACATCTTATACTGATCGATGGGCCCAAGTGTTCTTACCTAGTGCGCGTGATCAAACAGAGAGAATTGGAGGAGCTACCCACTCAGACTGCTCTCAGCCTTTGACCATTGGTCTTAATGATCTATCCTGGGTGGAGATCCTGATCCTCACCTAGGTGGAGATTGGTACAAAACTCAATTAATTAATGTTTAGACCAAATTACAATTTACTCCCCGAACTTTAGGCATTTTTACAAAAATGCCCCTTGAACCTCAATTTATAACCTTTTTTCCCCTGAACTTTAGAAAAGTTCACAAATTTCCTCCTTGATTAAATTTTTGACTAAAAAGTACACATGATAATCGCTGGAAGCATGGGTTGCAGATATTAAATGAGAAACGCTTGTAATTGAGTTAAAAGAGTAAAGGCCAATTGTCATTTCTTCCCATAGTTCTCTCGTATATATAACTTCATAATTTAATACTTAATAAGAGTAACGGGTGCTTGGAGTTCTACCAATATATATCATTACATAATTTTATACTTAATACCTTCAAAAATTTAATTGAAGGGAAAACTTCACAAACTTTTTCAAAGTTTAAAAAAAAAGAATGTTACAAATAATTTAAGTTTGAGGGTCATTTTGTGACAGAATCTAAAGTTCGGGAGAATTGGTGTAATTTATCCTTAGCTTTTTCTCAATTGTCGTAACTTGGTTACCATGTGTTTAAATCAGAGAAATGTTTACATGATATGACACAATCCTAAAAATATCTTGAAAACTTAAATTCATATTATAGGTGAGCTTTGAACTTACTTCAATCCAATTTGCGGCCCCGAATTTACAATGTGCTTAATTTACATATTATATCCTTCCTAAGAATATATCTGTGATAAGTATAAGCCTAGACTCTTTCTGGATCTTATAAATTTTTGTTCCTTAATTTCCTCTCAATTTTACTCTCCTTGAAATTATTTAACTTTCGTTACTTAAACAATTAATTGTTAAATTAATTATAAGTTATGGATTAATTAACTTACTACTAAATTATTATGTGAAAATATTGGTTGTCAGCCTAGTTGTGCAATCGTGAAGCTCAGAAAGTAGTGATGTTTTATGATACGAATAGGTGTGAAAACATACTATCCATAACTCTAACTCAAGTTTTGGGTCTTTAGTTCATTCATGTCTTAATTTTTGCTTAAAAAAATCTGCTCTCCCACTTTTTGATAATCAAGAAATAGCTTTTCGTCATATATTTGAACTAAAAATCTTGGCAATTGATCTCAAACTTCAAATCATTTGCATTTGACCCCAATCGGAAGAAATGTTGAATTTTTTACGATATTCTTACATTATGTGACGCGTAGTAGGTTACATTCAATTACTGGTGGCGGAGGATCAGTAAAGCTCTCTCTTTTTATGATAAACCAAAGATAACCATCCCGTAAGTGATAGAGTTTTGTTCTTATAGGTCCAATTCAAGCAAGACCTAAACTGATTTCAATTCATCTACAATGCATTCAAAAAAACGATTAAAAAAAATATTAAGGAATATTTTTATAAATGTCCTCTAAATTAAACACCTTTTTCATTTTGCCCCCTGATTTTGTAAAACCATTCAAAATGTCCCTGTTTTGTACAAAACCAGTAAAAACTCCCCATTCCGTTTACTTCCATCTCTAAAATTAAAGATTAGTTTGGTTAAACTTAATGCCCCCCAAGCAATACACCCTTTTTCGTTTTGCCTCTGATTTTGCAAAACCATTTAGAATGCTCATTGTTAAATACAAAACTAGTCAAAATGTTTATTCCGTCTATAAAATTGAATTTTTTGCTGATGTGGCACGTCATCAAGAGTTAATGATAGATATCTTGAAATAAAACCCTAATTATTAAACTAAAATAATAATGAAAACCAATTATTTTTAATATTAATTCAAACAAAATATCAAAGTATCAAAATTGGTGAAAACCTTAAATTGATGGAGTGAGTTTGGAGGGCTGGGAGTTGTCGTGGGTGTGATGTCGACCGGGGTGGTGATGCTGTTGTAGAAGGTGTGTTTGAGGTGTTGACTTGAGGGCTTTGACTACTTAGGTTTCTTAACAAGTAGTTGGAATATATCAATGGCGAAAATTAACGATTAATTTATGGATGGCATAGTCTACGTTTTTAATAGTTCTTTTACAATAAAATAAATTAGATATGAATAAAGATCATAGTTTTTTTTTTTTTTTTTTTTTTTTTTTTTTTTTTTTTTTTTTTTTTTTTACAAGTTGGGGGCGTTTGCAACGGATTTACAAAATCGGGATCAGGGGCATTTTTTAATTTATTCTAATCTTCAAGGATATACCACATCAAAAATAAAAACAAAAAATATTTCAAGAATAGTACAAGATATCCCTAATTCAACGCACTCTTATTTATTGTTATACTAGTTTTTAGGTACGTGCTTCACACGTGTAGATTTAACGTGTTGATTTTTTTAATATACACACACACACAAATGCTAATTTTTTTAAAAAGAATTATTAGGTGTTCCATTTGTTTTTTTTTTCTTTTTAAGAAATAAATCTTTTCTTAATTTATTTATTGTCTCCCTTAACAAAATTATGTAACCAATGATTAAAATAGAACATAATAAGTTGAAGAATTGGAAGAAAAAAAATTTGTTGAGACATATTTGAAAAAAAAAAAATTTTTACATAGGGACAAATTGAAAAAATGAAAAGTATTTTAAATAAACGTTTAGGTAGAAAAAGTAAAAACAAAAAACAAAACAAAGAAAGAGGTAAGCAGCTCAAAAAATAAAAAATAAAAAAAATAACGAGACCAAATTTTTGATTAGCGTTAGAAAGACATCTCTCTTACATAATAAAGTTATAGATAGATTACAGATATGGATTATAGAATATAAATACAAATTGCTTCTAATGGTATCTTAAATGACCAGAAATGGAATAATGCTAATTTTCTTGGGAAGAGAGGTATGAAACCACGCTCTGAACCTACCTCATCCATTATTGGTTTTTGTTTCCGATAACCAAAGCAATGTAGGCATGCGATAGTACAGAAGACGAAGAGTTTCTTTCTACATCTTCCCTCACTCTGGCCTCTCATAAAAGGAAGGGCAAATTGCAAAGAAAATTAAGCTACCATTTATATACCAACATAATTACCGACTTTGTTGTGTGGCAATGAACGAAGAAACTCGGTCCGAGAATGTCCCATGGCACGGCATCCTCACCAAGAACGTCGGCGAGGCAATCGGCCGGTTCGTCAACGACGAGGAAACTCGGTCCAAAGTTGCCAAGAAGGTTGCACCAGAGTTGCTCAAGTTTATCCCAGGTTATAATTTTGTCCACTTTTACTCTTTTATCGTACCTAAAAAATTTCAAGCTTTTTATTATTTATTTATTTATTTATTTAAATATGAATGGATTCGAACTTTACATTTTATTTTATTTTATTTGTAATTTTACAGGTGGGGGTTTAGCTTATGGCCTTGTAACTGGAATATCACCAATACAGGATGATGTGAACAAGTCCGATGATCTTTCTAAGAACGTGAAAGCTTTGCATGCAAAATTGGACAGGTTGGAGAGGGAAGTCCGATAGTTGAAGACATTGTACGAGAAGCAACATGAGCAAAAACAAAAACGGAGTTGTTCTGTAATAAGTTGGTGGATTTTGTTGTTTGCATTTCCCTTTTTAGCTGTTTTTTATACCAACTTTTTATTGTACTCCAATTAGGTTTTGGAATTTGTCTTGGATTATGGAGTACTCGTATGTGCTTTGCTGTTAACAGTTCTTTTGTTTGATTTAGTGTTATTTTTTTGGGTGATTTTCTGGGCTTCATCACAGGAATTAAATTATGTAGTGGCTTATATAAAATGAATTAAGCTCCTCGCGCATGCTATTCTTTTTGTTTTTGTTTTTCTGTGTTTTTTTCATCATCATGATGTTTTATTTTCCTCGACTTTAATATCAGTGGCATTTCTTCACTTTGATATTATTAAAAATAAAAAATAAAAAACGGAAGAGTATGAAGAAGCAAATAAGCAAAAAACTAAGAGGAAACAAATTAATTACTAACAAATCCGACAAAACCCAAAAAAAAAAAAAATAAATAAATAAAGCACACATTTCAAGAGAGAGAGAGAGAGAGAATCACGTCCAGCTAAAATATATTTAAGCAGATGTTGAACAGTTGAAGCCACCTTCATATTCATCAGGTTTCATCTAATTAATATCAAATTTATTGTTGAAGGATAGGTATTGTTTTACATTGCCCATACAACTTCGAACGGATCAAAATTACCCCTTAAACTTACTGTTAGACCGTCTTTGATTGAGTGCTAAATTGATGTGCCAATAATAAACTTTAGCATTTAGGTGAAAAAGTACACTCTAATAAAATGTTATTTAGATGCCAATTTTATTATATACTAAATTTGATGGTAAATTTTTCACCAATTCCTTATATAGAGTTTTTTTCATTTAACTGTACTTATTTCAATTTTAGAAATCTATTTTAATTAATTTAGAAGATTTTTTTTTTTTAAGATTTAGGTAAACTTCATAATATATAAATACACACACAGAGATACCTAGGCACATAGGGCCAAAAGGGAAAATTGAGCCCCCTCAATTTTTTATTATCTATCTTTTTATATGTAATTGATTTAAATTTATAAATAACTCCCTCTAAAAAGTTAAAAAAAATCAATTTATTTTCTAAAAGTTAAAAAACTTATAATTATAATCCCATTTATAAAAAAAAAAAAAACATAGCTCTAAAAACTAAAAAGAGTTTCAGAAACGACAACATATATGACTAACACGACAGTATACATACGTATATGTATATTCATGAACAAGAACTATGTATTTCAAAATGATAAGATCTGATAAAATTCATGCTCTTGGAAACGACATTCAGTGAGAGAACCCACGTCAGTGTAGAAACGACAATGCTAAAGACGGAAACGACATTAGCGCATAAGAAGTTAAAAAACAACAAAACATTTTACTTCAAGAACGACAACACAACTGCCAAACGAATATTTGTTTCACAAGTTATTTGTACGACAATGGAGTTTTTTCGGATCGACAACAAAGTATAGAACCAACATTATTTCGAAAACGACAATGACATCTTAAACTTTTAAACTTAAAACAACGAACATTTTTGTTAATTATTGATCAGAGGACCAATTCCTTGCTTAATATTATATTTCTATTATATTTCTGTCTTTATGATTCTTAACCAGCTAAATCAAATTCACTCACTAATCATCACAAACGGTCTTAACCAGCTCGAAATCATTTTCGTACCTTGAATTCTATTAATGGTTCTGGATTTCTATCGGAAACTGATTGACGTGAAGATTGTAGGGAAGGTGTTTGATGAAATGCCTGAAAAAAAAAAAAAAAAAAAGAAAGAAAAAAAAGAGTGTGGTTTCCATGGAACTCTAAGTTATGTGGGTATTTGAGTTCTGAGGATTTGGAAGCAGGCAAGACGCAAGAGACTATTTAATAACGTTCCGAGGAAGGATGTTGTTTAGTGGAATCCTATGTAACCAATATTTCTCAGTTGTAGCTTTGTCATAATATAGTCTACTTTGGGTTGTAGCCTACATGTTTTAACATTTATATATATATATATATATATACATATATTTGGCTGAGATTTTAAGCAGAAAACTTTCTTATATATGAATTTTCAGGTGATGACGTCTTCGTAAAATATATACAATTAAAAACATTCCCGTAAATCACAAATTTGATTTTGTGTTACTTTCCCTATAATGCCCTCTGAAGATTGGCGTTCAACAGGACATTGGTCGGCAGTCAAACGGTTATTATGGTACTTACACTGTACTCTAAATCACGGTCTCTACTTTTTTCACAAAAGTTTCCCATTATCTCTTCATGCCTGCTCTCATGCCATATAAGAAATAAAAAGAAAGGATTTTTAAGAATGACAGTATTTCATTGATATAAATAGTACAATATATATAAGTGCATCTTCTAATATAAATGGACATAATTAAGAAGCAATAAATAGTGAAAATATAAACAATTAAAAGCATTCCCGTAAATCACAAATTTGATTTGTGCTACTTTCTCTATTCCTCTGCCTTACGCAACCTTCGCCATTGTTTTTCCCCTTAATTTGTTGCTTTTTCTGTTCTGTTCTTTGGTGATTTAATATTCAAAATCACTTTTTGCATGAAATGTTCTTGCATTAAATTAGAGCCTTTCATTATCAAGTATGTATAGGTTCGATTCCGCAATTAAAAAAAACAAAACTATAAATACTAAATGAACAACTAGCAGCCCTCAATGGATCTACTCATAAAAAATTCAATGGTGCCAATTTAAATAAAACCCGTAGGTAAGAAAAATGTGCAAGGGAACAAAAGTATATGAACACCATAGCCGACTCCTCAAAACTCTGCTCGATTGCTCCATTCAACTCTGGTTCTTCATCATCGTCATCCCCATCCTCATCATCATCCTCCGAATCATCATCATAATTATGATTCAATATCCTTACTCCTTCAAATTTGTGATGCGGGATGACCAAATTTGTGATGCGGGATGACCGTGCGCTTATCAATCTTGATGAGCATCTGAGCCACATTACATCCGGACTCAGATGCTTCGCGGGCAATACATGCTGCAGCTTCCGAGATCCTCGTTATTACATCGTCAAAGCATTCCAATGGCACTGCAGGTTCTACTGGAGACTCTGACCGCTACGTTGATCAATAATGTAGAAGGGGAATTCTGGGTTGGATGCGCCGAGCATTCTCTCGACCACGGCCTTCGCTTCACCGGCAGATGGTAAGCTTTCGAACGGGCAATGGATGCACAAGTAAGAAGAGTGGATTCGGGAATAACTCATGGGATCAGTGTCTGCACGTGTTCTATGGAAGACTACAAACGAAAAGCGAAAACTAGACGAAGAAAGGTATGGGTTGTTAAAGCAGTTCGTGTTCTTTGCTGTGATGTAAACATTTCTCTCCGTGGCCATCAAATCGACATAGTTGTTTAGACCCCAATCATAGTACTCCAGATTGTAGTGAGCCATATAATTTGCTGTTGGTTTGCGTCTTGAATTCAGAGAAGAGAAAGAGAAATAGAAGAAACGTGAAACAGCTAACGAATCCAAAGAAGCGTTACGTTTTAATTTATAAAGAGACTATTAGGGTTTGAATACGCACGGATGCATGTATATATATATATATATATATATTTATATTTATGTCTTTGTAATTTTACACCAATTCTTCACCTCTTTGCCATTTTTTTTTTAATTCGGAATCTGTGTGCCTTCATCGCTAGACTGTACATAAAGACAACATATCAAGCCTTTTTCTTTTTTCTTTCTTCTTGAAGATTTTCCATTAACCCTCTCAATGTATTAATTACTGTTTATTTATATATTTATTTCTCTCACCCTAGTTCAAAATATCTAGTTATCAGAATTTTACGTATTAGCTTTGTTTCTTTTTCTTTTTTGTTCTGTCTCGTCTTCCTAATTCTCACCTCAATTTTTTCCCCCCTTTCACTTTACTTCTGAAAACATTTTCCTCTTATAATAGATGTATTCTTTTATATAAAATTTACCACTATAATATGAATTTAGTGGATGTATTAGTTATTTTAGTGAATTAATTCTTGGATTCGATAAACCACTGAAATCAAATCATGGACCCGTTACTGAATTTATACTCATAAGCCAACTACAATTAGGAGAACTTCTAGTCACGTTTCGATTCTTAGGCGAACTCCTATACTTATTGATGTCAAGTCTTATTTTTTCATTCGTTCCCTTTTTGACAACTGATTTCGCTGTGTACCTGTAACGCCCCGACCTACGCAGTGCTGTTACCATACATACTTGTACTACATCTTGGTTTAAACTTATTTGGAAATTTGAAAATAATTTTTTTTTAAACATATGTAAATAGATTAGCTCATATAGTAAACTTGTCATACATACATACTGAAATGAAAAGACATACTCAAGTCTTCAACTCCATATATACTGTATAACATAATTTATTTTTGGAGATATATATACATATCAACCCAAAAGAGCTTGCGGAAAAACTTTGTATAGTGGTATTCCACATCACCCTTCACTCGCCGTATCGCCTACATGGCCCACCCATTAAGTTACAGGCTTTTTACCTACAGTATGAAATATACTGATGGGGTTTCGCCCAGTAAGCACAAACATAATCTCACAAAACGTAACAAATATCGTGCAACTTATGCATGAACCAATTATGTTTATTTATGAATCTTTTATGACCAATTATTGACTTGAACTTATTATCTTGCTTTAACATGTGGGCTCCTTGTGTACGTACCAAAAGCGCACAATCTTCAGAAAGTTAGGGTTTGCGAGGCCCTTAACAATTCTGGAAATCATGTATACCTTCACGATCTGGCGGAAGGTCTTGGTAACTTGAAACTTGTAATCCTCCACGATCTGACCGGAGGTTGGTACGACACTTTTCTTGTCTTAGTTTAGTCTTAGTCTTATTACTTTACCAAGACTAAGATTCTTTACATGTGATCTCATTAGTCATGATGCATGTAATATATAGACATAGCATGACTTAAAGATAGAAAGCATAAAATAATTTGTGACATGTTTATTTCTTACAACATGGCATAACCATAAATTATGGCATAACTTAGCATATTATGGCTAAACATGACTTAACATGGCAAGCATGACTTAACATGGCTTAACATGACATAACATAGCTTAACATGACATAACATAACATGAATTGACATAACATGTCATATACTTGAAAATAGTTTACTATTTTCCATACTGTAGGTGAGGTTTGTACTTACCTGATATGTTATGTCTTAGGTTTTGTTGCACCAAAGTAGATTGCAACAGCAGGTTACTTCCTGCTATTTAAAAGAACATAGGATAAGGATCTTATAAATCATAATCATAAAATATTGGTAACCTAACCAACGTCTCTGAGAAAACTTAGTTATATGTCCCCCATACATGTCTATGACAACTTGCTGGGTTACTAAATGTAACCCTAGGGTTTTAGGCCCAACTGACGTACTCAGTATCTTGTTAGGTTACATTGGGTAACCTTTGGTGTGAGCCTTAGTCAAACTTGGGTTAATCTTTTTGGGTTACTAAAGCTCAACTCCTAAGTCGTATCCTATCGGGTTACTATAGGCAACTTTGGGTTCTAAGCCCAATCCAGTAACTCGGGTATCCTTCCTGATTATCGTTGGTCATCATCTTGTTACCAAGTTTTAAGATAACTTGTGGTCCATGAACTTATTTTTCTTTACTTTGGAAAAACTTAGTCTTTCTTGTCCATTTCATATACAAAAATCCTTGTTTAACTTATCCAAAAATTATAATTCTTTGAGTAGGATTTGTAAAAATTGTTAAGTATTGGAAACTGCCTTTGGAACAGTTTCCCACTACCAATTTATCAGTGTGTGTGCAGGAATGTCCTTTTCCTGCACTGTTTTAGAAAATCCTGTGCAGGAATTTTCTGTTTCCTACACAGTTTTTGGAATCTAATTTTTATTTAAAAATTTGGGTCGAATCTGAAAAAGTTTTCTTCATGAAAGTTTTCAATCTCGAAAAGCCCTATAACTTTCATGTTTAACTTGAGACCCAGTTCGGACTCTATCCTACTCAAATCCCCTGTTGAACCTGTCTGGCCGTGCATGAAGTCTGGGCACGGTCAGGCTCGGATTTTTGTAAAAACCGAGGCCGTTGGAGCCTTATTTTGGAAAACAATTCATGTTTCCCCCTAGGAAAAACCGTTCTCTACAACTTTTATGTTTTGAGTTTTCCCAAGTTCGGCCTCTAAGAGCCTCAAAACTAGCTTTCCAGAAAACTGGCCAGTTTTACCCAAACTGGCAGTTTTCTTGCTTAAGTTCGTTTTACGTTCTAATTACGCAATCTAACTCAACCAGCCACCGCGGGAACCTAAGATCAGATATGCATCACTTTTCTAATGTAAAGTTTCATTAAACACATCATCAAACATACCCATGCAAACCATTATTAATTTTGCACCAACTAAAGTTTGCATGAGTTCTAGGTTGCACAAACCATTCCATACATCTCTAGCAACCCAACATGCACATTCTACATCATACTTAAACATATTTGGGGACATACAACTTATCAAATATCAAGCATGCAAACCCTAATAATCATGCAAGCATAAGCACATAACCATGCAAAACTGATCATAAATCAAAACCACCCATAAACCTAATCAAGCACAAAACCTAAAATCTAATCTAATGCAATAAATTAAATTGAGCTTATGCTCTTACAAATTCAACTTGAAATACACTTAAATTCCAAATTGAAGCTCAATTTAAAAAGCTTAGGGCCAAGGGAGATTTACCTTGATCAACACAAGAATTTGGTTAGGGTTTGATCCAAACTTTCTCCTCCCCCTTGGTCTCCTTCACATCCGGCCTCACCCTACCAAATAGAGTTCCAAAAATTTCGGCCACTCCAACTTGTTTCTCGCCAAAAATCTGGTCACCTTGGACCTCTCCTCCTTCACTTTTTCTTCTCCTTTTTCCTTCCCCATAATCAGCCTCCTAGTCTAAATGGGTACCAAAATTTTTTTCCAATCTTTGCTTGTGGTTCTAGCTAAAAATCCGACCACCCTTAAGACTTTTCCTCTTGGGTTTTGTTTGTTTGTTTTTTTTTTTTTTTTTTTCCTCTCTTCTTCCTTTCCTTCTTGAGTTCGGTTTTTGAGAGGGAAAATTTGGGCATAGTTTGGCTAGGTTTCACAAATTTTGTGAACCAAGTGGTCACCTTCTTCCACCTATTTATAGGTGATGTGTAACTTTTCAAAATTGCCCAAAAGTCCTTGAAAAAGCAATATTTTGCACAAAAATCCCCTTAGGTGGCCGGCCACATCACTCTAGAACCATCCAAGAATTCTTTCCAATTTTCTTTAAATCAATAAATGATGTCATAATTCTTGGTGAGGTGATGTCATCTTCCTAAGGCCTTGTCTGGCTTTTTCCTTAATATGCAGTCCACTTTTATGCTAACATAGATATTTCTATTACTGTGCTCACTAATACACAGTACTGTTATACTGAACTACAGTCCAAAATTTATCTGTGTATAGTTGGACTGTATAAAAATTTTTCTTATTTCTTAAAGCCTTTTTGCCCTTAATATCCTACTTGGTGTGCTTGATTTTTCTATGGTGGTTTTAAATCTTATTCTTACTATCTTGTCCGTAATGACGGTTTTTTCACAGTGTATTTTTCATACTGCTTATCATATAACAGTACCGTCATACCTTTAACCTTTCTGGTCAACATTTGACATTTCTGGTCAACATTTGACTTTTTTGGTCAAATTTTGACAAACATAAAATTATAGAGTTTTTCTTCCCTTTTTGCTCAAAAGGTCACATACTTGACTAAGCAACTTACTTATTGAGTCTCATAGCAAATTAAATGAGAACTCAAACATTTTCTGATAAAATTATGAATTTCACATTGATATTCATAACTTTCATGAAACATTATCTAAACACATAGTTCGAACTGAAATTTCTTACGTACAAGGAAATCATGAGTCCGTAGAAATTTTTGGTTATTACAGCACCAAACCTGCTAACCCATCCAAACTAGTTAAACCGCACTTGCCCCACCCATAACAACAGGTTCAAGTTATTATCCGCTTGTTTTGGGTGGTTTTTCTACCCGCCCACCATCTCTCGTGGACAGGGATAGGTTTCAGTTTTGGACTTGCAGGTTACCCACCATTTATTTATTTTTTATTAATAAGGAATATGGTTATTGTATTTCCTTTTAAGAAAACTCTTTGACTTCCTTTTATAAACTTTTCTTTTCCCTTTTTAATTCACATGAAATTAGAAAGTTAAAAAAATGTGGCTTTTCAATTTTCAAAATTTTGATTTTTTCGCCACTCTCTCTGGTCTTTCCTCTATAATCAATGTTCATTGGCTTCTCTTTCCTTAAATATACACACACATACACATCGAAATGTCTCTCCCTCTCTCTCACACTCATACCTTTGTCTGTGGGTTCTATCAACTCTCGGCAAGCACATGTAGACTGTAAATATACGTAGTCATCACCCACCCAAAAACCACTTCTATATTCTCCTTAATATTATCCACTTCCACAGATGCAAATGCTATGGAATATGAACAAGTAGTGTAATTGTTTTTTGAATTAATTTTCATAGATATTATAATATGAAATAATAATTGATTTTATTTTTAATTCAAAGTCCTATTAAAGAAAGTTGATCAATTGAATTGAAGTTCCAAATTTGTTTCCATAAATAAAAAAGTTCACAAAAAAGGTAGATAAACGGAGATTAAAATCTCTACCCACCCACAACACCATCAACCCTCACCTGCCCCCACCCACTCCCACCCTACCCAACCTGCCTCTATGGTGGGCAAATCTGGTTTGAGATTTTGAAAATTTTCTTGTCTTCCTACCCTATAATGACCCTACTTTTTGAACCGTTAACTAACTTACTTATTCTTAGTTAATATAGTCTTAATACTTGTTTATGTTTGATTTCAAAAAATGCAGAATTTTTTTTTTTTTTTTTTTTTTTTTTACATATAGATCATACTTGTACTTGAAGAGTTAATTTTAACTAAGGAAATTAAAATTTCTAAATAATAAATATCACATTCAAAATCGTATTTAGATAATATTTAAAAAGCTATAACATCATACGAGTCAAAGACCTCAAAGTCTTTAAGTACTTTTACTAGTTTAGTAGTACTGAAATATTGAAAACATAGTTTTAAAGATAATCAATATAAAATAATTTAAGAAGTCTAAATGCGGAAATTAAATTCGTGGTGGTATCCTACTTTCTTTTTTCATCGCCTTCGCACTGCTTTCGAGTCCAGAAAATATCTAAGTGGCGGACTACTTACCTGTCTTTCCTAAAGAATAAACACACACATATGAGCTTTCACTCAGCAAGCACAAACTATATCTCACAAAATATTTTCATAGATTATATCATCATACGTCACAACATAAATGTTCAAAATACATGTGATTTATATGTGTTCAATTATGCTTTATTATATATATATATATCTATCTTTTCTACTTAAGGACCCATATGTTATACCCATATGCGCGCAACCAATGGGGAGTTGGGGAAGCGACCCTCCAACAACCTCCAAGATCATAAATTGTAACTTTAGTTCTTATCATATCCTCTCACTAATTAGAGGCTAGTACGACACTTAATCCTATCTTTCATTAGCCTCACTCTTATTAATTGTGACAATATGTAGATTTACATATCCCTATGCATCTATCATTATGGCATAAATATCTGTGAAGTATGTCAGTCATGTCAGTACAAGAGAAATTATACACGTCAAATGCTTAATCAAAGCAATACATATAATTCATATATTTATCATATCATCAAGGCAAATCATAACAAATATAAAACATCAACAAAGAAAAAACATTTTGTTCTATACTGTAGGTGAAAATTGTAATTACTTATCTTATGTGCTTAAACTTCAGGAATTGTAACTCCTACTACGTAAATTCAAGAAAATGTTATGATTTAACAGTACTTTGTCATTAAAGTGAATCATGGTTATATATAAATATACATATTATTTACTTTGTTTTATCAATTAAGGTGAATTTAATTTACTTGCATCATTACTAACCTTAATAATCAATTCTTATTAATTATTAAGTGTAAAAGAAAATTCTACTAATTATCTTTAATTTATTTTAATTTAATCGATTAATTAACTAACTAATTAATTAATTAACTAACTAACTAATTAATTAATTAATTAGGTAATCTGTAATTATTATTTGATTGGAAAATGATAAATTAATTACATAATTAATTAATAATTACATCCTCAATAATTAATTATGTTCTTTAAATATTCTTAATTAGGTAATATGTAATTATTACTTGATTGGGAAATGATAAATTACTTACATAATTAATTAATAATTATATCCTCAATAATTAATTATGTTCTTTAAATATTCTTTATCATTTATTAATTAATAATTATGTTAGTTATTAATTAATCTCTAATTAATCATGCATTTTAGTTATGCAATTACTTATCATAATAATCTTGTTTACACAATTAATAATCACGTATTAGCTATTATAATAAATTAATTAATTACTAATTAATTTTTTTTTTGCATAATTATATTTTGTTATATATTTATTAGTTAATTAATTAATCAATCTATATCACCTTAGTGACAAGGAGTCACCTAAGTGTATACCCTTAAGTGGGTTGCCTTCCATCTGGTATTGGTCTTGTAAGACCCAATCCCATTAGTTATAATCATTTAGTTGGGCTTTGGTAGTCTTCTGTTGTTTTTAGAATAATACTCTAGTTTACTCTATCTTGGTTCATTTAAAATCTCGTGATTCAATTTTATAAAGTTAGGATTCTTCATATTATTTGATCATACAATTAATATTAATTCATTTAATCAATATTTATGTCAATATGTTATGACTTACCCTTAAGTCGTATTTTTAATTAATGTTTAATTGTTTTATTGATATGAGATTTTAAGATTTATTTAAATTTGTGTATAATCTCATTTTAGACACTTAATGACTCGTTGGAAAGTTTGACGTATCTAGTTTCTGTCATTATATTATGTTTTCTAAGATTTCAATGGTTTCAAACATTAATGTAGATGTTTTCCTAAGTATTTCATGGTAAAATCTTAGTTTACCGTATTATAATATGATATTGTGTAATTTATTAAAAATTTATGTATAAATCCGTTTTAAACATATAATAACTCATTCAAATCTTGAGATGTCTACTTTATATCCATAAAGTTATTTCCTTTAGTGTTTGAGCGTTTCATACTGTATACTTAGATTTTTTACTGTCGGTCCCATGTATGTGCCATATACCCAGATTTATGGTTAAATTTAGAAAAATCATAACAATTCAATTACAAGTCCAAATAAGGTAAAAGATATGTCATTAAAAAGCTATAATGTCTAGTTTATAAAATAAAAGCAGTTTTATTTAAATTTATGGTTTATTAACCCAAAACATACAAAACCCGTGATTGGTACAGGGTTCCAACAAAACCTCTCATTTCGTAGTATTAATTTGTAAAATTAACCAAAAATTGCGTATTTATCCATTTGAGGCATAAGAGACCTTGTTAGAAAGATTAAAGAATCTAGTTTTTAGATATATTATAATCCAAAATTTTGAGATTAAGGGGATTGGATTTCACAAAACCCGTGAGTAGACTGTACCCCAGAGGTTCCTTTTCTCTCTTGTATTATATCACAAATTCAAATGCACATAACTTTAGACATATAAAAGCAAACTAAATGATTCCAAAGCCTAAAATGAAACTTATCCTCTGTAAAATCTTATCATATAATTTTTTTTTCATACTAAATTTTCTAATGCATGCCATATTATAACAACAATCACAAGCTTTAACAAGGTTCGTAGATTTTACCGGAATGCTTTGTGGATCCTTTAAGACCTCGGACCTCTAAGGCTCTTTTTAAAACCCTTTCCTAGGTAAGGTGTAACGACCCCTCACGAACCGTTACCGTTGACTCCTTAGTTAACATTCATCACTTATTAAATTGCGGAAAATATTAAGCTTGAAATAAAAACATTTACATAACGGAAAACTTTACTTAGATAATTTTAGAAAACTCTAGAATTTTTTTTTTTTTGCTATATAAAAATTAAATTTCATAATTAATTTATATATATATTTTTAAAACCCACTTCATGAAATAAAATTAAAGTCCATATGAAACATCCAAACAAATAATAATAAACTAAAGTCTTAAAACTCTATTGGAAATTAAAAATGTCCATTTCATGATCGTTCCTCTCGTTTTCCTATCACGTATCGTCCCGTTATCCGCTCCAAGCTCCTCCAACACTACATCTTATCCTTTCCTTTATCTGTAACATGAATTAACTTATATAAGTAAAGGCTTAGTAAGACACTTGAATCTCACAAATTTAAATAAATAATTTTCTTTTATCATCATAAATATAAACATCATTTAAAAACCTTTTAACTTTTAAAACCGTTATATATTGGGCCCGGCATTGTACCATCATAGCGCGCTAGTCACGGAAGGGTTGGGGTAGCAAATCCCAAACCAACGGTGACAAAAGTCCGCTCACCGGACAACATCATCATCATCAAGGGTGTACAATGCCATTTTAAAAACATAAAATACATATACATACCATATATATACTTTTCATCAAAACGTCATCATAGGAGAAGTCTTATTTAAGAACATCATAACATCGTCATCAACATCAAAATATATAGTTCTCAAATTTTTATTTATGTTGCAGGTGAGAGTGTACGTACTTAAACGCCTTACTTAACCTTTTCAAATTTTCTGATAGTGACGCGCGATTGAGGTCTCGAGTGCTCGCCTTTAAAACCGTTCATGCCATGAGTAATAAATATAGTAAAATCAACAAAAGCTTATAATAATTCATCAAACATATCCATCATATCATAGTAGTGCCTAAAAGACCTATTTCATCAATCAATAACATCACAACACAAAAAAATTGAACAATTTCATGAATTTTAAATCTTGACCGAATTTGTCAATTAGACCTTTGTCCCTTCAAAAATTCATAAAAATTCATACAGAGCTCCAAAAGGCTTGAAACCAATTTTAAACAAAAGTAGACATCCAGATCTTTCTAATGGTATCCAATTCATAAACAATGAAGACCGTTTGGATTCTCAAAAACAGTTTTGAAATCTGATCATTAAAATTTACCGAACCTGGCAGTCCGACCTCTACCTATTTGAAAAATCATATAAATTCATACATAATTCTAAAGGATGTGAAACTGATTTCAAACGAAAATAGACATCTAGGGCTTTCTAACGATATCAAATTTGTTAAAAACGGAGACCATTTGGATTCTCAAAAACAGTTTTGAAATCTGATCATTAAAATTTACCAAACCTGGCAGTCCGACCTCTGCCTATTTGAAAAATCATATAAATTCATACATAACTCTAAAGGATGTGAAACTGATTTCAAACGAAAATAGATATCTAGGGCTTTCCAACGATATCAAATTTTTTTAAAAACGGAGACCATTTGCACCCTTAAAAACCGTTTGAAATTCTTATTTTAGAATCTGAAAATTTCCGTGTAGTGGTTAAATCCGAAAATTATTAAAAGCATTAAAAAAAATATCATCACAATGTATATGATTCATACACACACACACACACACAAAATAGCCCTAAGACATGTTTCTAACACATAAAATTATTCAATCATCATATCAATGAAATCATAAATCAAGAAATCAAAAACCCTAATTTCACCTTGTTCACAAAAATCAACCTTATTGCCATCCTTCGACCATCATTCGATAAATATTTCTCATCCTCTCTTCAAACTCACATAAAGCCACTCATCAAGAAAATCATCTAATCCCTTAAAGATTCCCAAACCAAAATAAATAATAGAATCATTATCATCGTTAAACAATACCGAAACATACCTTGAAATCCTTTGATTTTCGGTTTGGAAGAACTTGGAGGTTTGGCTGATTCTTTTTTCTTTTTTTTTTTTTCTATGTTTGTGCGTGGAAGAGAGGCAGAGAGAGCAGCCAAGAGAATGAGAAAGAAAAGAAAGGGGAGGCTAGGGTAGAGGGAGAGAGAGAGAGAGCATGAAAAAAAAATAGAAAATTTGAAAATTGTAAAGGAATTAGGGAGTAATTTAATTCCAAATAAATTTTGGAATTAATTGGGGTTGAATTCTTTGATTTAAATGTCCCTTAATGTCTGTGAAAAGGCTGTCAATAGTGTGTGAAAACGTGTAGAAGGAAAAGGAAAGAACTAGGTTAACTCTTAGAATTTTCGCACCAAAGTTGCACATGGTAAACTGGTTGGTTACTAGTAGGTATCCGGATAGTATACCGGTCATAACTTCTTACTCTGATATCGGATTTGCATAAATGAGTAGGCATTGGAAAGCTTATGAAAAGCTCTATAAGCTGATCTAACTTTCAAAATAATTTTTTGACATTTAAAGATTCATAATTGAGTTGAAAATTAACATCATATAGAATATGTCTTTTTCGGATAATATACTTTCCCTCTTTTTTTTTTTTTTTTTTTTTTTAAACATTAACATCATCACAATCACTACATACCATATATATATATATTCAAGCCATCACACAAAATTATCAAGTCATCATAAAAAAATTCATCAATTTGGCATGAACTTTGTTCTAGCACATCGAGTTCTCGTCGCGTCACCTGTGAAAAGCAACTCAACAAAACATTAGAATTAGGAAGCTTCTATCTCATCACTTTACCAACATTAACTCTAAAGTTAATTTTATAATATTATTGCTAGTTAGCATTTAGGGCGTTACATAAGGAGTCTAACATTAAGATTATAACTACATAACATGCTTTAGTTCTCTAAAATTGACCAAAACACAAAGAGAACCAATAGATTACCTCTAGTGTGACCTTACAGACCTTGTTTTAACTTGGAGATGTTGCTAGTGGAGTTTGTACCCATTGTTGAAGTGAAACTTAGAAGAAATTAAATATTTACTTAAATTTTCTCACTCTGTTCTTTCAATGTGTTTGTTTTAATAGACTTTTGTTTTTCTCCATATTAATTTCCATTAACCAAAGAAATGTTTGTTCTGATTATATAGTGAAATTGTACCATTCTAATATTGCTGTTCATAGCTTACAATTGCGCCGAATTCATAATTTTTTGTTGGTCTTCAACATTATTTGGTGAAATTGTAAATTACTGGACTATGATGCTGATCTAGTCATTATTTGGTGAATAACCTATTGATGCCCTGTTCACGTGTGAATCGCTATAGTAATAAAAGCAAAAACTATTAAGAAATTTACCAGTTTTATTATGGGACAACCTGTTTGTCTTCTAGCTCATGGGAAGACACATAAAACTTGAACATTTCAGTTTGATCATTATAAAATTAGTTATGAGAAAATGTCAAGATTGTAACTAGGAGTTATTTACATCTGTCAATAGCTTACCGTAATTTTCGATAAACGGTTGTGCTTGATTTTTTATTTCATGAAATATCATTAGGAATTCAAGACCGTTGAGATGAAGTGATAAAGTTTTCTTTTTCTTTGGACCAAATTTAAGTTATTTAGGCTATTTGCAACCACAAGTGGTGGAATATTTTGTTCTTTGTTAAGTGGAAAGTTCTGTACCTAAATGCACGTATATAAAGTCTACACATGTTTATAGGTATATTTTGTTTAATAATTAATAGGCATTTTTTTTTTATGTAATCTTACTTTTGCAACATATTAAAATTTGATGACATTTTTTTTTTCAATGTCGTAAAATAGTCTTTTCTAGGACATTTGGAAGAAAAATGTTGTTGAAGAGTCTTTTTACGACATTTTAAGAAAAATGTAATGAATTTTGTGTCGTTAAAAGCATTCTTTGTTGTAGAACCGAACTTGTTTATGTAAAGTTATGGACTTTCAAAATTTAAGTTACAAAACAGTGTGAATAGTGAAGCTAAGGGAAAACGACAAAATTATATTGTAATTGTATGGTTTGGATTATGCGTCCTAATGCATGCTAAGATTCCGTTTCCAATAATTAAAACTATAACCAAAACGCATTTTATCACTTTAGTGGAACTTATTTTAATAGTTTTGCTTTTGTCTTTCAAAAAAGTGAAGATGACCATAAAAATATTGAATACATTAGCAAAAGAAAACCATTAGTGGGCAAAAATACTCAAAGCCACTTTCAAAGGTTCTTGGTGTCAGATCCACCTTTCTAGCTATCCGTCAATGAATTTAACTTGGCCATGTTCAATTCACTAACATTATACTATTATACCAAAGGAAAGCCTATTTTTACTGTTTGTTCTCCAGTGGTTAGACAGATTTACCCTTTTTCTCTTCTTTTTCCTTTCGTTTCCGGACGGATTTGCCCCTTTTCTTTTCTTTTTCCTTTTTTTTTTTTTATTTTTTTCGGTTGCTACAGTGCCGCACAGTATGTACAGTACCAAAACAGTGAAACTTTTTGGTTTGCTACAGTGCCGCATAGTAACTACAATCCCAAAACAGTTAAATGTACAGTAAAATGACTCTTTTGCCCTTCAAATTTGCTTGCTTTTTACCAGATGAACAGTAAATTACCGGTTTTGCCCTTATGGCTTTATCCGGTCATGAGAGAGAGAGAGAGAAAGAGAGAGAGAGAGAGATCCGGAAATTAGAGAGAGAAAGAGAAATAGAGATAGAGATAAAGAGAAAGAGAAATAGAGATAAAGAGAGAGAAAATAAAAATATTCTATATCTATAATAAAATAAATTTTTAAAAAAATAAAGATAGAAAAAAAAATCATAAGATTAAAAATTATATTTTATTAAATTATTTTCAATTATAAAAAATAAAATTATATACGTTAAATAATATTTGAAAATTTTAAATTATTGAATTCATAAAAATTTAACGAATAAAAAACAAAATAATAGAGTTAAAAGAATAAATTAATACAATTAAATTATAATATTCAAACTAAACAAACAAACTAAAAAAATTTGAAATTAAATAATGATTTACAGAAATTTCAAAATATAAAAAAGTCTATAAAATTATAATAAAATTAAAAATCAATATATAATTTTTCTACTGTAACGAAATGTAATTATCAAAAATTTATACTTATAATTATTATAGCTAAATTATTATTTATATCATATATTAATATTATTATTTAAAATTAAATTTTTTAAAAATATTTAATCCATTTCTAGGTTTATTTATTCATATAATTAATTTTGTTAAATTTAATAAATTTACTTAAATTATTAAATTTTTTTGACTATTTAAGTTTAAAAGTTTTTAATTTTATTTAATCTTTTTTATTTTTAATAACAATATATTATTATATTTTATTCTATTAACAACAATTCTTACACTTAATATTTTATTTTAATATCTGAGATTTTTTTTTTCTTTGACTTCTTTTATTTTTTTCTTCTTTTTTTTAAACAAAATATTCAATAAGTTTCTTTTATATTTATATCTATAATCTTTAGAAATAAATTTTTTAAAATTTTATATTCATTTTTACGTTTATTTGTTAATTTAATTGGTTTTTTTAATTAAATTTACCCAGTAATTTTGTTTTTCCTTTGATATTTTAAATTTTTCTAATTTTATTTATTATTTGAACTTTTTTTATTTCAAGAAATTTACGCTTATAAATATGAATGTATGTATTTTAATATTATAATAGTAAATACTAAAAAAAATATACTTATTGTAATTTTAATCTATATCTTAATTAGCTGCTTTTATTATATAATAGTCAATTTTTTTCATTTTTGTTTTTTCTTCATTTCCCAATTTTTTTTTGTTTTTTATTCCTTTCCCGTGCAACGTACGGGTATTAAACTCGTCTGCATCTAAAGTTTGGGTCGGAGATTAGTAATAAATACATATTGTCATGTTCAATTCACTAATATCGACATTTAAGTAATAAATACATATTTATATTAATCGTAAACAAAAATATCAAAATTATCCATACAACTCCTCCCCTCTTTCTATCTTTTCTCTCTCTACTGTGATTCTCTCTCCTCAACATCGTCGGCTTCAGCGTCGTGGTGAGAGCCTAACATTTTATTTGCCTGTAAATTTGTTATTTACTAGAAAATCCAAGTATTTACTAAAAAATTGAAGGATTTACCCACAAAAACATAATATAATTTATCACCTTTAAAAAATCTGCTATAATTTTAAAAAATACCAATAAAATATTTTATGTGCTGTAATTTTTCTTCATAATTAAGTTGTTTTACTAATAATTTGATGTCGTTTTCAATTTTCTTGCCCACTCATGTCGTTTTAATTCTTCGGCGTTTGAATACTTGCGTGGTTTTAATGCTCTTGTCATTTGAGGTTTGTTGTTTAGTGCCGTTTTCTTGTACGGATTGTGTTTTTGGAGGTTTGTTTTTTAGTGCTTGATGTCGTTTTTGAGGTTCACTTTGAAGAACATTTATAAACCTCACAAAGGCAAATGAAATCAAAGAATTAATTAATATTAAACCGGACCATTGATAACCCCACCATTATGTAGAACAGTAAGATTCCATTTCGCTTTAGTGGAACTTACTTTTCACAATTTTGCTTTTTTCTTTCGAAAAAGTGAAGATGAGCATTAAATTATTGAATAAATTAGCAAAAGAAAACCATTAGTGGTGAAAAGTCAAAGCCACTTTCAAAGATTCTTGTCGTCAAATCCAGCTTTCCACTTGTTTTCACCCATTAATGAAATAAATTGGTCATCTATAATTTTCTAATATCTACATTGTTAAGTTACGGTAACCCAAAATTTGTTTTGGTCCGATCTGAAAAACTTGCAATGTGATATATGTATTGGAGCTTTAATTATGAGAATTTTTTGGGATTTGTGGTGGTTTCGGAGGGATCGGGCTAATAGGCCCGATCTCGTAGGGTTTGGGTATATATAACGTAATTGTAGGGTTTTATTATTATACTCTTTTGTTGTAGCCACTCCAACTTGTATCTATCTTTGATATAGTGGATTTTTTTCTTCTCTGCCCATAGTTTTTTTTTCCTGTCTAGGGTTTTTCATGTGTATTAATGTGCTCTTATTTTCGGATTTTATTGCCTATTCTTGTTCCTAATTTCGTAATCTAAATTTGGGGCCGGAGACTCAAAGTCTACACCATATAATGGAATCAAGTATGAAACATATTTATTTGTGAAATTTTCTTTCAATTGAAAAAAAAAAAAAAAAAGAAAAAGAAAAAAGAAACTGAGTGCTGAACTTTTTGTTTCTTTTGATGGTAATGTTTTTTTAATCGTATTCTTTTTTTTTTTTTTTTCATTGTTCAATCACCTACTCAAGTTAAAATAAGAAAGATGATTAAAAAGGATAATATATTAGGCAAAACAGAGAGCACTCTTCTAACTAAAGTCCTTGCTCTGAGGGTTCATTCCGGACAACAACTGTTAACCGATCTCCCTTCTTCTCTGTTATTTCTTTTTCCATCATCAATTTTCCTGCTTCAGTTCTTGCTCAAGAAAAGAATCCATGGCTGAGCTGGTCGGAGGAGCTCTTCTATCCGGCTTCCTTGACGTCCTATTTGATCGGCTGGCTTCTCAAGAGGTCCTCAGTTTCTTTCAAGGAAAGAAAGTCCTGGCTAAGCTACTTGATGAGCTGAAGATCCGCTTGCTGTCGGCTAATAAGCTTCTGAACGATGCTGAGTTGAAACAACTGATGGACGAAGATGTGCAGAAGTGGCTTGATGAGCTTAAAGAAGTGCTTTATGCAGCAGACCACGTCATGGACAAAATCAACACCGAAGCTTTGCAGCGCAAGGTGGAAGAAGGCGATCAGTCTCAAAGCAAAGCAAGTAAGCTGTTCAATTTCATGCCAAAGTTATATAGTTCATTTGACAACAAAATAAAATCGGAGATGGAGGAGATCCTTGCCACGTTAGATCTTCTTTTGAGACAGAAGGATGAGCTTGATCTGAGAGAAGGTGTTCATCAGAATAGACCTCAAAGGTTACCCACTCCGTTGGTGGACACTTGCGATGTTTATGGCAGGGATGCTGAGAAAGAGGCTATTGTTGAGTTGTTGTTGGCTGATGATAATGGTGGGTGTAAGCTGTCTGTGATTCCTATAGTGGGCATGGGCGGTATTGGCAAAACTACTCTTGCTCAAGTTGTTTACAATGATAGTAGGGTCCAAGATTATTTTGCCTTAAAGGTGTGGGTAACTGTGTCAGAGGAGTTTGATGTGTTTAAACTTACAAGAGTAATTATCGAGGCGATCATTTCTAGGAAATGTGACATTCAAGACCTTTATCAACTTCAAGATGCACTGAAGAAGGAAGTGATGGGGAAAAGATTTCTTTTCGTTCATGATGACGTTTGGAATGAAAATTATGAACTTTGGGATGCTTTAAAGAGCCCTTTCAAATTTGGAGCAGATGGGAGTAAGATTCTTGTGACAACACGCAGTGAAATTGTTGCATCAAAGATGGGCACTGTTCCAGCTTGTAGTCTACAGATCATATCAGATGACGATTGCTGGAAGTTGTTTGCAAACCATGTCTTTGAAAATATTGGCTCTGGGGTACATCCGAATTTCCTAGAAATGGGCAAAGAAATTGTTAAAAAGTGCAAGGGTCTTCCTTTAGCAGTAAAGTCGATTGCTGGGGTTTTACGCTCTCTATCTAGTTCAGAGGAATGGAGGGGGATACTAGAGAGTGATGTGTGGGAGTTGCAATTTCGAGAAAATCAAAAGAATATGATTCTTCCAGCATTGTGGTTGAGTTACCAGTTCTTAACTCCACAGCTAAAGAGATGTTTTGCATATTGCTCTATCTTCCCAAAAGGTTATGAGTTCAATAAATATGACAAAGAACTCATCATCATGTTGTGGATGGCAGCAGGAATTTTGCAACCTGAAAGAGGAAAAAGAATAGAAGATGTTGGAATAGCGTACTTGAATTCTCTAATATCAAGGTCATTCTTTCAACGATCGAGTAGCTGGTTTGGAAGTCCAACTCTCCGTATGCATGATCTTGTGCATGATTTAGCCACGCGCATCTCAGGGGAGTTCTGTTTCACATTGGATTGTTGTAATTATAGTGATCACCTTACAAGCAGGACCTATCATTTGTCATATCATAATGACAATAAAGATGTGAAGAAATTAGAAGGTTTATCCAAAATCACGCATCTGAAGACCCTGCTAGCTTTACCATTGTCATCTCACTTCTTAGATAGGTCAACATCGGGAGTTTTACCAATGGCATCACTTCACATTGGTACGTCAACGGTGACAGATACTTTCCTGCATGATTTGTTGCTTGGAGATGGAGGATGCTTGAAAGTGCTCTCTTTATCTCAATCAAGTATCACAGAATTGCCAAATTCAATTGGTAATCTGAAATATTTAAGGTACCTGGATTTATCTTTGACAAATATCGAAGAAATTCCTGGTTCAATTTGTAAGTTGTGCAATTTGCAGACCCTGTTGTTGTCAAATTGTAAAAAACTTACACACTTGCCAACCAGCACATGTTGCTTAATCAACCTACGTCATCTTGTAAATAGAGGCACACCATTGAAAGAAATGCCACCACAAATGTTCAAGTTGAGGAATCTACAGACGTTGAGTGATTTTATTTTGGGTGAAAATGGTGGTTCTAGGATCAAAGATCTTGGAGAGTTGCTATCTTTGCATGGAAGTCTTTGTATTTTGGGGCTTGAGAATGTGGTGGACGTGGGGGATGTTTTACAAGCTGATTTGAAGAACAAGGAGGGTCTTACCGAGCTTACTTTGAGTTGGGGTTCTGGTAAAACAGACGATTCAGCAAAAGAAAGGAAAGTATTTGCAGCACTGGAACCACATAAAAAGGTAAAGAAACTCAAAATTGGAGGTTATGGAGGTACAATATTCCCAGAATGGCTAGCACAACAATCTTTCAATGACATGGTTGAAATGTCTTTGCATGGCTGTAAAAATTGTTGCTTATTGCCACCACTAGGGCAACTACCTTCCCTCAGAGAGCTTCGAATTGTGAGTATGGATAGGTTGGAAAGTATAGGAGATGAGTTTTGTGGTAGTTCTCTGACTAAACCTTTTCCATCCTTGGAAATCCTACACATTTCGCGCTTGGATTCATTTGAGAAGTGGATGTTTACTGAGGTTGAGCAAAAACGTGAGATTTTCCCGCGTCTCAAATCTATTTTGGTAGAGTCATGTGGAAAATTGAATGTCGGACTACCAGAAGGTTGTTTTCCATCCTTGGAAACAATTTCCATTGGGAGTTGTTTTGGAGAAATGGTGAGTGTATTTCCAACAAGTCAACTAGAGATTGATTCCGCATATCCCTCTCTTCAATCCATATATTTACGCCATTGTAATAGATTGGAGTCTTTCTCGGGAATGGGAGTGCCGTCTAGTGTAAAGAAACTCGGTATCATGGGTTGCCGAATGCTGATTGCAAACCGTATGAATTGGGATCTGCAAAGATGCTCCACTCTTCAAGAGTTATCCCTCGAAGGATATGATTCGGAAGGAGCAGATTCATTTCCAGACGAAGAGCTGCTTCCATCCACTTTGACTTCTCTCTACATCTCTAGCTGTAGAAATGTTAAATTTCTAAATGGGAAATCCTTGCAACACCTCACCTCCCTTCAACGATTTCGAATTTCAACATGCCAAGAATTACAGTGCTTGCCGGAAGAAGGGCTGCCCCGTTCCATTACAGGTTTTTCCATCTATGCATGTCCTCTGCTAAATGCACGGTGCCAAAGAGGAACAGGGGAAGACTGGCCCAAAATTCAACACATCCCCAGCATACAAATCGACCGTCATGAAATATGATAAAAGCATTCTTCATTTCAATCCCTCCCCATTCTCAGCTACTTTTTCTCTTCAGGTACTATAACATTTTGGTTTCGCTCTATGCGGATGACATTTGATTTCCAGCTTAATTTCCTCTTTACATCTGGTTCTCTTTGCGATTGTTTCTTCTTTGTTTCCTGAAGCGCACTTGTTCTTTATCATCACTTTTCCATTGTACTTTCTTTGTTAATGAAGTTTCTATCATCCAAAAACTGATGCATAATCTAGTTTAAGAACTTGCATATGGTTAATATCTGCAGAATGTTCGAAAGACTCGAGAAAGGCTGCAAGAGGAATGCCAGCATATCTTTTGATCTTTGAGAGTTAGCCGAATAACACTTGTAGGTTAAACTTATATTTCCATCATTTTTTTTTCTTTCCTTTTCCTTATGCTCTCAATCTTGCCATGTGAGTTTGATGTGTCTTATTTTTTGCTTAAGCAGGACACTTTGTAGAAGTTGCAGAATCCTGGATCGTCAACAACAGAACTAGGCAGACGTCTTTGAAGAAGGGAACCAAACTTAACAGCTATTTCGAATGGCTTGCATAAACAGCTATTTCGCCGCCATGTACTCAATGAGTCACATAGGTGTTCTGTTTCTGCCTCTTCCCTTAAGGCGCCGATTTGGCAAGGCTTTTTAATTGAATCATCTTTGCATTGAGAAAGTCTTTCATCTTCAAGTTCGATAAATGCAATTCCAAATTTTTGGCATATGTACCATGATTTGATAAAATGTAAGATGTCCCCTAGGAAATGTCGCTGACTGTGAATCTGATTTGAGCAAGAGTTTGGTCGTGTTAATAAGAATATAAGGTTTCCTTTGTCCTAAATGTTATGAAAGAACCAACTGTTATTATTATTATTATTATTTTTAAGGGTATTCTTCATTGCAAGAACCCATTTTTCTTCCATTTATTTTACATCCACATCAGTTTCATTTTCTTGATTGTTGTCCAAGATAAGTTTGTATTCTATTCTCCACTTAGGCCACTTTGGAATTGCTATGCATTAAAAAAAAAAAGAAAGAAAAAAGAGTGCTACTTTTATAGCATCTCCAATGCATTGTTAAATTAAATGAGTTAATATAAAATTTTTTAGTGTTTGAGCAGGAAAACCCGTCTTCGAGTGTTATTTTGTGTGCTAAATTGAGCATGTCATACCACGGTGCCAAATTATATAGTGTATACCAAATTTTGACATTTTTGTTGCTAGTGATTGACGTATTAGACAATTTTATTTAAGAATTATGAAATTTATTTAAAATTTAGAAGAGCACTTTTATAAGTTCCAAAACTAAAACATAAAATTATGCATGGAATCCATAATAGAATAAGATATCAAAATGCTGATTTCGGACACTGATATTTGCATTGTAGATGGTTTTACTTTCGAGAGAGAGAGAGAAAGAGAGAGAGAGAGAGAGAGAGAAGGAGCAAGAGTAATTGTTAAAAATTCAGCTTTTTAAAATAACTTAAAAATTGGATCAATGTCCAATATTCTGCTATTCTCTCCCTTCCTTTCCCTTCGAGCCCTTCATGGCCACGATGCCGATAACTTTATTTTTCTTTTCAAGAGAACAAATGTGTCTGCTATTTATAAATTAAATTAAACAAAGAATAAATTGCTGGTTTAGTAGCTAAATTTTTAAATTTATGCACTTTTAATCCATGTTTTCTTTTTCACAGCTGGAGTGATCGAAAACTATTAAAATGTTGCTACAATAATCTTTTTCCCTTAATTTTTAGATAGAACCCAATAGTAATTTTAGGTTGGGGAGGGGGGGAGAATAATGCTACTTAACGGATTCCGTCTGAAAGTTAACAAAAATGACTATTATATCAACGTTTTTAATAGTTTGAAGTCATTCCATCAACCAAAAAAAAAAAAAGAAGAAAAAAAAATGTTGATCAAAGTTACAAAAACTTAAAAGTTTGAAGTCATTCCAGCAAGCAAAAAAAAAAAAAAAGAAGAAGAAGAAGAAGAAGAAGAAGAAAGAATGTGGATCAAAATTGCACAAACTTAAAAGTTCATGAATCAATCTAACAATTTAACCTTAAATAAAATAATATATATAGTCGGTGGTGGGGCACATTGGGGCTGGCTCAAGGAGTGAGAGGGGTGGAGTTTGACTGGGAGTTTCTAAGTTTAAAAGCTGAAAGTGTCGTTGAATTTTTCTTACAACATGGAGGATTAGAGTGCAGATATCATGATATTTGAATTAATGGGGAAATTTTGTAATTAAAAAAAAAAAAAACAAAAAAACAAAGAAAGTGCAGCGATCAAGGTACCAAACCACAAAAAAAAAAAAAAAAAAAAAAAAAAAAAAAACCTTAGAAATTGTTGCCTTTATTGTTTTTTTTTTTTTTGGGTAATTAGTGCCTTTAATTAGGTTTTTTTTTTTTTTTTTTAACAGTTTTGTACTCTATGACTCTCACTTATTATAAAAAAAATGAAAAAAATAAAAATAAAAATACGCTCATCAAATTTCAAATTTAGGACCTCCTATCTAAATTCCTCCTCTTCCGCCCCACTAAAGTGTCTTTATGAGTTAATTTGGACTGTTGAGGCTAATCCTTGGTTCATGTGTCGTTTTGTAGGCTACTTGTTTTTTTTTTTTTCCCCTACTGGCGTGGCGTGGTTTATGATTTTGCTGTCGTTTTCTGTTGATGCCTTTTCTTGTGGGTTATCGTTTGTTAGAATTATTGTCGTTTACATGATAGTTGTCGTTTTGAAGATTACTCTTATCATCAATTTTATTTATTATTGTTGAGAATAAACTTTAATTGATGAAAATTATTACCAAATCTAGGATTTCATGTTAAATCATCAAGAGAAACTAATCAGAAGTATACCTAAATCCATTGAGACAAATTAGAGATGGATGAAATTTTCCACAGTCAAATCTCCTTAGGTTCCTAAGATGCTCTATGGATTCTCTCTTTTAATAGAAAAGGAGGAAGAGAGCAAATATTGCGTATTATGATTTGATTTGGGGACCACAACCCTTGTAATGACCATTATATACTAACTTAAATTAGATTCTCATAAACCCTAATTTAATTAGTATTGGGTTTCTACACATTAAAACCCATACGTAATAGATATCTCTAGAGCCCAACTACTAGATCACTTATTTGGCCATGTTAAATTAAATAGCCTATAATATAATTGTCATTTAATATGTAAACCTATAATAGGAAATTAATAAAATCCCAACAATCTCCCACTTGAACTACATATGTTTCTTAAAATAATTATATTATATATAGTCTTGAGTGTGCACTGAAAAGCTATTTATTCTAAAATATCTCTTTAGTTACAATCAGTCCATCTACTATATTAACATGGGATTAAAGCGAAATTCATTACATATATTTGTATCTAAACCCATCAATAGTTACCATACCAATATATTCAATGTCATAGATCGAGTATGGATGCGTAGTATGGAAATTATTTGCAATGTAATATTAAACATGCTTATTTCCAACTGGTCCAGCTATAGTCTTTAGTGAGATCAAACACAAATAACATTCAGAGCTTATAAATGAATCATATACTTTATTCCGCAGAAAATAAATATAAAACGTGTTTGTAACAAAGAACATCAAAATACAAACTCCTACAAAACATGCACAATGTCAAATAAAACAACACCTATCTGAACAGTGTGCTCATGAAAGACCTTGGGTGGTAAACCCTTAGTAAGCGGATCTACAATCATGGAGTTTGTCCCGATATGCTCTATAGCCACTTGATCACACTGAACTCTTTCTTTAATAATGAGAAACTTAAGGTTTATGTACTTTGACTTCACAAAGCTTTCATTGTTATTGGAATAAAGTACAGCTGGATTATTGTCACAATCAATCTTTAATGGTCTTTCAATACCATTCACAATTCACAGCCCAGTGACAAAATTTTGCAGCCATATCCCATGATTAAATGTCTTATAATAAGCTATAAATTCAACTGCCATAGTAGAAGAAGCTACGAGTGTCTGCTTAACACTCTTCCAGAAAATAGCTCATCCAGCTAATCAGTAGACATAGCCCGACGCGGATCTTTACTATCTTGGTATCCAGCAAAATCGGAATCAAAATATCCAAAGATCTATAAATGATCTTATCACCGATAAATGATCATGTGATCTTTTATTCTCTACAAATACCGAATAACCCGTTTGGTTGCTTTCCAATGATCCATCCTTGGGTTACTTAAATATCTACATAACATTCCCACTATGAATGCAATATCCAGACTCATGCATACTTGAACATACATAAGACTTCTGATAGCTAACGCATAAGGAATCTTTTGCATTTCTTTTCATTCTAACACATTCTTAGGGCACTGATCGAAAATGAACTTGTCTCCCTTAGCAACAGGAGTGTCTCCTGATGCGCAATCTTCATTCCGAATCTATCAAGAACTCTTTCCATATAGCTCTTTTGTGATAACCCAAGGATACCTCGAGAGCGATCTCAATGAATCAGTATGCTTAATACAAAAGAGGTGTCCCTAAGATCTTTCATCTCAAAATTCTTAGTCAGAAATCTCTTGGTTTCATGCAATAAGCCTATATCACTACTAGCAAGTAGTTTGTCATCGACATATGACACCAGGAATATGTACTTGTAATACCTAGAACTTTCATGTTCTTATTCCTTTTTAAGGAATTAATTTCACGTTATGAAAATATTCGTGAAAAACCTCGATTTAGAGCTTTTGTAAGATTTCGTGAGTTCTTATGGGTCGATAAGACTCAAAATTGATTGTTAAGCTCAAAAACGGACCTTTCGAGTCGAAAAGGCCGAAAAAGTACATGATTTTACGAAAGTCAACTTTGACCGAAAAAGTCAAAGTTTGACTAAGAAAAGTCAAATGTTGACTTTACGATATGTTGAAAAGTAGTATGGAAAGTATATTGCGAAAAAAATAATTTTTGTAAGCTAGATAGCAAGAATAAGCCTTAGAATCACCCTAGAAAATCAAGCATACCAAGTTAAGATTAAGGGCAAAAAGGGCTCGGAAAAATAAGAAAAAAGAATTTTACGGTCCAATTTTACACAGATAAATTTTTGTACTATGGTACAGTATAAAAATACTGTGTATTAGTGAAGCACAGTATTAGAAATATCTGTGAGGCACAAAAATGGACAATTTTTGAAGAAAGCAAGCCAAACAAGGCCCTAAGGGTGAGGTAAGGGTGATGATCTCATCTAACTTTTTAATTATGATGTCATTAAGCCTTAGAAAGTAATCAAGAAGGCTCTAGAAACCCACTTGGCAGGCCACCTCATGGGATCAACAAGGAAATAGCAAAAATTTTGGGGTAAAGTTCACAAATTTCCAAAGTTCCAAAACCTCTATAAATAGGAGAGCTTCCTATTCATTTTATTCAAGAAATGTGGGGAAATTCTTGCCATTTTCCTCTTGAAATTTCCGCAGCCAAGATTGAGAGAAGGAGAGTAGAAAATCAAAAATTTATTGAGGGCTTTTGATTAGAGGAGTTCGGATTTGAGCTAGGAGGAAGCCAAGAAAAGTTTGGAAATTTTTTTGGGTCTCTTTGGGTGTGTGGCCGTGGGTGAAGAAGAGGAGAAAAGGGAGAGGAAAACAGAAAATTCTTGAGGGCAAATCCTTGTAGTTGAGTCGGCTGTGGAGTAGATCAACCAAGGAAACCAACCAAAAATTTTGGTGCCCAAATCCAAGTGCAGCCGTGGGTAAATGAGCTAGGGGGAGGAAGAAGATTTGTGACCAAAACCTAACTTTGATCTAGGTAAATCCTTGAATCCTAACCCTTTAATTTGAGTCTAATTTTGAAGTTTATTTATGCTTCAATTTGGTTGTAAGGACATAAGTCCACTTGCAATTTTCTTGCCCTAAGTTTGGTGTATGTGCTTAATTTGTATATCTAGGGTATATGGCTTGATTTCTTGCTTAATTTTGTGCTTGTTTGTGCTTGTTGGTTAATTGATTTTCATGCTAGATGCTAAGGTTGTGTGTCCCCTGATTTGGTGCAAAAATTGGCCCTTAGGCAGTGTGTAAAGCATGTTAGTTTAAGGGTGTATGTTGATGCTTGTATGCAAAAGTTAGAACCAATGCAAACCTAGGTTTATGGTTTTCGGGTTTGGTTTGCATGAATCCATTTGAACGGTTTATGGGTTCATATGGGACGTTAGAAACGTTGTGTGTTTGGCATGTAGGCTTCCGTCGTGGTCGATCGAGTTAGATTCGCGAAATATGACGCAAAACGGACTAAGCAACCGAAACTATCAATTCAGATTCGGAACTGGCCAGTTTCAGGAAAGTGAAAATTTAAGGCCTTTAAAGGCCGAACTGGGTAAAACTCAAAACACGAAAGTTGCTTGGAACAATTTTTCCTAGAGGGTAGCATGGATAGAATCTCAAAATGAAGCTCCAATGGCCTCCGTTTTTACAAAAACCCGTGGCTGGTCTGTCCAGACCCAGTTTTCAGGATCAGCCGGTTTCAAACAAAAACTGGCACGAATACAAGCGGAACTAGATTTTTTGTAAAACACAAAAGTTTTAGCATTTTTCAAGAACTACAACTTTCGTGAAGACAAGTTTTTCAAATTCTGAACGGATCTTTAAACTGACATGGTTTTATGAAGGGTGTGCAGGGAACCGAAAATTCCTGCACATGAGTTTTTACAAAAGTTTTTGAAAAACTGTATTTTGTTTAAAACCGCTATTTTTAATTATGAAAACTGTTCCAACGGCAGTTTTCGACCTTAAACGACTCTTATAAAGATTTGTTTCAAAGGTAGGAATTTTTACAAAAAAGATCAAAGGATTTTAAAACCAACTTACTCAAATTGTCAAAAAGAGTAAGAAAATAGAATTTTTATGATAAAAATTAGTAATCAAGCCGATTACGGACTGTAACCGGGATTAATACCCGAGTTACCGGGTTTAGCCCTAAAGCCCAAGGTTGACCCCAAAGGGTTGACCATTAGTTGACTAAAAATTGGCTTTGGTTGACCCAACATACTACTAAGTGAAACCTTAAGGGTTATCCAATATAACCCTAAGGGACACTTAGAACTTAAAAATGGGCTAGAAGATGAGGGTTAATGGAATGTAACCCAATTAAGTATGATATAAGAATAAAGCCCAAGGTTTTTAAGAAACCAAGCAGTATGTCAAGGGCCTAGTTCAAGAGGTTATCCAACGTAGCCTCTTAAGGAATAATCAAAGTTTGATTATTCTCAATCAATGGGATAATCAATTAGGACCAAGTAAGATATCAGGTAGCGGGGACAGACAACTAGGTTTTAGTAGGTATGTTGGTTAGGGCACCAACATCCCACAATAAGAATCAGAATCTCACCTATGTCCTTACTCAAGCAGGAGAAGGCCTGCAGCTGTGCCCAGTGGAAGGACAGCGCCAAGGAGGATATAGCAAGAAAGGTAAGTACAACTCCGCCTGCAGCATAAGCTTTAGTTGATACTTGCCTAAGTATGTTAGATGCATGTTAGGAATATATGTGAATGCTGAAATGATGTGCTTTGTCATATGCCTTATGGTATGTTAAACTGGATGCTATGTTGTGTTGTTATGTGCGATATGCTAAGTGATATGCTATGTGATATGATAGTATGCTATGTATGAGATATTATGTGATATGTTATATGGTATGATGGTATGCTAAGTATGCAAAAGGACATGTAAGCCGAGCATGTAAGGTAAGATGCTAAGTATGTTATGATTTATGTAAAAGTGACATCACGATGCATGATCACTAAATATAAAATGAGATTAAAGAAAAGGAAGTAAGATGGCAAGCAAGCTTGCCTGTGTCGTACCACCCGTCCGAGATCGGGTTGGACTATGGTTTAAGTTGGACTGAGCTGGCCGTCCCAACCATTCCATAGTCGTGCACCGGGTACGGACACTTATGATATGGGCCCTAAGTAAGATAAGAAAGAATGTAAGTTAAGAATAAAAGAAAAGCATAATGCGAGCATAACCGGACCGTGTATCTATTATGCAATGCTATGTATGTTATGATGTGAAATGCCATGTTATGATGCTATGTTATGAAGTATACTATGGGATGCAATGAGACATGTTACGATGAGCTAAGTTGGAATGTGTATGCTAGGTTATGTATGTGACGTCGCGGTTTAGATAGTTGTACTTACTGAGCGTTAACTCATAGTTTGACGTCTATGCTGTAGGTAAGCCACCTGACAGCAATGGGTGATGCAAGATGGAAGGGCGAGGCGGGACACACTGTGAAATTGTGAGAATACGATGCCGCTACGCATTTCGTTCAATATGTATTTTTGTATGTTAATATTTTATTCACGACATGCTTATTACATATAGACGTATATAAGCTAGTACAAAAAAAAAAAATTTCCGCTGTATTTTCGTTAAAATAATTAAGTACGATAAGATAAGTAAGTATGTATGTTAAGGTAACAGCTTGTGTTTGGCGGGTCGTTACAGTACTTCCACTAAACTTATGATAATAACTTGATAAAACTTATAATACCATTCACGAGAAGCATGTTTGAGATCATAGATGGATTTCTTCAGTTTGTAAACCATTTTCTTTAGGTCACCGGATACAAAGTTTTCTGGTTACACCATTTATATCATTTCGTCAATGTCACCATTTAGAAACGCAGTCTTTACATTCATCTGATATAGCTCCAAATCAAAATAAGTCACAAGTGCCATTATGATCATGAAAGAGTCTTTCGTTGAAACCGAAGAGAAAGTATCTTTATAATCAATGCCTTCCTTTTGAGTGAAACTCTTGGCAACTAGACGAGTCTTATATCTCTCAACATTGCCTTTTGAATCCATTTCGATCTTAAATATCCATTTGCAACCAATGAGTTTCGCACCTTCAGGCAATTCGATGAGATCCCAAATGTCATTATCCTTTATGAATTTCATCTCATCATTCATGGCATCAATCCACTTTTAAGAATTATAACTTTCTTTGGATTGATGGAAGTTGATTGGATCATCTTCCACCACTCCTATATTAACCTCATGTTCTTGAAGAAAAACGACATAGTCATCCGGAATCACATTTCTCCTTTCTTTAGTGGATCTTCTCAATGGCATATCCTCTTGAGGTTGTTGAGTTTGCACTTCATGTGTAATTTCTTCATTTTGCACAGGGAGTTCTGCTACATTGTCTTGATATTCTGGATTTGCTTTTTGAACAATGTCAAGAATATGAGCCTAATCATTATCAATAGTAAGAGCAAGAAGAGAAATGCATTCCTCTTCAAAGATAGTGTCTCTAACCTTATCTCCCCCTACAAACTCAACTTCTTTAAGAAATCTTACATTTCCCGTCTCGAAAAATGTCCCAGTAGTGGGATCAAAAAACGACATATTCATCCAGACAGATGTATTATTCGTAGTACTGCATTCGAAGATAGAACAACAAAAATAGTGCTGGCTTAATTAATGATCACTTTGGCACTCGATGAATCGCTTTATTCAAAAATTTCTAGCAGCTACATCTCAGATAGAGAAGCTCAATCTTCTCATTCATTAATCACACTAATGAAAACAGAATATCCTACCAAAAAATGAAGTCCTCCTGACCATAATGAGAGTCCATTCGAGATATTAATCATCACCTGTAATCTTTGGACATTCATCTTTGAAAACACTCAATAGAGGATGAACTATATGCACACTTTTAATTAGAACTCAAAACGATGTATGTAAAGACGTAACTATTTGGAAGCTAACTTTGAATTGTGTTCAGAAGAAGAAAAAAAAAAAAAAAAAAGATCTTGTTTCACTTGCCTTGAAATTTTATACAATTTTAAAAAAAATCATCTCGTTTCAAATTAAAATGATAAAGTTATGGACTTTTAAAGTTTGAATTTTTTGAAATGTTAAGAAAAATGAATTAAAAAAATTGGAGGAAAAGGACAAAAAAAAAAAAAAAAACTTTTGGAAATCTGTTTTCAAAAGTGATCCAAACTGGGTCCCAAGTCGTTTTATTTATGAGTTGATGTTGTTGTCAATTTTTATTGCCCATTCACGTCGTTTTAAATTTTTAGGCGTTTGCGTACATGTGTGGTTTAAATGCTCTTGTCGTTTGAGGTTTGCTGTTTAGTGCCGTTTTCTCGTAGGTAATGTCATTTTATCACAAATGTTCCTCCAACCGTTCTTCTTTGGCCTTCAAAGCTGACACAGTTAAGGCATTGGTTTTGCTTTTGTTTGTCTTCTATATACCTTACTCTACCTGAGAAAATCAAGAGCCCATAAAAAGCAATTCTGCCTCTGTTTAACGGCCCAATAAAAGGATTCATGAGGAAAAAGAAATAAGAAAAAAGTACACAATAAAATGACCTCCATGGGGAATGGTGAAATCGCCTTCCATTGCATAAGCGGGATTATTGCAAGAATTTGATGTGTATGTGGGGTTCGGGCGATCGGATGGCAAATACAAGTGTTCGATTTCTATAGAAAATTAAATAAGAAAGTAATAAAAGTACAGATGAAGAAAAATGGAACACAAAGATGTTTAATGTGGGTGTGTTTATGTCCATGGACTAAGAACAATGAATTTATTGGTAAGAAGCACTATGAACGTGCTTTCATATTTATACAAGTTTACAAATACAAAATCAGGTTAGTAACCTAACACTAACAAATATACTAAAATCAAGATTATTCTAAATTACAATAATTACAAATAAATTAAAAGTTCTTAATAAAGATAATTATATATAAAATAGTAACTTTTTTTTGTACATAATACTAACTTTCCTAATAATTTCAACCCGGCAGATGATTGCATCAAGTAATTGCAAAAACAATTACGATGAATTCAAAGCAAAGAAATAAGACAAAAAAATAAAAATAAAAAAAAATCAAATTACCTGTTAGCAATGAGTTGCGTTGAGATTTTTGTGTGAAATAGAGATAAAATAGAGATGGGGATTAGAAAGAGAGTTGTTTTTATGTTGGTGGAACAGAGTAGTCCATACGTGAATACAACAACACTATTTAACTGATAACTGAAAAGTTTAAATTTAAAAACAAAGCGTCAATATTCTAGCACCAACTCCAAATTATTTATTTATTTATTTATTTTTACGCAGCTTGCCAGCTTTACTATTTTAGGTAGTTATCTGTCCTTTTGTTTAGGAGATTTATTTGCCCCCAAAAGAGTTATCCTATACAAAATAAATTAAACATATATATGTATATGTGTGATCACCAAGTTGAAAAAGTAAATAAATAAATATGTGTGCACCATTTGTTTTTCTTTTTTCCTTTTTTAAATAAATGCACAAGTAACTGTAAGACCCCTTTTTATCTTTACTTATTCTGATTTAAAATTAAAAAAGAAAATATACCAGAACTTTTTTTTTTTTTTTGAAGTAAAACTTGCTTGCAATTAATAGACTAAATCAGCGAAAACCATAGGAGCTACAAATCTTGGAACTTTATCCCAACCATAAACCTCATTTTCTAGAATAAACACAGAAGCAGCAAGACAATGAACCACTCTATTAATTTTACAGCATCTAGCAGAGCAAGACATCTCTTTCTTTTGCAAGCGAATCAACACAATTAACAGCTTGGACGACTCATGTTGCATCAACCTCAGCAATCTGGATACATATCCCACAATCCTTGGCAAATAAGAGACCCTCCCCGAGAACAAAACACTCTACCGGAACTGTTTTCAAGTTACGTTTTATCGCAAAATTTTGATTATAATTTCTTGTTTAGTATCCCTTTTAAATTGCATTCCGATATCTTATTTGAGTATTCCTTTAAAATTAGAGTTCAACTTGAATTAAATGAAAGAAAAACATTAATATATATATATATATAAATATAAGATTTATTTAAATAGAATATTTGTATTCAAACATGTATTTTAAATATTGTATTCAAATCAAATATGTGTTTGGATAATTTTAAGAAAAATATTTGGATAATTTTTGTTAAAGATAACATCTGAATATTGTAAAAGTAGAAAAATGAGTGGTACAAATTTTCAAAAAGTAAATATTTGGATAGATATTAAAAACAATTGTAGCAAATCTCATAAAACTTTAATGTCCATGACAAGTTTTAATAGGATTTGCATATGATTTTGTTCATCACCTTGCTCTGAATGCATAGAAAAAAGAATTGTCTCGATTGAAACGAAAAAATGATATTAAAAGAGAGAGCTTTTTTTCCCCCTTAAAGAGAGTCCAAATGTTACTATTGAACATATCCTGAAATAGAGTCATATTTCAGGGTTCACCAACATTTCATTTTTGTTCTTAAATGGTCCAATGGACCATTTGGTGACACTTGAATTACATTTCAAATGTTACCCTACCAAACACCCATTTGAATTGCTAACCCAAAAGAATTGGCACTAACTGTTATCAAATAGTTGAGACAAAAAGAGGGAAAAACATTTAAATACACTTCAATTTTTGGCATTTAATCAAACACATATTATGTTGTTGTTAGATAATAGCTACTAAAAATGGTGTTCCAAATGATCCTTAGTTTAGCTTTGGAATTATGAATTCCAAGATTGCATTCAGGACAAAGGTTTGAAATGAAATTTTGAGGTTAGAGTTGATTGACTTTTCAAAAATTAGTTATAAATTTTTTTTTTTTTTACTTTTCAGAAGAAAACAAAAAATGAAATGAAAAACTTAGGTCCAAACATTTTTCCAAACAAGTATGAAGATTGTAATTGTGCTTTTATTGTGTTTGTTGAGTATCATATAGTTTTTGCTAGTTAATAGAAATTTGTAGGGTTGCTCCTCAAAGAGCCACCTAAGGATTATTGCCCCATGATTTTTAACCTCCTAAAAAATAAGTCAAATGTCAATATAATATATCTTTATAAAATTACTATCGGCCAGACAAAAAGGTAATCAAGTAGATGACCACCGGTAATTTATCAGATATTGGCGAGAATCTATACAGGCCCCCGACGGTCTCCGGCGGTTGTTGCCAAACAGTATTCCTAGTTTGGACAGTTGCCCACCGACAGTTTTCAGCCTGCCTGTTTTTCTGGATTGCCGCATTTTTATGTAATTTTTAGTATTATTGTTATTTTGTTTGAATATTTAAGTCACCTTAACTGGTTGCCTTGGTCGTCATCTAGAGGACCATTCTGTCTTCTGTTGAACTAAGTTGTCGGAGTTAACTAAAATTTAAAATATTTAAAATAATTCACATAACATCTACGAAATTTTTCATGAATTTGATTTTTTTTTATTTTAATATCAATTTATGTAAAACATGTAATATTAAATGATAAAGTATCATGACTTCAAAAAAAATATAAAGTATCACGGAAATTTCAGCAGCAATATTGATAATAATATCCCAAAGTATCGGTTTTTAATATTTTTAATATATTCATGAACATAGTCAAATTCAAGGTTTTTTTTTTTTTTTTTATTCACTCACAATTTTTTTATATATAGAGAGACAGATACATGAAAATTAGAGCAAATTTTAGTGACACTGACACCAAAAAATTATTATAATTGATTTTTTCATCTCTTTTTAATTGTTGTTTTTTTGAAAGGTTTTTACTTGTTATTTGTTCTCTCCATTTTTTTTTCTTTTTGGGTTGTTTGTTATTTAATTATAGCCATTACTTTTTTTTTTAAAATAATTAATACCTAATATTACGTTTTTAAGAGATAACTAAACTTAACTTAAACTATAAAAAATTTTGGTCCCTTACAAAAATTATAGATTTGTCTAAGATAAATGAGAAAAAATTTTTAAATAATAAATTGCAAACAATTCAATCCTAAAACCATAAATCAGAACTATTTTATATCTAAAAATCAATTAGATATTGATAAAAAAAAAAATCAATTATATTCCCTTCAGAAAGATAAAATCAATTATCTCTTACAACAAACTCCCTTTCCTCAAAATAAGAAAATGTAACCTCAAAAAAAAAATAGTTAAAAAAAAAAACTTTGCAATATTCCTCTTAATTTGCTAAAAGTCGATCGAGTTTCTTATTGCTAGGAGAAGACTTGTGTTTTGGGGTTTTCTTTTCTCTCTCCTTTTTTTTTTTCATGTGTTTGTTGAGATGCCAATATCGGCTCGTGTGAACTCTGTTTCATTGTTGTTGTGAGGATATATATATATATATATATATATTTTTTTTTTTTTGGGTCTCCAAAGGTTTGCATCATAATATTGTTTTGATTGGATCACAGGACGGAGAGGTTATTACTCTGCTTTGAGTTTTGCGATGCAAATACAAGTTTGTTATTATTACTCTCTGATTTGCTATTAATAAAATTGGATGAAGTATCTATTTTTTGTTACAATTAAAAAAAAAAAATTTATTGAGCTTAAACATACGTAATGCACAGGTTATATTACATGCATAGGTTTATGTTTCTCCACCCAACCATCCTTTCTGATGTCATGCGGATGGAGCAACAAAAAGAATATTCACTTCGGAAATTCTGTGTTGGAATTAATGGAATCGTCAATTCTGAAGGTATGGTAGTATTCCAACAGAAAAAAGTTTAGATTGTGTTTATAAACATGATTCATTTCCTCTTGATTTCTTTTATCTTTCAGCTCTTATCTTACTTTGTTCTTTCGTATCTCTTTCATTTCTTATTGTGAGATGAAAGTGTGCTGCTAAGTCCATGAATGGCTAAGAATTAATTTTCAAAGCGGTATTAAATATCGACAGATTGCTTGTTTAGTTCTAATAGAAAAAGAGAAAAAGACGAAAACAAAAGAAAGCAATGATTACTTCATGCGTGAAACGCTTGGCATTGTGAGAGCTTGTTGTTAACTCTCATCGCCGTGTAATGATTACTTCATGTGTGAATCGCTATAATAATAAAAGCAAAAACTATTAAGAAAATTTACTAGTTATTATTTTGGGACAACCAGTTTGTCTTCTAGCTCGTGGGACTACACATAAAACTTGAACATTTCAGTGTGATCATTATAAAATTAGTTATGAGAAAATGTCAAGATTGTAACTAGGAGTTATTTACATCTGTCAATATCGTACCGTAATTTTGGATAAATGGTTGTTCTTGATTTTTTATTTCATGAAATATCATTAGGAATTTAAGACCGTTGAGATGAAGTGATAAAGTTTTCTCTTTCTTTGGAGCAAATTTAAGTTATTTAGGCTATATTTGCAACCACAAAATGTGGAATATTTTGTTCTTATTTTGTTCTTTGTTAAGTGCAAAGTTCTGTAGCTAAATGCACCTACATAAAGTCTACGCATGTTTGTAGGTTTTTTTTTTTTTTTTTTTTTTTAATAATTAATAGGTCTTTTTATGCAATCTTACTTTTGCAACATAATAAAATTTGACAATATTTTTCTTTTCAATGTCATAAAATAGTCTTTTCTATGACATTCAGCAGAAAAATGTCGTTGAAGAGTCTTTTTAAGACATTTTAAGAAAAGTGTCATGAATTTTTTTGTCACTAAAAGCATTTTTGTTGTAGAATTTGAACTTATCTATGCAAAATTATGGATTTTTAAAATTTAAGTTACAAAACTGTGTAAATAATAAAGTTGAGAAAAAAAAATACAAAAATTATATTGTAATTGTATGGTTTGGATTATGCATCCAAACGCATGCTAAGATTTCGTTTCCAATAGCTAGAACTATAATCAAAACACGTTTTATCGCTTTAGTGGAACTCATTTTAATATTTTTGCTTTTGTCTTTGAAAAAAGTGAAGATGAGCAAAATAATATTGAATACATTAGCACAAAAAAAAAAAAAAAAAAAAAAAAAAAAAAAAACCATTGGTGGTGAAAAATACTCAAAGCCACTTTCAAAGGTTCTTGCTATCGGATCCACCTTTCCAACTGTTTTCACCCGTCAATGAACTAACTTGGTCATGTTCAATTCACTAGTATCTACATCTAAATTTGGGGTGGGAGATTAGTAATAAATACATATGGTCATGTTCAATTCACTAATATCGACATTTAAATTTGGGGTCGGAGATTAGTAATGAATACATATTTATAGTAATCGTACATGAAAATATGGAAATTATCCATACAACTCCTCTCCTCTTTCTCTCTTTTCTCTCTCTACTGTGATTCTCTCTGGTCAACATCGTTGGCTTCAATGTCATGGTGGGAGCCTAATATTTATTTGCCTATAAATATGTTATTTACTAGAAAATCTAAGCATTTACTAAAAAAATTGAAGCATTTACCCAAAAAAAACATAATATAACTTATCACCTTTAAAAAATCTGTTATAAGTTTTAAAAATACCGATTAAATATGTTATGTGCTGTAATTTTTATTCATAATTAAGTTGTTTCGCTAATAGTTTGATGTCGTTTTTAATTTTATTGCCCACTAATTTCGTTTTAATTCTTTGGCGTTTGCATGCTTGTGTGGTTTTAATGCTCTTGTCATTTGAGGTTTGTTGTTTTGTGCCGTTTTCTTGTACGTATTGTGTTTTTGGAGGTTTGTTGTTTAGTGCTTCATGTCATTTTTTAGGTTCACCTTGGAGAACAATTATAAACCTCACAAAGGCAAATGAAGTCAAAGAATTAATTAATATTAAACCAAACCATCAGATAACCCCACCATTATGCATAACAGTAAGATTCCATTTCGCTTTAGTGGAACTTAATTTTCACAATTTTGCTTTTTTTTCTTTTGAAAAAGTGAAGATGAGCATAAAATTATTGAATAAATTAGCAAAAGAGAAAACCATTACTGGTGAAAACTCAGAGCCACTTTCAAAGATTCTTGTTGTCTGATCCAGCTCCCCGCTTGTTTTCACCCATCAATGAATTAAATTGGTCATGGCTAGTTTTCTAATATCTACATTGTTAAAGTTCAGTGATCCAAAATTTGTTTTGATCCGGCCTGAAAAGCTCGCAATGTGATATATATGGTGGAGCTTTAATATTTATGAGGATTTTTTAAGGGTCTGTGGTGGTAGCGGAGGGATCAGGCTAATAGGCCCGATCCCAGAGGGTTTGGATATATGTAATGTAATTTTATGGTTTCATCATTATGCTCTTTTACTCTAACCACTCCATCTTGTATCTATCTTTGATATAGTGGATTTTCTTCTCCTCTACCCATAGTTTTTTTACTGTCTAGGGTTTTGAATTAAAAAAAAAAAAAGACAAAAAGAAAATAGTTTCAAAAGTGTGGTTTGGAATGCTCCCCAAACGAGTCCTTAAGGTTTGTCAAAAAGAGGAGAGGAAAAACTAAAAAACAAAACCAAAAAAAAAAAAAAAAAAAAAGCAAAACACACTAAAATAAAATAATAAAAAAAAAACCAGTATAAGATCAATATTCATGATTGAGAACAAAGATAAACAGAAAAACCAACCTCTTTCCGGGAAATTCTAAAAGACAGGACTTCCACGAAAGATTTTTCTTGAAATACATTCAGTAATAATAACTGAAGAAAACGAAAGGGGGCTGATAGAGCAAAGATTTAGAAGGCCAAATAAATCTCCCATAGTACACAAGTCAACATGAAGGATATGCCTGGAAAGAGAAGCACAAGAAAGAATATTCAAACTTAAAGACGGGGCATAGCGCCAAATTTTTTTTTTTACTCACTTTTGACCAAAGGTATCTAACTCCTGTGGTCAGTTGCCGATGCAGGCTCCTAATTCTAGTCACTGGTCACCGGAATATTCTAATAGAGTATTTTTTATAAATTTTTTGCTTTCAATATAAATCACAAAATGTCTTTGACCAGCGCTACAATCAAAACTAGAGACATCCGGTCATCTATGTTGAAAAAAAAAATCTTGTAAAATATCAGAAATATTTTGATAGAATACTTCGGTGACCGATCTGAGTGAGCAGAGCCAGAGATCAACATTATCAATGGTCACTATTGGTTCTAGTGACACCTGGTAAAATGTATATAGTATCATAATGATTATATTTAAAATAATAATAAAATTCGGAAAGGAAAAAAAAAAGTATGTCAAAAAAGTAACGAAAGACAAAAGGGTGGCAAAATTTTTCATACAGGGAAAAGAGGTGGCAACTTGGGTAATTTTCTCAAGGATCTATGACGCCCCGACTTATGTAGGGTCGTCACCTTATTTACTTAATTATATCTTTCTTGAAAATTCGAAAATAAATTTTTTTTTTTCAACATCCATATATATAAATAGATTCGCCCGTAGCAATTTATCATACATACATACTGAAATAAAAAGATTGTTTAAAGTCTTTAGTACCAAATATACTATGTAACATAATTTGTTTTTGAGATATATACATATATACAAAAACTTATTAACTCAGAAGAAGATACGGAAAATATGCGTAGTGGTATCCCATACCGCCCTTCATCCGCCGCAACGTCCATATATAGCCCACCATTTAAGCTGCAGGCTCCTTACCTACAGTATGAAATATAACTAATGAGCTTTCGTCCAGCAAGCACAAACGTAATCTCACAAACACATTAAAACATGCCAATATCATAAAACATGTACATGAACCATTTATGTTCATTTATGCATCCTTTATGATCAATTATTAACTTGGACTTATTATCTTTCATATTGGCCCCCTTGTGTACGTACCAGATGCACGCTCTTCAGATAAAGTTAGGGGTTTGCAAGGTCCCTAACAATTCTGGGAATCATTGAACTTGAACATGAATAGTCCTCCACCTGATGGGAGGTTGATACGACACTTTACTTGTGTGTTCTTACCATGTGGTTTATCATTAGTGAACATACCTCATGATGTCACTATATCATATCATAACTTACACTTTATTCATAACATGACATGTCTTAAAAACATGGCATTTTTATAAACATAGCACTTTTGCAACATAACATTTTTGCAAATATAGCACTCTTGTAAACATAACATTTTTGCAAACAGGGCATTACGTAGAACATAGCACAAAACATGTTATAGCATATTTGAAAATAGATTACTATCTTCCATACTGCAGGTGAGGTTTGTACTTACCTCTTATGCTGTGTCCTGAGTGTTGCGGCCTCAATTCGAGTTGCAACAGCATGTCACTTCCTGCTATTTGAAAAAGCATAAGATAAGGATCCTATCATAAAATGTTGGTGACCTAACCAACATTCACACATTATCTGAGTTGTATGTCCCCTTAACTTACACATGATTACTTATTAGGTTACATAAGGTAACCTTGGTTACTAAGCCCCGTATGCATACAATTAGGGTTAGGCTACTATCCTAACCTTGAGCTTGTATCTTAATATCCTTAATCCATTATCACTCTTGGTATCCTGTAGGGTTATATTGGGTAACCCTTAAGGTGATGAATTTGGGTCAAACTTGGTTAACTCAAGTCAACTTTGGTCAACTATGATTAACCCTTTATGGGTCAACCTTGGGTTTTGGGTTTCACCCAGTAACTTGGGTATCCCTCTCGGTTACTATCCGTAGTCGGCTTGTTTACCCATTTTATCTTGAAAATTTCATTTTCTCATCTTTTTGAAATTTTGAGCAATTTAGCTTCAAAATTCTTTAATCTTCTTGTAAAAATTCATATCTTTGAAATGGATCTTTATAAAAGTTGTTTAAGGTTCAAAACTGCCTTTGGAACTGTTTTCATAACGGTTTTAAACAAAATACAATTTTTCGAAATTGTTTTTAGAAAATTATGTGTAGAAATTTTCTGTTTCCTGCACATCCTTCGTAAAACAGTATCAGTTTAAAAATACACTCCGAATTTGAAAAACTTGTCTTCATGAAAGTTTTAGCTCTCGAAAAATTCTAAAACTTTCATGTTTTACGAAAAATCCAGTCCTGCTTGTATTCTTGTCAGTTTTCGTTTGAAATTGGCTGATCGTGTTAACCAGGTCTGGGCAGACCAGCCTCGGATTTTTATAAAATCGGAGGCCATTGGAGCCTCATTTTGGGATTCTGCTCATTTTGTCCCCTAGGAAAAATCGTTCCGAACAACTTTCGTGTTTTACATTTCACCCAATTTCGCCTCTAAAGGCCTCAAATTTCCACTTTCCCGAAACTGGCCAATTTTGAATCCGAACTGGCAGCTTCGGTTGTTAAATCCAGTTTATGCCCTAATCCGCAAAGTCTAACTCGACCGACCACTTCGGGAGCCTACACAGCAAACATGTAGAGTTTCTAATGTCCCACATGAACCAATAAGCAGCTCAAACGGGTCCATGCAAACCAAACCCGAACTGCCCTAGTCCTGTAACACCCGGAATTTTCATGGACTTGTGATTTCCTTATTTATAAGAAATTAGAACTCTGTATGATGTGTTTATAAGATGTTTGATGGAAAATTATGAATATCCATGTGAAATTCATAATTTTATTAGCTAATGTTATAGTTTTCATTAAATTGGCTTTAAGACTCAAAATAGAATGCCAAGGTTAGCTGACAGCTTTTTGAGTCAAAAAGAACGAAAAAGGATGTGATTTTACGAAAGTCAAATGTTTGACCAAAAAGTCAAAGTTTGACCAAGGACGGGTCAAAATGTTGACTTTGCAATATGATGAAATGCAGTATGAGAAGAGACTGCAAAAACTTTTTATGGTCAAGATAACAAGAATAAGCCATAAAACCACCCTAGGAATCAAGCACACTAAGTTAAGGATTAAGGGCAAAAAGGTCTCCGAAAAATAAAAAAGAAAGTTTTTCGGTTCGATTTTACACGGAAAAATTTTGGACCGAAGTATAGTATGAAAATACGGAGCACAGTATTGGAAATATCTGTGAAAGCACAAAAAATGGACAATTTTGGTGACCAACCAAACAAGGCCCTTGTTTTTAAGGGGATGACCTCATGTAGTTCTTAAAGGATGACATCACAAGTGTGAGCTAAGCTTCTTAAGCAAGGAAAAATTTCTAGAAAACTCTAGAACCTTCCTTGCTCCTTGGCCGGCCACATGTCCCCCTCCCCCTCCTCTATAAATAGATGCCCAAATACCCATTTTTATTCACAAAACCAAGCCAAACTCTTGTCATTTTTATGCTCAAAAATCCATGGGTTTGAGGGAGAAAAAGAGAAGAGAAAACCAGAAATTTCTAAAGGGCCTTTGCTTGTGAGGTACTCGGCTTTGCTAGGGAGAAACAAGAAAAAAATTTTGAGAACTTGGAGACCCATTTTTGGGTGTGTAGCTGTGGGTTTGGGAGGAGAGAAATAGGAGTGAAAAAGCTGAAAAAATTTGGGGGAAAAACTTGTGGAGTGATTCGGTTGTGAGGGGATCAAGCAAGGAGCCAAAAGAAAAATTTGGGTGCCAAAGTTAGACCCAAAACTGTGAGTTAGGAGGAAGCCAAGGGACCAAAGGAGATTTGAGATTTCCAAACCCTAACTTAGGTTTAAGGTAAATCTTGACCCAAATCTTAAAATTAAGTTCAATTTGAGCATTTTTATTGTGGTTCAAGTGGGTTTGTAAGGACATAAGTCCAATTTTAATTTTTAGCCCTAGTTTCGTTAGTGTGTGCTTGATTAGAGGATTAGGGTTAGTTGGCTTATTTATGATGTTTGCTTGCATGATTTTGTGCTTGATGAATGTTAGGAAGCATACTAGATGGTGAATGATTATGCTTAGTATGTCCCCTGATTTTTGGTCACAAAACATGTCCTAGGCAGTGGCTGATTTGGCTGCTAGATAAGGGTGAAAGTTGAGTGCTTGATGGAATGTATGCAAAGGTTTAGAACCATGCAAACCTAGGTTTTGAGCCTCTCGGGTTTGGTTTGCATGGATCCGTTCTAGCTGCTCATGGGTTCATATGGGATGCTAGATACACTGTGTGCTTGTTACGTAAGCTCCTAAAGTGGTCGGTCGAGATAGATTCCGCGAAATAGGACGTAAACCGGACTAACAACCGAAACTGCCATTTCGGATTCGAAACTGGCCAGTTTCAGGAAAGTAAAATTTTAAGGCCTTTGGAGGCCGAATTGGGTAAACATTAAAACACAAAAGTTGTTCGGAAGGGTTTTTCCTAGGGGACAGCGTGGACAGATTTCTAAAATGAGGCTCCAATGGCCTTCATTTTTATAGAAACCCGTGGCTGGTCTGCCCAGATCTATTTTGCACGACCAGTCAGTTTCAAACAAAAATTGGTATTAATACAAGCCGAATTAGATTTTTCACAAAACATGAAAGTTTTAGTATTTTTCGAGAGCTACAACTTTTGTGAAGACAAGTTTTTCAAATTCGGAGTCAATTTTTAAACTGATACTGTTTTCTCAAGGACTATGCAGGAAACCGAAAATTCCTGCACAGGATTTTTTAAAACTGGTTCAGAAAAACTGTTTTCTTCTAAAACCCACTATTTTGACTATGAAAACTGTTCTAAAGACAGTTTCCAGCCCTAAATGAGTTGTATAAAGATTCGTTTCGAAAACATGAATTTTTATAAGTCTCCATTTCAAAAACCACAAATTTTAAGGTTTCGGATTTGAAATTCCCAAAACTTACAAAAGTAAGAAAAATGAGATTTTAAACCAAATGTCTTCAAGATAAGGAAAATTGAATTTTAAGTCAAGGTGAAGCAAAATGAACATAACAGGTGATTTTCAGTCTTCAATAATTTTAAGGAGCCTGTTTTAAGAAAATGAATTTTTACAAGTTAAGAAAAGAGTTTTTGATACTTATTTACCCAAAACTTTCCAAGTCAAGGAAAAATGAGATTTTTCTTAAAGTTAAGATTTTCAAGAGGTATTCCTTAACTTTTTCAAGATAAGGAAAATAATGGAATTTCAAGCCAAGATAAGCAAAGTAAGCGTAACGGGTAGTTTTCAATCTTAAACGACCTTTATGAATTATTACAAGAGGACTAAAGAATTTTGAAGCTAAATTTGCTTAAAATTCCAAAGGATGGGAAAATAATGTTTTCAAGATAAATGGATTTTTTTCAAGCTAAAGGTTAGTAAGCAAGTCGATTACAGATAGTAACTGGAAGTTATGTCCGAGTTACTGGGCTAAGCTCAAAGCCCAAAGTTTAACCTTGGTTACCCAATATAACCCTAAAGGATACCAATGTTAATGAATTGGGCCAAGACTTAGGGTTATTGATAAGATAATAACCCAATGGATTACGGATCAAGTAAAAGTAAAACATAAGCCCAAGAGAAAGGAAGTGACCAATCAAGTTTAGCAAGAGGTATTAAAGGGGGACATACACATACAACTAGGGTTGTTCATGGATGTTGGTTAGGATACCAACATCATATATCATGATTTATGGTAAGATAAGATAACCTTATCTTACACCTTGATTGAAACAGGAGTAGGAACCTATTGATATATCACGAGGAACGATACGTCAAGAGCGTAGGACCTCAGGTAAGTACAAACCTCACATGTGGTATGGAAATAGTAAATATTTTGAAGTATGCTATGTTTCACGCTATGTTATGTGTAATGCCATGTTTTCAAGTATGCTATGTTTTAAAGATGTCATATGTTAAAGATGTTTTAAGATTGTCATGTTTTAAAGATGTCGAGTTTTAAAGGATGTTAAGTTTTTAAAGAATACTATGTTTCGAAGATGCCACGTTTTCAAAAAGTGACATGTTTTAAGAAGATCATGTTGTAAAAATGCCATGATTTATGTTATGCAAAGTATGCCATGTGTATGATTTTCTGACATCATGAGGCATGTTTATTAAGATAAACAACATGATAAGAAATCACAAGTAAGGTGTTGTACCAACCTCCCATCAGGTGGAGGGTTTTCATGTTCAAGTTATGATTACCAACCTCTCGTTGATGCGAGAGGGTGTAATCAATTATGTTTCCCAGAACTGTTAGGGACCTTGCAACCCCTAACTTTATCTGGAGGCGCGCTATAATTCTGGTATGTACACAAGGGGCCCACATGTTAAAGAAAGATAATAAGTTAAGATTAATAAGAGATGCATAAATGAACATAAATGGTTCATACATATGTTATATGATGATGTCTGTTTTCAAGATGTTTAAAATGAAAAATGTTTTGTCAGATTCAAGTTTGTACTTGCTGAGCGAAAGCTCATCAGATATACTCCATACTGCAGGTAAAGATAAAAGGCCTATAGCTGTACTTGGTGGACATGGAGACGATGCAGCAAGTGAAGGGCAGTGTGGGATACCACTACGCAATATTTTCCGCAAAATGTTTTAGTTATGAGATTTTACATGTAATTTTTAAGAAACATGTTATGGTATATGTATGTACTATTTGCAAGTCACGATTTCAAAACGAAGTTCAAGTTTTCAGGTTTTAAAATAAAGAAAAAAAAATTTTATTCCGAAATTTTCTACAAGGTTAAGTATTTAAAACCAAGATCAAGGTTTAAGAAAAGCAAGTAAAGTAACGGTAACTGTCCCCCCACTCGCATGGTCGGACCTATGTGGGTGGTCGGGGCGTTACAAGTCCTAGGCTTGCATGGTTCTAATTTTTGCATCTCATCAATTAAGCACCAAACATGCACCCTTAAGCTAGCAGCAGGTAAGCTTACCTCTTTTGCTGTGTCCTGAGTGTTGCGGCCTCAATTCGGGTTGCAACAGCAGGTCACTTCCTGCTATTTGAAAAAGCATAGGATAAGGATCCTATCATAAAATGTTGGTGACCTAACCAACATTCACACATAATCTTAGTTGTATGTCCCACTTAACTTACACATGATTACTTATTAGTTTACATAAGGTAACCTTGGTTACTAAGCCCGTATGCATACAATTAGGATTAGGCTACTATCCTAACCTTGGGCTTGTATCTTAATATCCTTAATCCATTGTCACTCTTGGTATCCTGTAGGGTTATATTGGGTAACCCTTAAGGTGATGAACTTGGGTCGAACTTGATCAACTCAAGTCAACTTTGGTCAACTATGGTTAACCCTTTATGGGTCAACCTTGGGTTCTGAGTTTGACCCAGTAACTTGGGTATCCCTCCTCGGTTACTATCCGTAGTCGGCTTGTTTACCCATTTTATCTTGAAAATTCCATTTTCTCATCTTTTTGAAATTTTGAGCAATTTAGTTTCAAAATTCTTTAATCTTCTTATAAAAATTCATATCTTTGAAATGGATCTTTATAAAAGTTGTTTAAGGTTCAAAACTGCCTTTGGAACTGTTTTCATAACGGTTTTAAACAAAATACAGTTTTTCGAAATTGTTTTTAGAAAATTATGTGTAGAAATTTTCTGTTTCCTGCACATCCTTCGTAAAACAGTATCAGTTTAAAAATACACTCCAAATTTGAAAAACTTGTCTTCATGAAAGTTTTAGCTCTCGAAAAATTCTAAAACTTTCATGTTTTACGAAAAATCCAGTTCTGCTTGTATTCTTGTCAGTTTTCGTTTAAAATTGGCTGATCGTGTTAACCAGGTCTGGGCAGACCAGCCTCGGATTTTTATAAAATCGGAGGCCATTGGAGCCTCATTTTGGGATTCTGCTCATTTTGTCCACTAGAAAAAATCATTTTGAACAACTTTTGTGTTTTACGTTTCACCCAATTCGGCCTCTAAAGGCCTCAAATTTCCACTTTCCTGAAACTGGCCAATTTTGAATCCGAACTGGCAGCTTCGGTTGTTAGGCCCGGTTTACGCCCTAATTCGCAAAGTCTAACTCGACCGACCACTTCGGTAGCCTACATAGCAAATATGTAGCATTTCTAACGTCCCAATTCAACCAATAAGCAGCTCAAACGGGTCCATGCAAGCCAAACCCGAATTGCCATAGTCCTAGGCTTGCATGGTTCTAATTTTTGCATCTCATCAATCAAGCACCAAACATGCACCCTTAAGCTAGCAGCCAAGCATGCACTGCCTAAGGCAGATTTGGACCAAAAATCAGGGGGCACACAACCATTCACATCTAGCATGCATCCTATAAATAAATCAAGCATAAACCAAAAATCAAACAACATAAATAAGCTATCCACCCTTAGGTCCTAAATCAAGCACAACTAACACACTTAGAGCATGAATTTAAATTGGACTTATGTCATTATAAACTTCAACTTGAAATACAAGGTAAATTTCAAATTGAAGGCTAAATTAAAAGATTAGGGTTAAGGGAATACCTTGATTCAAGTCTAGGGTTTGAAGATTCCAACTTCCTTTCCTCCCTTGGCTTCCACCTAATTAGGGTACCAAAAATTTTTCTTGGTGTCTTAGTTGATCCACACCCAAACCGAACACTCTACAAAGCTTTTCCCCAAAAATTTTTTCCAGCTTTTCCCTTCTTTTCCTCTTCCCTTCACTTTCGGCCACCAAGGCCAATAGGGCTCCAAAAGTTTTCAAATTTTTTTCTTGGTTTCCCTAGAGCAAAACCGAACTTCCCCAAGCAAAAGCCCTATGGAAATTTTCGTTTTTCTCTTCTCTTTCTCTCCTCCAAATTTTTGGATTTTCAAGAAGAAAATTGGCAAGAGTTTCACAAGATTTTATGAATAAAATGAATAGGAGCACACCCCTATTTATAGAGGTTGAGAACTTTTGGAAAATTGTGAAAAAACCCAAAAATTTTAATATTTGCTTGAGGAGATAGTGAGGTGGCCGGCCAAGGAGCTTCTAGGGAATTCTAAGAATTCTTTCTAAGCTTGATTTAATATTCATGATATCATAAATCAAAAGTTAGATGATGTCACTCCCCTTTGGGCCTTGTTTGGCTAATTTCTTGTAAAAGCAGTTCATTTTTATGCTACACAGATATTTCCAATACTGTCCTTCACTAATACACAGTATTTTTATACTGCACTGCAGCACAAAATTTATCTGTGAAAAAACGGACAATATAAAATTTTTCTTATTTTTCTGAGCCCTTTTTGTCTTTAATCCTAACTTGTTGTGCTTGATTTTCTAAAGTGGTTTTAAAGCCTATTCATGTTATATTACTCGTAATGACGAGTTTCACAGTATCTTTTCTATACTGCATCTCATTATACTGTGAAATCAACTCTTTGACCAGTCTTGGTCAAACTTTGACTTTCTTAGTCAAACTTGACTTTTTGGTCAAACCTTTGACCAATATGAAATCATGATTTTTAACAAGTCTTTTTCCATAAAAGGCTTCATACATGGCTAAACAATTACTTATTGAGTCTCATAGCCAATTGAATGAGAACTCAAACATTTACTGATAAAATTATGAATTTCGCATTGATATTCATAATTTTCTTGAAACATCCTATAAACACATAATATGGATTCGAATTCCTCATGTTTAAGGAAATCATGAGTCCATAGAAAAATTCGGGTCTTACATATACTATGTAACATAATTTGTTTTTGAGATATATACATATATACCAAAACTTATTAACTCAGAAGAAGATGCAGAAAATATACATAGTGGTATCCTATACCGCCCTTCATCTGTCGCAACGTCCACATATAGCCCACCATTTAAGCTGCAGGCTTCTTACCTACAGTGTGAAATATAACTAATGAGCTTTCGCCGAGTAAGAACAAACGTAATCTCACAAACACATTAAAACATGCCAATATCATAAAACATGTGCATGAACCATTTATGTTCATTTATGCATCCTTTATGATCAATTATTAATTTGAACTTATTATCTTTTATATGGGCCCCATTGTGTACGTACCAGATGCGCGCTCCCCAGATAAAGTTGGGGGTTTGTACGGTCCCTAACAATTTTGGGAATCATTGAACTTGAACATGAATAGTCCTCCACCTGATGGGAGGTTGGTACGACACTTTACTTGTGTGTTCTTACCATGTGGTTTATCTTTAGTGAACATATCTCATGATGTCACTATATCATATCATAACTTACACTTCATTCATAACATGGCATGTCTTAAAAATATGGCATTTTTACAAACATAGCACTTTTGCAACATAACATTTTTGTAAATATAACACTTTTGTAAACATAACATTTTTGCAAATATAGCACTCTTGTAAACATGACATTTTTGCAAATATAGCACTTTTATAAACATAACGTTTTTGCAAACATGGCATTACGTAGAACATAGCACAAAACATGTTATAGCATATTTGAAAATAGATTACTATCTTCCATACTGCATGTGAGGTTTGTACTTACCTCTTGTGCTATGTCCTGGGTGCAAATTAGCACTTTTGTAGACATAACATTTTTGCAAACATAGCATTACGTAGAACATAGCACAAAACATGTTATAGCATATTTGAAAATAGATTACTATCTTCCATACTGCAAGTGAGGTTTGTACTTACCTCTTGTGCTACGTCCTGAGTGTTGAGGCCTCAATTCGGGTTGCAACAGCAGGTCACTTCATGCTATTTGAAAAAGCATAGGATAAGGATCATATCATAAAATGTTGGTGACCTAACCAACATTCACACATAATCTTAGTTGTATGTCCCCCTTAACTTACACATGATTACTTATTAGGTTACATAAGGTAACTTTGGTTACTAAGCCCGTATGCATACAATTAGGGTTAGGCTACTATCCTAACCTTGGGCTTGTATCTTAATATCCTTAATCCATTATCACTCATGGCATCCTGTAGGGTTATATTGGGTAACCTTTAAGGTAATGAACTTGGGTCAAACTTGGTCAACTCAAGTCAACTTTGATCAACTATGGTTAACCCTTTATGGGTCAACCTTGGGTTTTGGGTTTGACCCAGTAACTTGGGTATCCCTCCCAGTTACTATCCGTAGTCGGCTTGTTTACCCATTTTATCTTGAAAATTCTATTTCTCATCTTTTTGAAATTTTGAGCAATTTAGTTTCAAAATTCTTTAATCTTCTTGTAAAAATTCATATCTTTGAAATGGATCTTTATAAAAGTTGTTTAAGATTCAAAACTGCCTTTGGAATTGTTTTCATGACGGTTTTAAACAAAATACAGTTTTTCGAAATTGTTTTTAGAAAATTCTGTGCAGAAATTTTTTGTTTCCTGCACATCCTTCATAAAACAGTGTCAGTTTAAAAATTCACTCCGAATTTAAAAAACTTGTCTGCATGAAAGTTTTAGCTCTCGAAAAAGTCTAAACCTTTCATGTTTTACGGAAAATCCAGTTCTGCTTGTATTCTTTTCAGTTTTCATTTGAAACTAGTTAATCGTGTTAACTAGGTCTGGGCAGACCAGCCTCGGATTTTTATAAAAACGGAGGCCATTGGAGCCTTTTTTTGGAATTCTGCCCACGTTTCCCCATAGGAAAAATCGTTTTAAACAACTTTTGTGTTTTACGTTTCACCCAATTGGGCCTCTAGAGGTCTCAAATTTCCACTTTCCGAAACTGGCCAGTTTTGAATCCAAACTGGCAGCTTCAGTTGTTAGGCCCGGTTTATGCCCTAATTCGCAAAGTCTAACTCGACCGACCACTTCGGGAGCCTACACAGCAAATATCCAGTGTTTCTAACGTCCCACATGAACCAATAAGCAGCTCAAACGGGTCCATGCAAGTCAAACCCGAACTGCCATAGTCCTACGCTTGCATGGTTCTAAGTTTTGCATCTCATCAATCAAGCACCAAACATGCACCCTTAAGCTAGCAACCAAGCATGCACTTCCTAGGGCAGATTTGGGCCAAAAATCAGGGGACACACAACCATTCACATCTAGCATGCATCCTAGAAATAAATCAAGCACAAACCAAAAATCAAACAACATAAATAAGCCATCCACCCTTAGGTCCCAAATCAAGCACAACTAACACACCTAGAGCATGAATTTAAATTGGACTTATGTCCTTACAAACTTCAACTTGAAATACAAGGTAAATTTCAAATTGAAGGCTAAATTAAAAGATTAAGGTTAAGGGAATACCCTGATTCAAGTCTAGGGTTTGAAGATTCCAACTTCCTTTCCTCCCTTGGCTTCCCCTTGCCCACGGCTTTCAACCTAACTAGGGTACCAAAAGTTTTTCTTGGTGCCTTAGTTGATCCGCAGCAAAACCGAACACTCTACATCACTTTTCCCCAAAAATTTTTCCAGCTTTTCCCTTCTTTTCCTCTTCCCTTCACTTTCGGCCACCAAGGCCAATAGGGCTCCAAAATTTTCCAAAATTTTTTTCTTGGTTTCCCTAGAGCAAAACCGAACTTCCCCAAGCAAAAGCCCTATGGAAATTTTCGTTTTTCTCTTCTCTTTCTCTCCTCCAAATTTTTGGATTTTCAAGAAGAAAATTGGCAAGAGTTTCACAAGATTTTATGAATAAAATGAATAGGAGCACACCCCTATTTATAGAGGTTGAGAACTTTTGGAAAATTGTGAAAAAACCCAAAAATTTTAATATTTGCTTGAGGAGATAGTGAGGTGGCCGGCCAAGGAGCTTCTAGGGAATTCTAAGAATTCTTTCTAAGCTTGATTTAATATTCATGATCTCATAAATCAAAAGTTAGATGATGTCACTCCCCTTTGGGCCTTGTTTGGCTAATTTCTTGTAAAAGCAGTTCATTTTTATGCTACACAGATATTTCCAATACTGTCCTTCACTAATACACAGTATTTTTATACTGCACTGCAGCACAAAATTTATCTGTGAAAAAACGGACAATATAAAATTTTTCTTATTTTTCTGAGCTCTTTTTGTCTTTAATCCTAACTTGTTGTGCTTGATTTTCTAAAGTGGTTTTAAAACCTATTCATGTTATATTACTCGTAATGACGAGTTTCACAGTATCTTTTCTATACTGCATCTCATTATACTGTGAAATCAACTCTTTGACCAGTCTTGGTCAAACTTTGACTTTCTTAGTCAAACTTGACTTTTTGGTCAAACCTTTGACCAATATGAAATCATGATTTTTAACAAGCCTTTTTCCATAAAAGGCTTCATACATGGCTAAACAATTACTTATTGAGTCTCATAGCCAATTGAATGAGAACTCAAACATTTACTGATAAAATTATGAATTTCGCATTGATATTCATAATTTTCTTGAAACATCCTATAAACACATAATATGGATTTGAATTCCTCATGTTTAAGGAAATCATGAGTCCATAGAAAAATTCGGGTCTTACATATACTATGTAACATAATTTGTTTTTGAGATATATACATATATACCAAAACTTATTAACTCAGAAGAAGATGCAGAAAATATACATAGTGGTATCCTATACCGCCCTTCATCTGTCGCAACGTCCACATATAGCCCACCATTTAAGCTGCAGGCTTCTTACCTACAGTGTGAAATATAACTAATGAGCTTTCGCCGAGTAAGAACAAACGTAATCTCACAAACACATTAAAACATGCCAATATCATAAAACATGTGCATGAACCATTTATGTTCATTTATGCATCCTTTATGATCAATTATTAATTTGAACTTATTATCTTTTATATGGGCCCCATTGTGTACGTACCAGATGCGCGCTCGCCAGATAAAGTTGGGGGTTTGTACGGTCCCTAACAATTTTGGGAATCATTGAACTTGAACATGAATAGTCCTCCACCTGATGGGAGGTTGGTACGACACTTTACTTGTGTGTTCTTACCATGTGGTTTATCTTTAGTGAACATATCTCATGATGTCACTATATCATATCATAACTTACACTTCATTCATAACATGGCATGTCTTAAAAATATGGCATTTTTACAAACATAGCACTTTTGCAACATAACATTTTTGTAAATATAACACTTTTGTAAACATAACATTTTTGCAAATATAGCACTCTTGTAAACATGACATTTTTGCAAATATAGCACTTTTATAAACATAACGTTTTTGCAAACATGGCATTACGTAGAACATAGCACAAAACATGTTATAGCATATTTGAAAATAGATTACTATCTTCCATACTGCAGGTGAGGTTTGTACTTACCTCTTGTGCTATGTCCTGGGTGCAAATTAGCACTTTTGTAGACATAACATTTTTGCAAACATAGCATTACGTAGAACATAGCACAAAACATGTTATAGCATATTTGAAAATAGATTACTATCTTCCATACTGCAAGTGAGGTTTGTACTTACCTCTTGTGCTATGTCCTGAGTGTTGAGGCCTCAATTCGGGTTGCAACAGCAGGTCACTTCATGCTATTTGAAAATGCATAGGATAAGGATCATATCATAAAATGTTGGTGACCTAACCAACATTCACACATAATCTTAGTTGTATGTCCCCCTTAACTTACACATGATTACTTATTAGGTTACATAAGGTAACTTTGGTTACTAAGCCCGTATGCATACAATTAGGGTTAGGCTACTATCCTAACCTTGGGCTTGTATCTTAATATCCTTAATCCATTATCACTCATGGCATCCTGTAGGGTTATATTGGGTAACCTTTAAGGTAATGAACTTGGGTCAAACTTGGTCAACTCAAGTCAACTTTGATCAACTATGGTTAACCCTTTATGGGTCAACCTTGGGTTTTGGGTTTGACCCAGTAACTTGGGTACCCCTCCCAGTTACTATCTGTAGTTGGCTTGTTTACCCATTTTATCTTGAAAATTCCATTTTCTCATCTTTTTGAAATTTTGAGCAATTTAGCTTCAAAATTCTTTAATCTTCTTGTAAAAATTCATATCTTTGAAATGGATCTTTATAAAAGTTGTTTAAGATTCAAAACTGCCTTTGGAATTGTTTTCATGACGGTTTTAAACAAAATACAGTTTTTCGAAATTGTTTTTAGAAAATTCTGTGCAGAAATTTTTTGTTTCCTGCACATCCTTCATAAAACAGTGTCAGTTTAAAAATTCACTCCGAATTTAAAAAACTTGTCTTCATGAAAGTTTTAGCTCTCGAAAAGTCTAAACCTTTCATGTTTTACGGAAAATCCAGTTCTGCTTGTATTCTTTTCAGTTTTCATTTGAAACTAGTTAATCGTGTTAACTAGGTCTGGGCAGACCAGCCTCGGATTTTTATAAAAACGGAGGCCATTGGAGCCTTTTTTTGGAATTCTGCCCACGTTTCCCCATAGGAAAAATCGTTTTAAACAACTTTTGTGTTTTACGTTTCACCCAATTGGGCCTCTAGAGGTCTCAAATTTCCACTTTCCGAAACTGGCCAGTTTTGAATCCAAACTGGCAGCTTCAGTTGTTAGGCCCGGTTTATGCCCTAATTCGCAAAGTCTAACTCGACCGACCACTTCGGGAGCCTACACAGCAAATATCCAGTGTTTCTAACGTCCCATATGAACCAATAAGCAGCTCAAACGGGTCCATGCAAGTCAAACCCGAACTGCCATAGTCCTACGCTTGCATGGTTCTAAGTTTTGCATCTCATCAATCAAGCACCAAACATGCACCCTTAAGCTAGCAACCAAGCATGCACTTCCTAGGGCAGATTTGGGCCAAAAATCAGGGGACACACAACCATTCACATCTAGCATGCATCCTAGAAATAAATCAAGCACAAACCAAAAATCAAACAACATAAATAAGCCATCCACCCTTAGGTCCCAAATCAAGCACAACTAACACACCTAGAGCATGAATTTAAATTGGACTTATGTCCTTACAAACTTCAACTTGAAATACAAGGTAAATTTCAAATTGAAGGCTAAATTAAAAGATTAAGGTTAAGGGAATACCCTGATTCAAGTCTAGGGTTTGAAGATTCCAACTTCCTTTCCTCCCTTGGCTTCCCCTTGCCCACGGCTTTCAACCTAACTAGGGTACCAAAAGTTTTTCTTGGTGCCTTAGTTGATCCGCAGCAAAACCGAACACTCTACATCACTTTTCCCCAAAAATTTTTCCAGCTTTTCCCTTCTTTTCCTCTTCCCTTCACTTTCGGCCACCAAGGCCAATAGGGCTCCAAAATTTTCCAAAATTTTTTTCTTGGTTTCCCTAGAGCAAAACCGAACTTCCCCAAGCAAAAGCCCTATGGAAATTTTGGTTTTTCTCTTTTCTTTCTCTCCTCCAAATTTTCGGATTTTCAAGAAGAAAATTGGCAAGAGTTTCATAAGATTTTATGAATAAAATGAATAGGAGCACACCCCTACTTATAGAGGTTGAGAACTTTTGGAAAATTATGAAAAAACCCCAAAAATTTTAACATTTGCTTGAGGAGATAGTGAGGTGGCCGGCCAAGGAGCTTCTAGGGAATTCTAAGAATTCTTTCCAAGCTTGATTTAATATTCATGATGTCATAAATCAAAAGTTAGATGATGTCACTCCCCTTTGGGCCTTGTTTGGCTAATTTCTTGTAAAAGCAGTTCATTTTATGCTACACAGATATTTCCAATACTGTGCTTCACTAATACACAGTATTTTTACACTGCACTGCAGCACAAAATTTATCTGTGTAAAAACGGACAATATAAAATCTTTCTTATTTTTCTGAGCCCTTTTTGTCTTTAATCCTAACTTGGTGTGCTTGATTTTCTAAAGTGGTTTTAAAGCCTATTCATGTTATATTACTCGTAATGACGAGTTTCACAGTATCTTTTCCATACTGCATCTCATTATACTGTGAAATCAACTCTTTGACCAGTCTTGGTCAAACTTTGACTTTCTTGGTCAAACTTGACTTTTTGGTCAAACCTTTGACCAACATGAAATCATGATTTTTAGCAAGCCTTTTTCCATAAAAGGCTTCATACATGGCTAAACAATTACTTATTGAGTCTCATAGCCAATTGAATGAGAACTCAAACATTTACTGATAAAATTATGAATTTCGCATTGATATTCATAATTTTCTTGAAACATCCTATAAACACATAATATGGATTTGAATTCCTCATGTTTAAGGAAATCATGAGTCAATAGAAAAATTCGGGTCTTACATATATTATGTAACATAATTTGTTTTTGAGATATATACATATATACAAAAACTTATTAACTCAGAAGAAGATGCAGAAAATATACGTAGTGGTATCCTATACGGCCCTTCATCCGCCGCAACGTCCACATATAGCCCACCATTTAAGCTGCAGGCTTCTTACCTACAGTGTGAAATATAACTAATGAGCTTTCGCTGAGTAAGCACAAACGTAATCTCACAAACACATTAAAACATGCCAATATCATAAAACATGTGCATGAACCATTTATGTTCATTTATGCATCCTTTATGATCAATTATTAACTTGAACTTATTATCTTTCATATGGGCCCCCTTGTGTACGTACCAGATGCGCACTCGCCAGATAAAGTTAGGGGTTTGCAAGGTCCCTAACAATTTTGGGAATCATTGAACTTGAACATGAATAGTCCTCCACTTGATGGGAGGTTGGTACGACACTTTACTTGTGTGTTCTTACCATGTGGTTTATCTTTAGTGAACATACCTCATGATGTCACTATATCATATCATAACTTATACTTCATTCATAACATGGCATGTCTTAAAAATATGGCATTTTTACAAACATAGCACTTTTGCAACATGACATTTTTGTAAATATAACACTTTTGTAAACATGACATTTTTGCAAATATAGCACTCTTGTAAACATGACATTTTTGTAAATATAGCACTTTTGTAAACATAACATTTTTACAAACATGGCATTACGTAGAACATAGCACAAAACATGTTATAGCATATTTGAAAATAGATTACTATCTTCCACACTGCAGGTGAGGTTTGTACTTACCTCTTGTGCTATGTCCTGGGTGCAAATTAGCACTTTTGTAAACATAACATTTTTGCAAACATGGCATTACGTAGAACATAGCACAAAACATGTTATAGCATATTTGAAAATAGATTACTATCTTCCATACTGCAAGTGAGATTTGTACTTAACTCTTATGCTATGTCCTGAGTGTTGAGGCCTCAATTCGGGTTGCAATAGCAGGTCACTTCATGCTATTTGAAAAAGCATAGGATAAGGATCCTATCATAAAATGTTAGTGACCTAACCAACATTCACACATAATCTTAGTTGTATGTCCCCCTTAACTTACACATGATTACTTATTAGGTTACATAAGGTAACTTTGGTTACTAAGCCCGTATGCATACAATTAGGGTTAGGCTACTATCCTAACCTTGGGCTTGTATCTTAATATCCTTAATCCATTATCACTCATGGCATCCTGTAGGGTTATATTGGGTAACCTTTAAGGTAATGAACTTGGGTCAAACTTGGTCAACTCAAGTCAACTTTGATCAACTATGGTTAACCCTTTATGGGTCAACCTTGGGTTTTGGGTTTGACCCAGTAACTTGGGTATCCCTCCCAGTTACTATCCGTAGTCGGCTTGTTTACCCATTTTATCTTGAAAATTCCATTTTCTCATCTTTTTGAAATTTTGAGCAATTTAGCTTCAAAATTCTTTAATCTTCTTGTAAAAATTCATATCTTTGAAATGGATCTTTATAAAAGTTGTTTAAGGTTCAAAACTGCTTTTGGAATTGTTTTCATGACGGTTTTAAACAAAATACAGTTTTTCGAAATTGTTTTTAGAAAATTATGTGCAGAAATTTTATGTTTCCTGCACATCCTTCATAAAACAGTGTCAGTTTAAAAATTCACTCCGAATGTGAAAAACTTGTCTTCATGAAAGTTTTAGCTCTCGAAAAAGTCTAAACCTTTCATGTTTTACGGAAAATCCAGTTCTGCTTGTATTCTTTTCAGTTTTCATTTGAAACTAGTTAATCGTGTTAACTAGGTCTGGGCAGACCAGCCTCGGATTTTTATAAAAACGGAGGCTATTGGAGTCTTATTTTGGGATTCTGCCCACGTTTCCCCATAAGAAAAATCGTTTTAAACAACTTTTGTGTTTTACGTTTCACCCAATTGGGCCTCTAGAGGTCTCAAATTTCCACTTTCCCGAAACTGGCCAGTTTTGAATCCGAACTGGCAGCTTCGGTTGTTAGGCCCGGTTTATGCCATAATTCGCAAAGTCTAACTCGACCGACAACTTCGGGAGCCTACACAGTAAATATCCAGTGTTTCTAATCTCCCACATGAACCAATAAGCAGCTCAAACGGGTTCATGCAAGTCAAACCCGAACTGCCATAGTTCTAGGCTTGCATGGTTCTAAGTTTTGCATCTCATCAATCAAGCACCAAACATGCACCCTTAAGCTAGCAGCCAAGCATGTACTTCCTAGGACAGATTTGGGCTAAAAATCAGGGGAGACACAACCATTCACATTTAGCATGCATCCTAGAAATAAATCAAGCACAAACCAAAAATCAAACAACATAAATAAGCCATCCACCCTTAGGTCCTAAATCAAGCACAACTAACACACCTAGAGCATGAATTTAAATTGGACTTATGTCCTTACAAACTTCAACTTGAAATACAAGGTAAATTTCAAATTGAAGGCTAAATTAAAAGATTAGGGTTAAGGGAATACCTTGATTCAAGTCTAGGGTTTGAAGATTCCAACTTCCTTTCCTCCTTTGGCTTCCCCTTGCCCACGGCTTTTGTAAGACCCGAAATTTTGTAGACTTGTAATCTCCTTGTTCATAAGGAATTAGAGTCTAATTTATGTATTTATGAAGTGTTATATGAAAAATTATGAATAATAATAAGAAATTCATAATTTTATTTAAACGATGTTCGAGTCCTCATTTAATGATTTTGAGACTCAATTGATGTTTTACGAGCCAAGAATGAGGTTTTTAAAGGAAAAAGAACGAAAAAGGATGAAATTTTACAAAAGTCAAAGGTTTGACCAAAAAGTCAACTTTGACCAAAAAGTCAAAGGGTTGATCAAAAAGTCAAAGTTTGACCGGGACGGGTCACAACGTCAACTTTACAAGTATGATGAAGAAATATGAAAAGAATCTCCGAAAATGAAGTTTTATAAGCCATAAATCCACCCTAGAAAAATCAAGCACACCGAAAAAGAATTAAGGGCAAAACGGTCTCCGAAAAATTGGAGAAAAAGAGTTTCGGTCCAAAATTTACATGAGAGAATTTTTGGATCAAATTATAAAATAAGAATGCTCATCACAATATTGGAAATAACTGTAGAGCGCGAAAGGAACTGTGAAAGAACGAGATGGCCAAACAAGGCCTTGAAAGAACTAGTGGAAGATGACATCAACTCTTGACATCACCCTCCACTAACTCAAGATTTCAAATGGCAGCCCCCTACCCCCCATAAAGTACGGCCAAATAGACAAGGAAAAGAAAAAAAATTGGTTAGTTTTGGTAACTAGATGACCAACCAAAGTCTAACCAAGCAAAGGACAAGAGCCCATGCCCATGATATCATCCCTTACTATCTTAAGCTTACTTGTGCAGCCATCTTTTCCTCCCTCACAGCCGGCTGCAACCCAAACAAAAAAAAAAAAAAAAGAAATGGGAACAAGACATAAAGCCATGATTTAATGACCAAAAAGTTGAGCAAGCATGGGAGAAAATTTGTGAGATCTCTAGGACCAACCAAGAGAGGACACATGTCCCTCCTTACCCCTCAAATTTCGGCAATCAAGGCAGCCAACTCTCCCTCCCTTGGTCGACAGCAGCAGTGGACAGCCAAAGGGAAACAAAAAGAAATGAAAAAAAAAAAAATGGGAGCAAAGGCTAGACATCAAGCCTTAAATCAAGGAAAAGGTGCAACCACTCTTGTCCATCAAATCCCCTAACTCACTAGTCATTTTTGTTGAACAAAAATGAGTCAAACCCATGCCTTTTCTCCCCACCAAATCCGGCAGCTCACCCCCCTTTCAGCCCCTTGGATCCGGCTGCACAATGGACAAGAAATGACAAGACAAAAGCCTTGAATTAAGGACAAGTTTCCACCCACTTTGGTCAATCACAGAAGCCCTTCCATCCCTCAGACTTTTTGTGGGAAAAAGTGAGCCAAAGCTCTCACTTTCCTTGAGCATACTCGGCAGCAAAGAGGGAGAGAAAGGGAGAGTGAGAGCAAAGAGAAATTTTTGAGTTTTCCATCTCAAGGGTTTCGGTTCTAAGAGAGCTAAGAAAAAGTGAGAAAAATTTTGGTGAGTTCTAGCAAGAGGAGGCCGACCAAGAGCAAGAGAAAAAAAAAGGTAAGAGGATCTTGAAAAATTTCTGGATTTCTTCCTTGATAATGCTCGGTTTGGAGATGAGAAAAAGCTAACAAAAAAATCTCTTGGATCTCATTTTTTTTTGCACCAAAACCGTGAGCAACCAAGAGCAAGGAGAGCTTGAGAAAATTTTTGTGGATTTCTCCAAGACTTGGCCGAACAAAGCAAGAGGGGAAAAAGGTAAGAGAAATTTGGTTTTTCTCTTGATTAAGGTTCGGTTGGTTAGAAGCAAGAAGAGCTAACAAAAAAAATTTTGGATGTATTTTTTTTTGGAAGAAACCGTGGGCTAGAGCAAACCAAGGAACCAAGGAAGATTTTTGGATTTCAAAACCCTAACTTGGGTTGAGGTAAAATCTCTTAAACCACCTTGAATCTAAGCTTTATTTAAGTGTTTTTGATGTTGATTCAAGTAGTTTGTAAGGACATAAGTCCACCTTAATTTCTGCCCTCATTTATGGTGTGTGTGTGTGCTTGATAAGGTTAGGTTGGTTGGCTGATTTTTAATGCTTGATTGCTTTAAAATTTGTGCTTGAAAATGATGGATTTTTCATGCTAGAAATTAGGTTGTATGTCCCATAAGATTAGGCCAAAGATCTGTCCTTGGCAGCCAAGAAAGCTTGCTAGATTTAGGGATGGATTTTGTGTTGATGGTATGTGATGATGCATGAGTTAGAACCATGTGACCCTAGTCTTTTTAATTTTCGGATTTGGGGTTGCATGAGTAGAATGAGATGGATTTATGGGTTTTAATGGGACGTTAGAAGCGCTGCTTGATGTTGTCTAAGCTCCCGATGTGATCGGTCGAGATAGATTCCGCGAATAGGACGTAAACCGAAGAGAGGAACCGAAACTGCCAATTCGGATTTGAATCTGGCCAGTTTCGGGAAAGGGTAATTTCAAGGCCTTTAGAGGCCGAATGAGGTAAAACTCAAAACACGAAAGTTGTTCGAAACAACTTTTCCTAGAGGACTGCGTGAACAGAATCTCGAAATAAGGCTTCAAATGCCTCCGTTTTACCCAAAACCCGTGGCTGAACCCTGGGACGTTCTCCACCCAGTTTTTCTGAGTTAACCCGTTTTCAAATAAAAACTGGTACTGATCTAGGCCAAACTGGATTTTGTGCAAAACACGAAAGTTTTAGCATTTTTCGATAGCTACAACTTTCGTGAAGAAAAGTTTTTCAAATTCCAAGCCGATTTTTAAACTGGGCGCATTTTATGGGAGATGCGCAGAGAGCCCGAAATCTTGTATATGAGTTTCATGAAAATATTTTCTAGAAAAATTATGAAGTGTTCTAAAATGGTCATTTTAACTTCGAAAACCATTCCAAAGGCGGGTTCCGACCCCAAATGATTTTATAAAAGATTTAATTCGAAAACCATGGATTTTAAGAGCTCGGGTTTGAAATTCACATTTTTCCCATAAAGAAAAGAAAAAGAGAGTTTCATACCAAACATTTCTAAGTTAAAGAAAATGGTGGGTTTAAGCCAAAGAATTTTCTAATTAAAGGAGTTAAAAAAAAATTCTACAAGCAAGATGAAGGATTTTTAGAAGCTTATTACACAAGATTTTCCAAAAATTAAAGAAGAGGAATTTTATAGTAAAATTGGTAAACAAGCCGATTACGAACGGTAACCGGATATTATATCCGAGTTACAAACCCAAGGATAACCAAGGGTTGACAAAAGGTTGGCCCAAGGTTAATTAAGGTTAACCTTAAGGGTTACCCAACATAACCCTAAGGGATACCCACATGTATATTTGGGCTATGATTTAAAGGGGTTAATGGAAATGATCCAATAACAAGGATGTATGAGTAAAGCCCAATAATTAGAATAAGGCTCTAACCAAAAAGGTTACCTAATGTAACCTCATAAAGATTTATCCAAGTTCAATAAAGAATGGGGATTAAAGTGGCCAAGATGGATATCATGTATAGGGGACATACAACCAAAAGTAAATGTGAGTGTTGGTAGGTCGCCAACACCTTACGAAAGGATCCTGATCCTATATTTTTGGTATATCAGGAAAGTGAATTGCCGTTGCCGACAATTTAAGGAACGCGATTCTAAGGATACGACACTAGAGGTAAGTACAAACCTCACCTGCAGTATGAAAGCTAGTAAATTATGTTCAAGTATGTGGTTTTCAAATATGCTGCAACCTGTTGTGTGCTATATCTATGAAATGCCATGTTTTATGAAAAGTGCTATTTTTGCGAAATGCCATGTTTATAAAAAGTGCTATTTTTGCGAAATGTCATGTTTATAAAAAGTGCTATTTTCGTAAAATGCTATGTTGATAAAAGTGCTGTTTTTGCAAAAGATTATAAAAGTGCTATATTTGCAAAATATCATGTTTATAAAAATGTCATGTTTGCAAATGCCATGAATGAAAAGAATGCCATGCCATGTTATGAATGAGAGAAAAGTATGTTATCATGTAGTGACATCATAAGGTATGTTCACTAAAGATAAATAACATGGTAAGAAGTCACAAGTAAAGTGTCGTACCAACCTCCACCAAGGTGGAGGATTTTTATGTTAAAGTTATGGATTCGCCCTCTCGTTTTTGTAAGAGGGTGTAATCACTTATGTTTCCTGGAGCAGTTAGGGACTTGCAAACCCATCTAACTGTATCTAGAGGCGCGCTATATGATAAGGGTACGTACACTATGGGGCCTATAAGAAAGATAAGAAAGTTAAAAGAAATGCATAAATGGAACATAAATGGTTCACGCATATGCATATAATGATGAATGTTTTCATGATATTTTAAATGTTTTGTGAGATTATGTTTGTGCTTACTGGGCGAAAGCTCATCAAGTTATATTTCATACTGTAGGTAAGAAACCTGCATCGTAAATGGTGGGCATTGTTGGAGCGGTGTGGCGGCGGACGAAGGCGGTATGGATACCACTACGCATAGTTTCCGCAAATCTTTTGATAAGTAAAGAAGTTTTGTATATATAAGCATGTATGATAAAGACAAGTTATGTATCATGGTATTTTGGAACTAAAGACCTTAAGTAACGTTTACTTAAGTAGTAATGATGTATTACTAAAGACAAATGTTTTATAAGTATGTTTCAAAAAAAAAAAAATTCCTAATTTTCAAGTAAAGTAAGTAAGTAAATAAGGCGTGACGGCCCTACGTAGTAAGGGGGCGCCACAGCTTTCAACCTAACTCGGGTACCAAAAGTTTTTCTTGGTGCCTTAGTTGATCCACAGCAAAACCGAACACTCTACAAGACTTTTCCCCAAAAATTTTTCCAGCTTTTCCCTTCTTTTCCTCTTCCCTTCACTTTCGGCCACCAAGGCCAATAGGGCTCCAAAAATTTTCAAAATTTTTTTCTTGGTTTCCCTGGAGCAAAATCGAACTTCCCCAAGCAAAAGCCCTATGGAAATTTTGGTTTTTCTCTTCTCTTTCTCTCCTCCAAATTTTCGGATTTTCAAGAAGAAAATTGGCAAGAGTTTCACAAGATTTTATGAATAAAATGAATAGGAGCACACTCCTATTTATAGAGGTTGAGAACTTTTGGAAAATTGTGAAAAAACCCCAAAAATTTTAATATTTGCTTGAGGAGATAGTGAGGTGGCCGGCCAAGGAGCTTCTAGGGAATTCTAAGAATTCTTTCCAAGCTTGATTTAATATTCATGATGTCATAAATCAAAAGTTAGATGATGTCACTCCCCTTTGGGCCTTGTTTGGCTAATTTCTTGTAAAAGCAGTCCATTTTTATGCTACACAGATATTTCCAATACTATGCTTCACTAATACACAATATTTTTATACTGCACTTCAGTACAAAATTTATCTATGTAAAAACGACAGTATAAAATTTTTCTTATTTTTCTGAGCTATTTTTGTCTTTAATCCTAACTTGGTGTGCTTGATTTTCTAAGGCCTATTCATGTTATATTACTCGTAATGACGAGTTTCACAGTATCTTTTCCATACTGCATCTCATTATACTGCGAAGTCAACTCTTTAACTAGTCTTGGTCAAACTTTGACTTTTTTTTGTAAAAGTTGACTTTTTGGTCAAACCTTTGACCAACATAAAATCATGATTTTTAGCAAGCCTTTTTCCATAAAAGGCTTCATACATGGCTAAACAATTACTTATTGAGTCTCATAGCCAATTGAATGAGAACTCAAACATTTACTGATAAAATTATGAATTTCGCATTGATATTCATAATTTTCTTGAAACATCCTATAAACACATAATATGGACTTGAATTCCTCATGTTTAAGGAAATCATGAGTCCATAGAAAAATTCGGGTCTTACAGGATCAATGTCGGGATAAATATTTTTAAATCAATATTTGTGAATTATGTAATACGTTTATTAAATAAAGCTTATGCATTTTCATTAAAATAGTCATATATATATATATGTATGTTTACCATTCACAATCGGTAAATAAAGCTGGATATTTTAGTTTGATAAGATTATGACGTTGAGTATTTCTTAATAAGTAATGATCTTATCTTGGGTCATTGTACGAGGTGTTTAAAGATAACAAAACCAGTATGTCGTAGAGAAATTGAACTGGACCATGATACAGTAAAGGTAAATTTCACGAACTCCACATTGACTGAAGCTACATACACTCACAAGTAGAAGTAAGAAAGTTTAAACAAGAGAATTAACAACCACCTCCAGGTTAGACTCTTACAAGAGAGATAACCTAAGAGAAATTAGTATCTATTCAAAGGGGACAAATAAATCTGCTCGGAAGATTCCAATTACGTACCAATCCTCAATCTCCAAGGTATCAAAATAAAGCAAATACAACAATAAAAATTCAATAAGACCAATTCAAAATATTAAAACCTAGGAAAATTATACTGAGAGGCCTTTTTTAGTTACCTAATCTAATAGATAGCCAAACTTTTTTTATTTAGGAAAATGACAACCCGGTTATCATTTTTCCCGACTTGGTCAATCAGTGATTAACTAATGATCAATCAGTAATTAATCAAATTAGTAATTTTATGTGGTCAATCATTAATTAACTAATGATCAATCAGTAATTAATCAAATTAGTAATTTTATGTGGTCAATCATTAATTAACTATTTAAGAAAATTGATTGATCATTTTAGGAAAAAAAAAAAAAGGGCATTTAAACTAATTTTTAAAAACCTCAGGCATTTGTTAAAAAACATATTAAGAAAAAGGCTATTTATCCCTAAATCACAAAAACTTGTAGCTAATTAACATTACATGAATATGAAACCTTGATAGGAGAGAGCCGCACAACGACTACTAAGTAAAGTACTACATATCAGCACATGAGCACGCTGCAACAAGTAAAATGTGATCAAGTATGGGTGAGCACAAAAAATGTGGACACAATCGTGATGATGAGGGAAATGCATGATATGACAAACGACAGAATTGATTCCGCACGGGAAAAAAAACTCCAAAACCGAATCTTTACTTTGGCCTTCCACGATCGACAAAAATCATTAACATCTTCAATAACTTCATCGATTATGTCACAGTCTTCCATGTTAAACTCGAGCTCCTTGGTGAGACTATTCAACAGATCAACCACTTCATCGTTGCCACCTTTTGCTTGTTTGATAATACCCGAATTGCGCAGGATATCGATGTCACTGGCCGTATCCACCATACTGTCCAATAAAACCGCAAGACAGCTAAAGTAAGGTACAGTATATCTATTTCCTTGTTCATAGGCTATCAAGTTTCTCAACAACAAGCACATGCCATCATCAAGGAGAAGCGTCGGAATCTTCAAGTAACCTCTTTTGAACTCGATATCTAAAAGATGATTAGGGTTGCCAAATTTGCACCTCAGGTTAATTCCTGCATAAGTTAGCCTTCTGGCATTATTAACCAAGCCCCTCCCTGGAAGTCTTTCATAATCATTCCACTGTTTCTTTGGACCAGTACTTAGTGAGTTGGTGTCATCGCAGACTGGAATGAAGCTGGACTGGAACAAAGCTAGTATGTGAGGCAAGTCGGTGTCTATCCCTTCCTCCGACGCTTTATCCTTATATGGCCTCAAGCTTTCTAAAAACTTCAGGGCAAGCTTGAATAGTGGAATTGGATTATCATCCAGGGAAGTTAGTTCATATACGTTCTGCAACACAAACATAGGAATTTGATTCTCGAGAATTAGTAAATCACGCCCAATGATCGGTAACATGCAACGTGCTCCGAAAATGGGTTCTTCCAAATCTTCTTCCTGCAACTCAAAAATATAGAGAATTTTTGCTTTATGATTTTTATTTTATTTGGAGTCAAAAAAGTAGAGAGATTACATATGGAGTGCGTATAATACCCTCATGCTCATGAAGGGAAAAGAAAAGCAATAAACAAAACAGATGTTAAAATTAAAAAAACAATTAAAAAAAAAAAAAGGAAAATAAGGTGAGAAGAATTTAGACTTCTATGTACCTTGGAAACCTTATCATTTAGGCGAAGGAGCTCCACAATAAAGCAAGCATCAAGCAACATCATATGCACAAAAGCATCACTGACGATATCCACAAACTCCTCTGAGTAACAGTTTCTTGTTCTCCCTTCCAAACTCCTCATTGCATTTTGAAGGTCTATTAGTGGTTTTTTGTGTTGAATTCGCTCTAGAAGGCGTTTGAGAAACCGTGATTTTTGAGCTTCCATGGGTTTTAGAGCCAAACTGTTACGATGGAATGGACCTATGGAGACAATCTTCGGGGTGTAAGCCTTATCATCAACATCACGTACATGTACCGGAACCCTGAATATGGACCAGCGCTTGCTGGTTTTTGGCTCCACTCTTGGTTGTCTGATACAGGTCTCTTTCTTGGGAATCCGAGGCTCTCCTCTCCAATTTCCGAGCATGACATTGTCATCACCTCCACTAGAAGCCAGGTGAAATGAGCCTTTATGTCTCTTTGGTTCACTACTCACCATCGAATCTCCCATTTCTAACGCTATATCAGCCATGTTTTTCCTTGAATGCTAGCTTGTGGCTGAACAGACTCTCTTGTCGATAGTCTTTGAAGAATGCTCCAGGTCCAGACAGACGTATTATTCGCAGTACTGCATTCAAAGACTGAACAACAAAAATAATTCTTGCTTAATAAATGATCACTTTGACACTCCATGAATCGCTTTATTCAAAAATTTCTAGCAACGACATCTCAGACAGAGCAGCTCAATCTTCTCATTCATAAATCACACCAATGAAAACAGAATATGCTACCAAAAAATAAAGTCCATACTTCCTGACCATAATGGGAGTCCATTCAAGATATTAATCGCCACCAGATGTCTTTGGACATTCGACTTTCAAAACACTCAATAGAGGATGAACTATATTGTAATACCTAGATTTTTCAATATTACTGTTTCCTTTCAAATGAATTAAATGTATGCAATGGAGGTATTTATGAAAAAGCTCGATTAAGAGTTTTTTTTCAAGTTTTGTGAGTTCTTATGGTTCAATAAGACTCAAACTTGATTGCTTAGATTAGCAAACGACCTTTTGGGTCGAAATGAACGAAAAAGTACATGATTCTATGTCGGTCAAAGTTTGACCGAAAAAGTCAACTTTAACCAAGAAAGTCAAAATTTGACCAGAATAGTCAAAGTGATGACTGTGCAATGATGTGGCAAAGCAGTATAGAAAGTATACTGCGAAAACCGTCTTTACGGTTGAGATAGCATGAATAGGCTTTAAAACCACCTTAGAAAATCAAGCACACGAAATAGGAATCAAGGGCGAAAAGGGCTCGGAAAAATAAGAAAAATTTTATACTGTTCATTTTTACACAGATAAATTTTGGACTGTAGTGCAGTATAAAAATACTGTGTATAAGTGAACATAGTATTGGAAATATCTGTGTAGCTTAAAAATGGACTGCTTATTGAAGAAAAGAGCCAAACAAGGTCTAGGGTGGATGACATCACCTTATCTTTGATTTATGACATCATAATTAATTAACAAAGCTTGGAAAGAATTCAAGCCTTGCTCACCAAGGCCACCCATGATGGCCGGCCACCTACCCCCCCTTTTGGTGTAAATTCTTATTTTTTCAAGGACTTTTTAGCAATAACAAGAAATTTTCAACACCTATAAATAGGTGAGTGGTGTTGGCATTTTTTGTTCACAAAATTTGTGAAAAGCAACTAAACTATGCCCATTTTTCTCTAGGAAAAACCGACCCTTGGGTAGAGAAGAAAAAAAAGAGAAAATCAAAATTTCAAAGGGGAAAACCTTAGGGAGTGTTCGGATTTCATCAAGAACCAAGAAAAAGTTTGGAAAAAATTTTAGAACCATTTTGGCCATAGTGGCCGATTGTAGGAGAAGAAGAAAAGGAAGAGAAAAACTGAAAATTTTTAGGAGGAAGTCTTGGTGGAGTGGTCGAACCTTGTGGTGAACCAACCAAGAGACCAAATAAAATTTTTGGTGCCCCTAGCTAGGGTGGAGGCCAGTTGTAGGAACCAAGGAGAAAGGAAAAAGTTTTGTGCCCAAAACCTAGCCAAACCCTTGCCTTGAACCAATGTATTTTCCTTTAGCCCTAACCTTTTCAATTGAGCATTCAATTTGAAATTTATTTGTATTTCAAGTTGAAAAATGTAAGAACATAAGCTCAAATTTATTTTATTGCCTTAAGTTAGTTTTGGTGATGCTTGATTAGGTATTAAAGGTGGTTTGGTTTAATGGCTTTGATTGGTTATGCTTATGCTTGTTTGAATGTTAGAATTGCATGCTAGATGCTTGATGTGTTGTATGTCCCCTAAAAATATTCAAGCATGTTCTAGAATGGTATGATAGGTTGTTAGAGTAAAGTTTGAATGTATGGATTGGTGTGATGCAACTAGAACCATGCAACCCTAGGTTAGGGCAATTGGTTAATGGGCTGCATGGACATGATGGGACTGCATGAATGAGAAAGTGGGACGTTAGAAAATGCTACATGCTTGCTGTTTAGGCTCCCGCATGTTCGGTTGAGTTAGATTTCGCGCAATAGGACGTAAAACGAATCTAAGAGGGGAAACTGCCAGTTCGGATTCAAACTGCCCAGTTTCCTGGAAAGTGGAATTTGAGGCCTTTAGAGGCCGAATTGGGAAAAACATAAAACATAAAAGTTGTAGAGAAGGATTTATGCACGGCCAGGTGAGTTCAAACGGCAATATGAACGTGTTAAAGTCCGAACTGGGTTTCTCTCAAAACATGAAAGTTTTAGGATTTTTCAAGAGCTAAACTTTCGTAAAGATAACTTTTTCAAATTCAAACTAGATTTTTAAATATAAACTGATTTTCAAAAACTGTGTAGAAAACAAAAAATTCCTGCACAGGATTTTCTAAAGTAAACACAGAAAAACAGTATTTCAATGTTTTTTACTATGAAAACTGTTCCAATGGCAGTTTTCAACAGTTTTCAGCCCTTAATGATTTTATAAAACCTTACTCTAAGAACAATGAATTTTTATTAGTTAAGTAAAGGATTTTTTTTGAAGTTAAACTACCAAAGTTTCCAAAGAAATGGAAAATGGGTTTTAAACCAAAAATTGGGTAAGCAAGACGATTACGGATAGTAACCGGAAGTGGTATCTGAGTTACTGGGCCAAGCCCAAAGCCCAAGGTTGACCCATAGAGGGTTGACCATAGTTGACCATAGTTGACCGAAATGTTGACTTGGTTTGACTAAGGATTATCACCTCAAGGGTTACCCAACATAACCCAATGAGATACCAAAATTTAAAATGGGCTAAGATTTAGGGTTGTTGATAATAACCCAATAGATTATGGACCAAATATAAGTAAGACCTAAGCCCAAGGATAAGAAGGTAACCTAATAAGTCATAAACCATGTGTAGTTAGTCTTGAACCATAAGGTTACTTAAGGTAACCAGGTAAGACATCTTGTTTATAGGGGGACATATAACTACGGGCATGCATGAATGTTGGTTAGATTACCAACATCTTATGATTATAAATTCTTACACTATGTCCGTGGAATAACAGGGATAGCTTGTTGTTGCATCCGAGCTTGGAGTAGCACCCGATAGGACATAGCTACAGCAGACAAGGTAAGTACAACTCCGCCTACAGCATAGGCTTTGTTGTGGTACTTGCCGAAATATGTTAGATGTATGCTAGGAATGTATGCCATGTTGTATGTCATGTTGTTGCTATGCTATGTTATTATGCTGTATGCTATGTGAGATGTTATGTTGTATGTTAAGTTACGATATGCCTATGTTATGTAAGGATGCATGTTATGATAAGGAAATGATATGATTATGAATTAAGAATATGTGACATCACGAAGCATGATCACTAATTCTTATAAGAATAATGAGTTCATGAATGACATGATGAAAAGAAAGAAAAAAGGCAAGCAAGTTGTCTGTGTCGTACAGACCCGCGTTAGGTCGGGTTGGACTTTGGTTTGAGTTAGAAATGGACTGGCCGTCCCAAACACTCTATAGTTACGCGTCCGGTACGTACACTCAAGTAAGGGGCCCATAAGTAAGATAAGTTATGAAAGTAAGTTAAGAATGATTAAGAAAGCATAATACGAGCATAAACGGATCATGCATATATTATGCGATGCTATGTTAAGTGATGAAATGAGATGTTTTGTTACAATGAGTTAAGTGATGATACGACGTGATATGCCATGATGAGGTAGGTCAAGATGTGTATGATAAGTATGGTTGTTTATGTCGCGGTATAGTTAGTTCTACTTCCTGAGCGAAAGCTCACTGTCTTACGTCTATGCTGTAGGTAAGGAACCTATCGGCAATCAGTGATACAAGATGGAGGAGCGTGGCAGGATGAGCTATGAAATGTGGGAAATAATACCGCTACGCGTTTTGTATTTTATGTATATTATTTCACGTTAAAACATCTTTATTTAATTTTGCTATCCGCTCGTATGCGCCATATAAAAGAAAAAAAAAATTTCCGTTGTTTTCGCTCTAAGTAAGTAAGTAAGTAAGACTAAGTATGTATGTATGTACGGTAATGGCCTGTGCTAGGTGGGTCGTTACATATATGCACACTTTTAGTTAGAACTCAAAACGATGTATGTAAAGACGTACCTATTTGGAAGCTAAATTTGAACCAAACTTTTACAGCAAGAACAAATTTTTAAGCGGGACAGTAGGATGTGTACTTCCCGTCGTTGATTGTTGATCACAGGTAGAATGTGTTGTGCGGACCACCAATCCTAGAACAAGAGAAACACTTACACATCAAGAACAACAGAAATATCAAATCATGATCCCTCGAGAAAAAATTGGGTCCAAGGTTAATTAGGCTTAACCCAATTATAAATCACTGGAAGCCCAAAATTGCCACAAAATTTAGTCGGAAGATAATGGATTTTAGGAAAAAAATTATAAATGAAGAAAAACAAAGGGTGCAACAAAAACAAAAACAAAAACCAAAACCAACGCTCTTCCGAGGAAATGAAACCATACCTGATTGTGTCTAGTCCAACTGATCAGTTCAAAAGACTTTGACCAGCGAAATTGAAACAAATGGAGTCACGGAAACAAGACGAGATAAATTTTGGAGCCGAAGTGGGAACGAATAGGTAAAGTGTCCAATATTAAGTAAACGCAGGTCAATCATGATTGTGAACAAAGATAAACAGCAAAACACCAATGCTCTTTCCGGGAAATTATAAAAACAGGACCACCACGAAAGATTTTTCTTCAAATGCATTCAGTAACAATAATTGAATAAAACAAAAGGAGACTGATTGTGCAAAGACTTCCTAACAAATTTCCTATAGTAGGCCATTCAACATGGGGGCCATCCCTGGGAAAAGAAACAGAAGAAAGAATATTAAAACGTCATACAAGTGGGCCATAAGAAAATTAAAGACATGAAAGTGGTGGGTCAAGGACAGCTCGTAATCTCACCATGAATGATCTCTCATATAAAACAATAAATTAAAGTGTCAAAAAGTAGAGAAGACAATAATTTCATAGAGGTTCCTCTTTTATCCGAAGGGTAGTCCTCTTTGGAGCCGGGGAGAATTTGCTTCATTACCTTCCAAAGAAAGGTTTCCATGAGGCATGCAAGTATGTTTATAACTCTCTCTTTTACACGCCCCTTCCTCTGTAATAACTAGTTTTTTTTTCGATATTACGTTTTTCTTTTTAAGAAATTTAAGCTGTACCGTAAAGGTATTTATGAAAAAGCCTGATAAGGGTTTTTATTAAATTTTGTGAGTTCTTATGATTTTATAAGACTCAATAATGATTGCTTAGTCAAGCATACGACCTTTTGAGCAAAAAGGTAGAAAAAATTTTATGATTCTATGATGGTTAAAGTTTGACCAAAAAAGTTAAAGTTTGACCAAAGAAAGTCAAAGGGTTGACTATGACGGTACTGCATGTATGGCAAGCAGTATGAAAAATATACTGTGAAAAACCGTCATTACGGACAAGATAGTAAGAATAAGATTCAAAACCACTATAGAAAAATCAAACACAATATTTAGGACATTAAGGGCTAAATGGCTTAAAGTTATAAGAAAAATTTTTACTCAGTCCAATTATACACAGATAAATTTTGGACTGCAGTCCAGTGTAACAATACTGTATTATTAGTAAGAACAGTATTGGAAATATCTGTGTTAGCATGAAAATGGGCTGCATATTAAGAGAAAAGCCAAACAAAGCCTAGAGGGAGGACACCTCATCCAAGAGATAATTACATAATTTTTTGGATTTAAGGAAAATATGGAAAGAATTAGCAACTTGCTCTCCAAGCAAGCTTCATGGCCGGCCACATGGAGGGGCAATGGGCAAATATTTTTGCTTCAAGGATTAATAAGCAAATTCTATATTAAAAATAAATCCAAAAAGAAATTAATTATCACCTACAAATAGGTGGAGGGGGGGAGCTCATTTGGTTCACAAAATGAGAAAACACCCCTAAACTATGCCCAAAAATTTGTTCACTCTTTCCCTCTAAAATCTGAACCCAAGTAAAGAGAAGAAAAAAAAAGTGAACAAGGAAATACCTAGGGTGGTGGTCTGATTTGGTGGAGCACTAAGCAATTGACTGAAAATTTTTTGAACCCCATCAAGCTAGGGAGGCCGGTTGTGGAAGGAGGCAAAGGGAAGAAAAAGTGTGAACCAAATCTAGCTCAACTTTGGTGGTTGATTAACGTAAATTCCCTTTGGCCCCTAAGCTTTTTAATTTGAGCTTCAATTGGAAATTTAAGTGTATTTCAAGTTGGATTGTAAGAGCATAAGTCATTCTATTTCCATTGCCCTAGTTTAGAAATTTTTAGATTTGTGCTTGATTAGGTGATTAAGTGGTTTTGATTTACAAGCTATGCATGATTATGTGATTAAGGTTGCATGATTCTAGGATTTGCTTGTATGCTTTATGATATGGTTGTATGTCCCCAATATGCTTAAGAAAGTTTTAGGTGATGCATGTTAGGTTGATAGTATGTGATGAATGATGATGCAAACCCAAAAAGTTTTTCAAATCATAGCTTGGTGCAAGAACACCCAAGGGTTTGCATAACAATTTATGGTTGAATGTATGATGGGAGTTTACGTTAGAAATGTTGCACGTCTGTTTTAAGCTCCCGGTGTGACCGGTTGAGTTAGTATGCGCATGATAGGACGTAAAATGGACTTAAGCAAGAAAACTACCAGTTCGGGTAAAACTGGCCAGTTTTCTGGAAAGCTGGATTTGAGGCCCTTAGAAGCCGAATTGGGAAAAACTTAAAATATGAAAGTTGTTGAGAAAGGATTTTCCTAGTGGATGGCATGGACAATTTTTGAAAATAAGGCTCCAATGGCCTTGGTTTTTACAAAAATTTGAACCTGGTCATGCCTAGACTTCATGCACGGCCAGGCAGGTTCAAGAAGGGAATTGAGTAGGTTAGAGACCGAACTGGGTCTCAAGTCAAACATAAAAGTTGTAGGGTTTTTTGAGGTCTAAAACTTTCATGAAGAAAACTTTTCCAGATTCAACCCATATTTTTAAATAAAATTGGATTCCAAAACTGTGCAGGAAACAGGAAATTCCTGCACAGGATTTTCTAAGACAGTGCAGGAAAAGGACATTCATGCACATACACTGATAAATTGGATGTGGGAAACTGTTCCAAAGGTAGTTTCCAACACTTAATAATTTTTACAAACCCTACTCAAAGAATTACAATTTTTCATAAGTTGAACAAGGATTTTTGTATAAAATAGACATAAAATGCAAAGTTTTTCCAAAGTAAAGAAAAGTAAATTTTGGACCACAAGTTGTCTTAAAATTTGGTAATAAAATGATGACGAGCGGTAACCGGGAAGGATACCCGAGTTACTGGACTGGGCCCAAAGCCCACAATTACCCATAATAACCCTATAGGATTCAACTTAGGAGTTTGGGCTTTTGTAACCCAATAAGAGTTTACCTAAGTTTGACCCAAGTTTGGTTCACACCAAGGGTTACCCAATGTAACCCAACAAGAAACTAAGTTTGTTAATGGGCCTAAAACCTAGGGTTACTCCTAGTAACCCAATGGATTATGAATTGATAATGATAAGGTTTAGGTCCAAGGTTAGGAATAGTAACCTAACATTATTTATGTATGCTTGGGCTTAGTACTCAAGGTTACTCTAAGCAACCTTATGAGTTATGATCTAAGTATAGTAGACCATGAACCCTAGGGTTACTTAAAGTAACCAAGTAAGTTATCAAAGAGATTTATGGGAGACATATAACTAAGGTCATGTATGAATGTTGGTTAGGTTACCAACGTTTTATGGTTATGGTTTATAGAATCCTTACCTATGTCCTTTTAAAATAGCAGGAGGTAGCTTGTTGTTGCACCCTGACTTGGAGCAACAGTGTAGAGGACATAGTATACGAGGTAAGTACAACTCCGCCTACAGCATAGGCTTTTGTTGTGTTACTTACCTGATGTGTTGTATGCAATGGTATGATGTGATGTATGATGTGTTTCAAGTTTATGTGATAATATGATATGATTTGTTTAAGGCTTATGAAATGTCATGATATGACTTATTATTTATCTATGTGTGACATCATGAAGCATGTTCACAAATAAGACCAAAGTATGAGATGATGAAAATTAAGTATGATGACAAGCAAGCTTGCCTGTGTCGTACCGACCCACATTAAGTCGGGTTAAACTATGGTTTGAGTTGGACTGGATTGGCCGCTTCAACCACTCCATAGTTGCGTGCCATGGTACGTACACTTATGGGACCCATTAGTATGTTAAGTTATGAAAGAATAAGCACTTGAAAAAATCCCGATTTACAAAATGGTTTTTTACCGTCGTGTAAAGTTTACACGACGGTTCCGCAACCGTCGTGTAATCCATCGTCGTGGAAGATACCACGACGATTAACAACCGTCGTGTAATGTATATAAAATACGAGAACCGTGGTGTAAAGCGAACTTTACATGACGGTTTTACGAGAACCGTGGTATAAAGCGGACTTTAACCGTCGACGACGGTTCTAACGAGAACCGTGGTGTAAAGCGGACTTTACACGACGGTTCTTCGAATAATCGTGGTGTAAAGCGGATATTACACGACGGTTCTCACCAAAAACCGTCGTGTAATCCCACCTAAAAAATGTTTTTTTGGGTTTTTTGAACGACATTAGGCATTACACGATGATTTTTTGCTAAAACCGTCATGTCATGAACACATTATACGACGATTTTTAACGAGAACCACCCACAATATGCACTAAAACTTGCACCAAAACCGTCCATAACATTCACAAAACTTAGAGTAACAACTAAAAAACCGAACACACTCTACATACATCAATTTTCATATCATTATCCAACAAAAAAACCATTTTGGCATTTCATCGAGTATGTGGTGGGCGAAAAACAATCCGTGTTAAACATTGGATGTAAAGTGCCAAATCCATTCACATTACATTCCAATCCAAATAACAACAACAAAAAGACATTCAAATAACTTAAAATACTTGTATAGATCGGATTTATTAAGCGTAGGTTGTTCATATATTTGTTAGACAACAAAAAGTTTAGATATGAAAACATGCACCTTGCTTTTTCACCAAGTATAGTGCACGGCCACACCTAGAAAGAGAGAGATGGTCGGCGGCGGTGACGATGGCGGCTTGACCGGAATTTAACTCAAAGGCGGCGGCGGGTGGGCGAAGGAAGTGGTGAGAGAAATGAAGAAAAAGCTTTTTGGTGTCTAGAAAAGGTGAGAGCGGCGGAAAAAATGAAGAAAATGAAGTTTAGAGTGTATTTAAGCATTGGGTTTTCACGCAGATTTCAAAACATAAAAATTTAAAATTTTCAAATTTTTCGGGAGATTACATGACGGTTCTTCACCCGAGGAGGATTAACGGTTTTTCAAATTTTCAAGAACCGTCGTGTAATCCTCCTCTCGGTTTCAAGAACCGTCGTGTAATTCGGGTAGATTACACGATGGTTCTTGAAGAACTGTAGTGTAATCCCTCTTCGGGTTGAGGATTACACGACGGTTCTTCAAGAAGGATTACACGATGGTTTCAAGAACCGTCGTATAATCCGGGTAGATTACACGATGGTTCTTGAAGAACCGTCGTGTAATCATCCACTCGAGGAGGGATTACACGATGGTTTCAAGAACCGTCGTGTAATCCGGGTAAATTACATAACAGTTCTTGAAGAAAAAACCGTCGTGTAATCTCTCCTCAGGTGGAGGATTACACGACAGTTCTTCAAGAACCGTCGTGTAATCCAGGTAGATTACACGATGGTTCTTGAAGAACTGTCGTGTAATACCTGGATTTTTCATGTTCCTATTTTCTCTTAAAAGAATTAAATGTATGCCGTGAAGGTATTCATAAAAAAGCTCGATTTAGAGTTTTTGTTAGATTTTGTGAGTTCTTATGGGTCGATAAGACTCAAAATTGATTGCTTAGATTAGCAATAGACCTTTTGAGCCAAAAATGGACGAAAAAGTACATAATTCAACATTGGTCAAAGTTCGACCGAAAAAGTCAACTTTGACCAAGAAACTCAAAGTTTGACTAAAATGGTCAAAGTGATGATCGAGCAGTGATGTGGCAATGCAATATGGAAAATATACTATGAAACTCGTCTTTACGGGTAATATGGCATGAATAGGCTTTAAAATCACCTTAGAAAATCAAACACATCAAGTAGGGATTAAGGGCGAAAAAAGCTCGGAAAAATAAGAAAAATTTTATATTGTACGTTTTTACACAGATAAATTTTGGACTGCAGAGTAGTATAAAAATACTGTATATTAGTAAACACAGTATTGGAAATATCTGTGTAGCTCAAAAATGGACTGCTTATTGAAGAAAAGAACCAAACAAGCCCTAGGGTGGATGACATCACCTTATCTTGAATTATGACATCATAATTATTAAATCAAAACTTGGAAAGAAAGTTGGTGTGTTCTAGACCCTTCATGGCCGGCCACCTTGCATGCTTTTTATGCAAATTTTAGTTCTTCATGGGGTTTTTTTTAGAATTTTGACAAAGTTTTCCACCTCTATAAATAGGTGAGTGGTATTGTTCATTTTATTCAAAAAGTTAGCCAAACTCTTGTCATTTTCTCTCTCAAAATCCGAAAATTTGGGAAGGAAGAGAGAAGAAAGAAAAACAAAAATTTCAAGGAGGAAACACATAGGGAAGTTCGGATTCATCTAGGAAACCAAGGAAAAAAAGGTTTGAAAAATTTTTGGAGCCATTTTGGCCTAAGTGGCCAAGTATGGGGGAAGGAGAAAAGGAAGAGAAAAACTGAAATTTTTTTAGGGGAAAGCTTTGTGGTGTGGCTGGATTTGTGGAAAACCAACCAAGAGACCAAATAAATTTTTGGTACCCAAACTAGGGTGAAAGCCGAGTGGAATGAGAGCCAAGGGAGGAAGGAAATTTGGATCCCAAACCTTAACCCATTTCTAGGGTTAGCTAAGGTAACACTCCCACAAACCCTAACTTTTCCAATTTAGTTCAATTTGAAATTTTACATGTATTTGAAGTTGAGATTTGTAAGAGCATAAGCTCAAGTTTTCTTTGCCCTAGTTTAGTTGGTGTGGTGCTTGATTTAGGGTTTTAAGGGTGGTTGAAGTTTAGCTTGGTTGTGAGCTTTAATTTTGTGTTTATGCTTGATTGAATGCTAGGGTTGCATGCTAGATGTGTGACGCCCCCTTACTACGTAGGGCCGTCACGCCTTACTTACTTACTTAACCTTACTTGAAAATTAGGGATATTTTTTTTTTTTTTGAAACATACTTATAAAAACATTTGTCTTTAGCAATATATCATTACTACTTAAGTAAACATTACTTAAGGTCTTTAGCTCCAAAATACCATAAAGCATAATTTGTCTTCATCATGTATATATATACTTATATATACAAAACTTCTTTACTTATCAAAAGATTACGGAATTAATACGTAGTGGTATCCACACCGCATTCGTCCGCCACCACACCATCCTCACAATGCCCACCATTACGCTGCAGGTTTCTTACCTACAGTATGAAATATAACTGAATGAGCTTTCGCCCAGTAAGCACAAACATAAACTCACAAAACCATTAAAACATCTTGAAAACATTCATCATCATATGCATATGCGTGAACCATTTATGTTCCATTTATGCATTTCTTTTAACTTACTTATCTTTCTTATGGGCCCCATAGTGTACGTACCATCATTTATTTAGCGCGCCTCCAGATACAGTTAGGGGTTGCACGGTCCCTAACTGCTCTGGGAACATTGGGTGATTACACCCTCCCGCATCAACGAGAGGGCGAATCCTTTACTTTAACATGAAAAATCATCCACCTTATGGGAGGTCGGTACGACACTTTACTTGTGATTTCTTACCATGTTATTTATCCTTAGTGAACAGAACTTATGATGTCACTATATGATAACATACTTTTTATCTCATTCATAACATGGCATGGCATTCTTTTCATTCATAGCATTTGCAAACATGACATTTTTATAAACATGACATTTTGTAAATATAGCACCTTTATAATCTTTTGCAAAAATAGCACTTTTTATAAACATAGCATTTTGCAAAAATAGCACTTTTTTATAAACATAGTATTTCATAGATATAGCACACAACATATTACAGCATATTTGAAAACCACATACTTGAACATAAATTACTAGCTTTCATACTGCAGGTGAGGTTTGTACTTACCTCTAGTGCCGTATTCTTAAAATTGCGTTCCTTAACTTTGTCGGCAACGGCAATTCACTTTCCTAATATACCAAAAATATAGGATCAGGATCCCTTCGTAAGGTGTTGGTGACCTACCAACACTCACATCTACTTTTGGTTGTATGTCCCTTATAAATGATATCCACCTTGGCCACTTTAATCCCCATTCGTTATCGAACCTTGATAAATCCTTAAGAGGTTACAATGGGTAACCTTTTTGGTTAGAGCCTTGTTCTCTTATTGGGCTTGCTCATACATCATTGTTATTGGGTTATTTCAATTAACCCTTTAAATCTTAGCCCAATTATACATGCGGGTATCCTTTAGGGTTATGTTGGGTAACCCTTAAGGTGAACCTTATTTAACCTTGGGTCAACCTTTTGTCAACCCTTGGTTATCCTTGGGTTTGTAACTCGGATACAATATCCGGTTACCATTCGTAATCGGCTTGCTTACAAATTTTACTTCAAAATTCCTCTTCCTTATTTTTGGAAAATCTTGTGTAATTAACTTCCAAAAATCCTTCATTTTGCTAGTAAAAATTCTAACTCCTTTAATTAGAAAATACTTTGACTTAATCTCATTATTTTCTTTAACTTGTAAATTCTTGGTTGAAACCCTCTTTTCTTTACTTCGGAGAAAAATGTGAAATTTCAAACCCGAGCCCTTAAAATTCATGGTTTTCGAAATAAATCTTTTATAAAATCATTTGGGATCGGAAACCGCCTTTGGAACGGTTTCTGATGCTAAAATAACCATTTAAGAGCACTTCACCATTTTTCTAGAAAATATTTTCGTGAATCTCATGTGCAAGATTTTGGACTCCCTGCACACCTTCCATAAATCACGCCCAGTTTAAAAATCGGCTTGAAATTTGAAAAACTTGTCTTCATGAAAGTTGTAGCTCTCGAAAAACTCTAAAACTTTTGTGTTTTAAAAAAAAATCCAGTTCGGCCTAAATCAGTACCAGTTTTTATTTGAAAACGGGTTAACTCTGAAAAACTGGGTAAAGGACGTCCCAGGGCTCAGCCACGGGTTTTGGGTAAAACGGAGGCCGTTGGAGCCTTATTTCGAGATTCTGTCCATGTTGTCCTCTAGAAAAAGTTGTTCCGAACAACTTTCGTGTTTTGAGTTTTACCTCATTCGGCCTCTAAGGGCCTTGAAATTACCCTTTCCCGAAACTGGCCAGATTCGAATCCGAATTGGCAGTTTCGGTTCCTTAGCTCGGCTTATGTCCTGTTTCGCGGAATCTATCTCGACCGATCACATCGGGAGCTTATACCACAACAAGCAGCGCTTCTAACGTCCCATTGAAACCCATAAATCCATCTCATTCAACTCATGCAACCCAAATCCGAAAATTTAAAAACCTAGGTTGCTTGACTCTAGCACATGCATCAACACATACAAGCATCACAAAATCCCTCCCTAATCTAGCATGCTCTAATGGCTGCCAAGGGCAGATTTTTGGCCTTATCTCATGGGACATACAACCTAACTTCTAGCATGAAAAATCCATCATTTTCAAGTACAAATTTTAAAGCAAACAAGCATCAAAATCAGCCAACCAAACCCTAACCTTATCAAGCACACACACCAACAATGAGGGCAGAAATTTAAAGTGGACTTATGTCCTTACAAACCACTTGAATCAACATCAAAAACACCTAAATAAGACTTGATTTCAAGGTGGTTTAAGAGATTTACCTCAAACCCAAGTTAGGGTTTTGAAAATCCCAACTCTTCCTTCCTTGCTCTAGCCCACGGCTTCACCACACAAATGGGATCCAAAATTTTTTTTTTGTTAGCTCTTCCTTGCTCTAACCAAAACCGAAAATCACAAGAAGAAAAACCAAGTTTTTCTTACCTCTTCTCTCTTGCTTTGTTCGGCCAACTCTTGGAAAATCCCACAAAATTTTCTCAAATCTTTCCTTGCTTGGTGCTCACGGCTTTGGCTCAGGAAAATGGAATCCAAGAGATTTTTGGTTAGCTCTTGTTGCTCCTTCTAAAACCGAAAATCACAAGAAGACAATCCAAGTTTTTCTTACCTTTTCTCCTCCCCCTCTTGCTCGGTTTCCTTCCCAAAAGTTCACCAAAATTTTCTCAAGTCCTTCCTTGCTCTTTCTCTCCTCTTGCTGCCGAAAATTCTGAAGACCAAGCCAAGGTTTTGGCTGTCTTTGACAAGGAAAATGAGAAGGGAAAAAGGATGAGATGTCTTGAATGACTAGTGGTTGGTTTCTTGCCCTTAACTCAAGGCTTTATGTCTTGTCTCTTCTTTTCTTCATTGCAGCCGAATCCAAGGGGAGCTGAAGGGGTGGGCTGCAGCCGGATTTGAGGAGGAAAAAGGCATGGGTTTTAGTTCATTTTTTAAGCAAGAAGTGACTAGAGGATTGATGTACAAAAGTGGTTCAACTTTTTCCTTGATTTAGGGCTTTATGTTTAGCCTTGTTCCCATTTTTTTTCTTTTCCTTGCTGTCCCTAGCTGCTGCCGACCAAAGGGAGGGGAAATGGGCTGCCACTAGTTTGCTTTAGCTAGTGAAAAGGTGAGTCATAGGCATGGTGTTGTTGTCCTTTGCTTAGTTGGATTTGAAAGGCCATCTAGTTACCCTAACCAAACCAAATTCTTTTCTTTTTCCCATCTAGTTGCCGACCATTTGTGGGGGTAGAGAGCTGCCGGATTTCATGAGGATAAAGCATGAATTTGACTCATTATTTTAAGCAAAAGTGACTAGGAGATGGGAGACTTGTGATGGACAAAAGTTGGTGCACCTTTTCTTCTTAATTTAAGGCTTTCCCATTTTTTTTTTTCTTTTCCTTTTGTCTCCCATGTGTGGCCGGCCATCATGCATGGTAAAATCCACATGATGCAACTTTGAGTTAGTGGAAGGTGATGTCATTGAGGTGAGGTCATCTTCCACTGGCTCTACCAAGGTCTTGTTTGGCCATTTCGTTCTTTCACAGCTCATTTCGTGCTCTACAGATATTTCCAATACTGTGATGAGCATTCTTATTTTATATTTTGGTCTAAAAATTCTTCCATGTAAATTTGGACCGAAACTCTCTTTCTCCAATTTTTCGGAGACCTTTTTGCCCTTAATTCTTTTTCGGTGTGCTTGACTCTTCTAAGGTGGATTTATGGCTTATAAAACTTCATTTTCGGATATTCTTTCCATATTCCTTCATCATACTTGTGAAATCAACGTTGTGACCCGCCCCGGTCAAACTTTGACTTTTTGGTCAACCCTCTGACTTTTTGGTCAAAGTTGACTTTTTGGTCAAACTTAACTTTTGACTTTTGTAAAATTTCATCCTTTTTCGTTCTTTTTCCCTTAAAAACCTCATTCTTGACTCGTAATTCGTTAATTGAGTCTCATAATCATTAAATGAGGACTCGAATATCGTTTGAATAAAATTATGAATTTCTCATTATTATTCATAATTTTTCATATAACACATCATAAATATATAAATTAGACTCTAATTCCTTATGAACAAGGAGATTACAAGTCTACAAAATTTCGGGTCTTACAAGATGGATGATGGATTGTATGTCCCCTATTTTTTTTTGTGCAAGCCGGTTCGAGAATTGCATGCTAGGTTACTAGTTTTGATTATGGAATGGTATGTGAATAAATGGAATGGTGAGACAACCTAAAACCATGCAAACCTAGGCTAGGTCAGTTCGGTTTTTGGTTTACATGGGCGCGTTTTAGTTACATGATTGTTCATGTGAGACGTTAGAAAACGTTGCATGTATGCTATCTAGGCTCTCACGTGTTCGGTTGAGTTAGATTACACGAAATAGGACGTAAAATGAATGTAAGAACAAAAACTGCCAGTTCGGATGTGAACTGCCCAGTTTTTCTGGGAAGTGGAATTTGAGGCCTTTAGAAGCCGAATTGGGAAAAACTTAAAAATATAAAAGTTGTAGAGAACAGTTTTTCCTAGGGGGTAGCGTGAACGGATTTCCAAAATAAGGCTCCAACGGCCTCCGTTTTCACAAAAACCCGAGCTTGACTGTGCCCAGGATTTATGCATGGCCAGGTGAGTTCAAACGGCAATATGAACCTGTTAGAGTCCGAATTAAATTTTTTGTAAAACATGAAAGTTTTAAGATTTTTTGAGAGTTAGAACTTCCATGAAGACAACTTTTTCAAATTCGAAGTGGAATTTTAAACTGACACGGTTTTATAAAAACTGTGCAGGGAACAGAAAATTCCTGCACGGGATTTTCTAAAACAGTTCAGAAAAACTGTATTTTTCCAAAAAAACCACTGTTTTGGCTATGGAAACTGTTCCAATGGCAGTTTTCAGCCCTTAACAAATTTTATAAGACTCCACTTCAAAAGCCACAAATTTTATAAGGTTGATTTAAGGTTTTTGGATTTAAATTTTCAAATTTTCTAAAAGAAAAGGAAATGGGATTTTAAGCCAAAGTATAGTAAAACGAACATAACGGATGGTGACCGGGAGGGATACCCGAGTTACTGGGTCAAGCCCAAAGCCCAAGTTGACCGGTTGACCATAGTTGACCAACGTTGACCAAAGTTGACCAAAGTTGACTTAGGTTGACTACCTTAAGGGTTATCCAATATAACCCTAAAGGATACCAAAACTTATAATTAGGCTAAGATATAGGGTTAATGGAAATAACCCAATGGTTTATGATAATAAGGCTCAAGGTTGGAAAGAGAACCTAACTCTAATGGTATGTTTGAAGGCTCAGCACATAAGATTATCCAACGTAGCCTCTTAAGAAATAATCCATGTTTAGTTATTCGTAAACAATAAGGTTACTATTTGTAACCAAGTATGACAGCTAGTATTGGGGACATACAACTAGGATTATGTAGGCATGTTGGTTAGGTCACCAACATTCCACAGTATTAATTAGACCCTTACCTATATCCTTCATCAAGCAGGAGGAAACCTGCAGCTGTACCCGGAAGAGGAGCAGTATTACTTGGGACATAGTAAGAGAGGTAAGTACAACTCCGCCTACAACATAGGTTTTGTTATGGTACTTGCCTAAGTATATTAGATGTATGCTAAGAATATATGTTATATTGTTGCTGTGTTATGTTATTGCGATGCTATGCCTTGCTATATGCCATGTGGTATGTTAGATTGATTGCAATATGTTATGTTGTTGCATGTTGTATGCTGTATGCTGTATGATATGCTTATGGATGAAGAATGATATGTAAGAAATGCATGTTATGATATGGAAATGATATGAGTGAATTAAAAATAGGTGACATCACAATGCATGCTCACTAATTCTTATAAGAATAATGAGTTCAAGAATGACATGATGAAAAGAAAGCAAGATGGCAAGCGAGCTTGCCTGTGTCGTGCCGACCCGCTCGTAAGTCGGGTTAGACTATGGTTTGAGTTGGAAATGAACTGGCTGCCCCAACCACTCCATAGTCGCGCGCCCGGTACGTACACTCAAGTAAGGGGCCCATAAGTAAGATAAGACATGAAAGTAAGTTAAGAATGAATAAGAAAAGCATAATACGAGCATAAACGGATCATGCATATATTATGCGATGTTATGTTAAGTGATGATGTGAAATATTATGTTATGATGAATGCAGTTATGTTACGATGTGATATGCCATGACGAGCTAAGTTAGGATGTGTATGGTTAGGCTATGTTTGTTTGTGTCGCGGTATAGGAAGTTGTACTTGCTGAGCGAAAGTTCACTGTCTTACGTCTATACTGTAGGTAAGCAGCCTGTCAGCAATATTTGATACAAGATGGAGGAGCGTGGCGGGCCAAACTGTGAAATGTGGGAGATCAAGCCGCTACGCGTTTTGTTCCTTACGTATTTATTTTATGTTGAATATTTTTATTTAAGACACGTTTTATACGTTTGCTCGTTATATGCCCTGTATAAAAAAAAAAAAGAAAAAAAAATTCCCGCTGTTTTTCATTAAGTATGTAAGTATGTACGAGAAGTCAGTATGTATGTATAGTAACGGCCTGTGTTAGGCGGGTCTTTACACCTCGGGTGGAGGATTACACTACGGTTCTTCAAGAACCGTTGTGTAATCCCTCCTCAGGTGGAGGATTACACGACCGTTCTTCAAGAACAGTCGTGTAATCCGAAGTTTACATGACGGTTTTATAAAACCGTCGTTTAATCTCCGTCGTGTAATCCCACTTTTGTTGTAGTGAAGAAAGCATAATGAAGCATAAACGGTTCATGCATGGTTATGTTATGTTATGTTATGTTTTGTGTCGCGGATGCATTAGTTGTACTTACTGAGTGAAAGCTCACGTTTTACGTCTATGCTGTAGGTAAGCAACCTACCGGCAATCTCTGATGCAAGATGGTGGAGCGTGGCACTGCTAGCTGTGAAATGTGGGATGGTAGCCGCTACGCGTTTTGTTTATTTTATGTTCAAATGTTTTAGTTAGTAAATGTTTATAAGTAAGTACGTATGCATGTGAGTTCGCACCTTATATTAAAAAAATTCCGCTATTTTACGCTAAGTGAGTAAGTACGTTATGTAAGACATGTATGTATGTATGTATGGTAGCGGCTTGCGTTAGGCGGGTCGTTACACGCGATGTGATATATGTGCTGGAGCTTTAATATTTAAGAGAATTTTTTGAGGGTCTGTGGTGGTAGCGGAGGGATAGGGCTAATAGGCCCAATCCCGTAGGGTTTGGATATATGTAATGTAATTTTACGGTTTCATCATTATGCTGTTTTACTCTAACCACTCCATCTTGTATATATCTTTGATATAGTGGATTTTCTTCTCCTCTGCCCATAATTTTTCTACTGTCTAGGGTTCTCAATTAAAAAAAAGATGAAAAGAAAATAGTTTCAAAAGTGTGGTTTGGAATGCTCCCCAAACGAGTCCTTAAGGTTTGTCAAAAAAAGGAGAGGAAAAACTAAAAAACAAAAACCCAAAAAAAAAAAAAAAAAAGCATAACAAACTTAAAAAAAGAAAAAAAAAAACAGTAAAAGATCAATATTCATGATTGAGAACAAAGATAAACAGAAAAACCAACCTCTTTCCGGGAAATTCTAAAAGACAGGACTTCCACAAAAGTTTTTTCTTGAAATGCATTCAGTAATAATTACTGAAGAAAACGAAAGGAGGCTGATAGAGCAAAGATTTAGAAGGCCAAATAAATCTCCCATAGTACACAAGTCAACATGAAGGATATGCCTGGAAAGAGAAGCCCAAGAAAGAATATTCAAACTTAAAGACGGGGCATAGCGCCAAATTTTTTTTTTTACTCACTTTTGACCAAAGGTATCTGACTCCTGTGGTCAGTTGCCGATGCAGGCTCCTAATTCTAGTCACTGGTCACCGGAATATTCTAGTAGAATATTTTTTATAAATTTTTTGCTTTCAATATAAATCACGGAATGTCTCTGACCAGCGCTACAACCAAAACTAGAGACATTCGGTCATCCATGTTGAAAAAAATAAATCTTGTAAAATATCAAAAATATTTTGATAGAATACTTCGGTGACCGGTCTGGGTGAGTAGAGCCAGAGATCAACATTATCAGTGGTCACTATTGGTTCTAGTGACACCTGGTAAAATGTATATAGTATCATAATAATTATATTTAAAATAATAATAAAATTCGGAAAGAAAAAAAAAGTATGTCAAAAACATAACGAAAGAAAAAAGGGTGGCAAAATTTTTCATAGAGGGAAAAGAGGTGGCAAGTTGGGTAATTTTCTCAAGGATCAATGTCGGGATAAATACTTTTAAAGCAATATTTGTGAATTATGTAATACATTTATTAAATAAAGCTTATGCATTTTCATTAAAATAGTCATATATATATATATATATATATGTATTTTTACCATTCACAATCGGCAAATAAAGCTGGATATTTTAGTTTGATAAAATTATGACGTTGAGTATTTCTTAATAAGTAATGATCTTATCTTGGGTCATTGTACGAGGTGTTTAAAGATAACAAAACCAGTATGTCGTAGAGAAATTGAACTGGACCATGATACAGTAAAGGTAAATTTCACGAACTCCACATTGACTGAAGCTACATACACTCACAAGTAGAAGTAAGAAAGTTTAAACAAGAGAATTAACAACCACCTCCAGGTTAGACTCTTACAAGAGAGATAACCTAAGAGAAATTAGTATCTATTCAAAGGGGACAAATAAATCTGCTCGGAAGATTCCAATTACGTACCAATCCTCAATCTCCAAGGTATCAAAATAAAGCAAATACAACAATAAAAATTCAATAAGACCAATTCAAAATATTAAAACCTAGGAAAATTATACTGAGAGGCCTTTTTTAGTTACCTAATCTAATAGATAGCCAAACTTTTTTTATTTAGCAAAATGACCGATTGTCATTTTTCCCGACTTGATCAATCAGTGATTGACTAATGATCAATTGGTAATTAATCAAATTAGTAATTTTATGTGGTCAATCACTGATTAACTATTTAAGAAAATTGATTGATCATTTTAGAAAAAAAAAAAAAAAAAAAAAAAAAAAGGGCATTTTAACTAATTTTTAAAACCTCAGGCATTTGTTAAAAAACATATTAAGAAAAAGGCTATTTATCTCTAAATCACAAAAACTTGTAGCTAATTAACATTACATGAATATGAAACCTTGATAGGAGAGAGCCGCACAACGACTACTAAGTAAAGTACTACATATCAGCACATGAGCACGCTGCAACAAGTAAAATGTGATCAAGTATGGGTGAGCACAAATAATGTGGACACAATCGTGATGATGAGGGAAATGCATGATATGACAAACGACAGAATTGTTTCCGCACGGGAAAAAAAACTCCAAAACCGAATCTTTACTTTGGCCTTCCACGATCGACAAAAATCATTAACATCTTCAATAACTTCATCGATTATGTCACAGTCTTCCATGTTAAACTCGAGCTCCTTGGTGAGACTATTCAACAGATCAACCACTTCATCGTTGCCACCTTTTGCTTGTTTGATAATACCCGAATTGCGCAGGATATCGATGTCACTGGCCGTATCCACCATACTGTCCAATAAAACCGCAAGACAGCTAAAGTAAGGTACAGTATATCTATTTCCTTGTTCATAAGCTATCAAGTTTCTCAACAACAAGCACATGCCATCATCAAGGAGAAGCGTCGGAATCTTCAAGTAACCTCTTTTGAACTCGATATCTAAAAGATGATTAGGGTTGCCAAATTTGCACCTCAGTTTAATTCCTGCACAAGTTAGCCTTCTGGCATTATTAACCAAGCCTTTCCCTGGAAGTCTATCATAATCATTCCACTTTTTCTTTGGACCTGTACTTAGTGAGTTGGTGTCATCACAGACTGGAATGAAGCTGGACTGGAACAAAGCTAGTATGTGAGGCAAGTCGGTGTCTATCCCTTCCTCCGACGCTTTATCCTTGCATGGCTTCAAGCTTTCAAAAAACTTCAGGGCAAGCTTGTATAGTGGAATTGGGTTATCATCCAGGGAAGTTAGTTCATATACGTTCTGCAACACAAACATAGGAATTTGATTCTCGAGAATTAGTAAATCACGGCCAATGATCGGTAACATGCAACTTGCTCCGAAAATGGGTTCTTCCAAATCTTCTTCCTGCAACTCAAAAATATAGAAAATTTTTGCTTAATGATTTTTATTTTATTTGAAGTCAAAAAAGTAGAGAGATTACATATGGAGTGCGTATAACACCCTCATGCTCATGATTCATAAAATATATAAAGGAAAAAGAAAAACAATAAACAAAACAGATATTAAAATTAAAAAAAAAAAAAAAAACAATTAAAAAAAAAAAAAAACTAAAATAAGGCGAGAAGAATTTAGACTTCTACGTACCTTGGAAACCTTATCATTTGGGCGAAGAAGCTCCACAATAAAGCAAGCATCAAGCAACATCATATCCACAAAAGCATCACTGTCGATATCCACAAACTCCTCTGAGTAACAATTTCTTGTTTTCTCTTCCAAACTCCTCATTGCATTTTGAAGGTCTATTAGTGGTTTTTTGTGTTGAATTCGCTCTAGAAGGCGATTGAGAAACCGCAATTTTTGAGCCTTCATGGGTTTTAGAGCCAAACCGTTACGATGGAATGGACCTATGGAGACAATCTTTGGGGCGTAAGCCTTATCATCAACCTCACGTACATGTACCGGAACCCTGAATATGGACCAGCGCTTGCTGGTTTTTGGCTCCACTCCTGGCTGTCTGATACAGGTCTCTTTCTTGGGAACCCGAGGCTCTCCTCTCCAATTTCCGAGCATGACATTGTCATCACCTCCACTAGAAGCCAGGTGAAATGAGCCTTTATGTCTCTTTGCTTCACTAGTTCCCATCGAATCTCCCATGTCTAACGCTATATTGGCCATGTTTTTCCTTGAATGCTAGCTTGTGGCTGAACAGACTCTCTTGTCGATAGTCTTTGAAGAATGCTCCAGGTCCAGACAGTCGTATTATTCGCAGTACTGCATTCAAAGACAGAACAACAAAAATAATTCTTGCTTAATTAATGATCACTTTGTCACTCCTTGAATCGCTTTGTTCAAAAATTACTATCAACGACATCTAAGACAGAGCAGCTCAATCTTCTCATTCATTAATCACACCAATGAAAACAGAATATGCTACCAAAAAATGAACTCCATACTTCCTGACCATAATAAGAGTCCATTCGAGATATTAATCGCCACCGGTAGTCTTTGGACATTCGACTTTCAAAACACTCAATACAGGATGAACTATATGCACACTTTTAGTTAGAACTCAAAACGGTGTATGTAAAGACGTGCCTATTGGAAGCTAAATTTGAACCAAACTTTTGCAGCAAGAACAAATTTTTAAGCGGGACAATCGAATGTGTACTTCCCATCGTTGATTGTCGATTAATGAGAGTTAACAAGGTTTTACAAGTAGAATGTGTTGTGGGGACCTACAATCCTAGGACAAGAGAAACACTAACATCTCAAGAACAACAGAAATATCAAATCAAGATCACTCGAGAAAAAAATTGGGCCCAAAGTTAATTAGGCTTAACCCAATTATAATCAATGCGAGCCCAAAAGTACTACACAATTTCGCCAGAAGATAATGGATTTTAGTGAAAAAAAAAATTAGAAATGAAGAAAAACAAAACCAAAAAAAACAACGCTCTTCCGAGGAAATAAAACCATACCTGATTGTGTCCAGACCAACTGATCAGTTCAAAAGACTTTGACCAGCGAAATTGAAACAAATGGAGGAGATAAATTTTGGAGTAGAAGTGGAAACGAATAGGTAAAGTGTCCAATATTAAGTAAACGCAGGACAATCATGATTGTGAACAAAGATAAACAGCAAAACACCAATGCTCTTTCCGGGAAATTATAAAAACAGGACCACCACGAAAGATTTTTCTTCAATTGCATTCAGTAACATTAATTGAATAAAACAAAAAGAGACCGATAGTGCAAAGACTTCCTAACAAATTTCCTATAGTAGACAATTCAACGAGGGGGACATGCCTGGAAAGAGAAACAGAAGAAAGAATATTCAAACGTCATACAAGTAGGCCATAAGAAAATTAAAGACATGAAAGTGGTGGTTCAAGGATAGCGCAAAGAAATTCGCCAATATCAAAGAATTTGCTCGTAATCTCACCATGAATGATCTCTCACGTAAAACAATAAATTAAAGTGTAAAAAAGTAGAGAAAGACAATAATTTCATAGAGGTTCCCCTTCTATTCGAAGGGTAGTCCTCTTTAGAGCCGGGGAGAATTTGTTTCATTACCTTCCAAAGAAAGGTTTCCATGCGGCATGCAAGCCTGTTTATAACTCTCTCTTTTACGCACCCCTTCCTCACTCGAAATATAAATATTAAATAAAAATAAAATATTTTCCCACGTCCATCCTCCTCTAAATGAGATTTGAGGATTTTTTGCAACCTTCATTATGCCATATTTCTCAGTGGTACATGCTCGATACCTTTCACGATCTCTGCATTTCCCGACCACTTTGATTGACTGGGTCCCAGTGGCCTCGTATTGTAATAACCGAGTTTTTGTATGAAACACTTTAGTAAATTGATTATAAAATTCATCAAAATCTTCGTGTACTTAAGTTTAGGTTATATTTATAAACTAAGATTATGAAATGAAAATATTTCAATATTTCATGATGTGACAATTAAATAATATGTCACATAATATAAAGTCACAATATTTTTATAGAGTGATTAAATTATATAAGTTATGGTAAGAATAATAATATGCTTCATAATGCAACAAATTAATTTTATGTCATATAATATAAGGTCATAAATTTTATTAAAAAAATGAAAATAAAGTAAAGGGAAAAGTGGCCAATTGATATAAGTCATGGTATTGATGTCAAATCACAGCAACCCTTCAACCTGAACAGAGCAACTAGTGGGGATTAGCAATCTATAAAGCCTTGTTTGGCAATTTAACTTAAACTATACTTTTTCATCTCAGTTTTTATCTTTTTCTGAAAAATTTTTTATCTTTTCTAAAAAAGTTAACAAAAAATTTTAACTCAAACTGTATTTTTTCAACTCAAACTCATTCACCAAACGGACCCAGTTTAGAACAGATAAGGAGAATATAATATTCTAAAATATGGTACTGAAACTTGATGGCCAAGTTTCTAAACTAATGGAGAATTATACTGCTTACTTTTTTTGTTCAGTATCAAAACTTGGAGGACAAGTTTTATATCAGTGAAAACTTGATGGCCAAGTTTCTAGACTGATGGAGAATTATATTGCTTTTTTTTTTCAGTATCAAAACTTCAAGGACAGGTTTTATAACAGTCAAAAGTTATACTGATCAACTTTTTCAGTATAAGAACTTGTTGAACAAGTTTCCTATTTAATTAATCTAAGGAAAATATGAATTTTTGATTTAAAGGCTAGAAACTCATTAGTGCAAGAATCAAAGGATAGGATTAAACGAAACTATTGGCTTTGTTTCCCTTCTCATGTACGCAAATTCCCTTGTCAAAGAAGCTAGAAAGTTGAACAAACTTATCATAAATAGTGACAATCTAATTCATGCCTCTTAACTTTAACTCCATCTTTGACTATGATTTGAATTATGTTTAAGTTAAATTAAAATTGATGAAGTCTTCTAGAAATATCAAGACCATGATTAGTGGACTAATCAAACACCATTAGCTTTGGTATATGAATAAACCTCATTTACCCCAAAATTCAACCGTTAGTCTTTTTAACCACAAGAAAAATCTCTCTCCAACTTTCCCTCATTTTCCTTCACTTTCTCACCGTCCAAACACCTATCTAAGTGAGAAAATCCTTTCTACTCTTTCACAAAAGTTAGCCTCCAAGACAGTAATTTAAGCTTGGACTAAGACTAGAACGTTCCTTTGAGCTTTTTGTTAGTGATTTTAGAGGGTAATCAAGTCTGCACACCAAGGTTAAAACTCTAACTCATGGTTGATGGATTTTTGGGTTGCTACTATGTGATTTGTTCTTGGTTATGGCTATGTGGTTTTGTAATTATTTTATTATTATTATTATTTTTTTTTTATGTTCATGACTATGTGTGTATGTGATCAGACTATTAAAGATGATTAACAGTCTAGAAGTGGCACGAAATAAGGAAATAAGTTGTCTAACATGTATAGGACGTAAACAAAATCCATAATCCAAAGTCATGATTTTGTTCATGAAAAAAAGTTAAGTTTATAATGATTTTCAGTATATTATATTGCCAAGGAAATAAGGTTAACTTAATCACTAGATGTTGTGGTGTGTTAGACAAGTTTTCAAGCGCTAAATTGTGTTAAAAATCTGTACAAAACAGTGGGAGAAAAACTGTTTTATAGACAGAACAACACAAGCAGTTTTTTTTTTTTTATAAGAAAAACTGGACAGCTTTTCTGTCTTGATTTCAAGCTGCGTTTTGAACACTTTAGAGGAAGATCCAGACTTCATAATCATCAGACAAAAGTTGGATATGAATGTTAAGAATATCTTTGTATGGGACATTGTTGTACAATTTGATTCCAAGGCGATATTTCGGGCATTTTTCTGAAAACAACTGAAACAGTTTTTCACTCACTGGGCCACGGATTTTGCAATGAACGGATTCCTTACAGGCCGAACCTGCATCAACAAAAAACATGAAAGTTTTAGATCTTTCAAAAACAAATGTTTTCCTGAAGAAAGTTTTGTTAAATTCTCAACAGATTTTAAGGTATGATTTTTCGAATAAAACAGTCATGATATGTAAACGACCAAGAATGTTTAAAGGTGTCAAAACTTTCAAGAGCATGTGATCCAATGTCCTGATGATTAAAAGAAACATTCCAACACTATTTTCAAACTTGATATTATTTGATCGGTGGCAACAAAGGTTTTCCAACATTTGTGTGTTAAATTATAGTAAACTAACTGTTTTCAAAATCAGTAACCAAAATAGTTCGAGTTTTCACCAAAAATCAAACGAGGATTTGAAAATATTTTGCAAGCTTAAAAATCCTGTTTTGGACCTATTAGGCCTTGGGAAAAATGATTTTCAACAAGTCCATGAAAAAGGCCATTAAAAAAAAAAAAAAAACGAAGTTGGACTTTCGGCTTAATTCCACCTGGTAAGCCCAAAGGTGATTTTTAAGACTATTATATGATTTAAAAATACACCACAATTTGAAAATCAAATTATCGTTAAGTGAGACCCTTGAGGTAATCAAGAGAACATTTTAATTAAAGGCGTTAATTAAATTTTCAAATAAAAGCCTACATAAGATATTTAAGTTCTAGTTATTTAATGAATTTAAACTTAGAATTTCTTTAACTAAGGAATATAAATAAAATGTTATCGGTGTAAATTCATACTCATAATGGATATATTCTTAGATAATAACTCTTATCCGCAGTCTTAAGAGCAGAAAACATTGTAAATAAGGTAAGTACAAACATCTGCTCAATATGAGAAATAGTAAATATTATTTTTAAATATGATATGTTTACATGTATGTCATGATTTATATGATATATCATATTTATTTATATGTCATGTTTTTACTCATATGCCATCATCATGTTTATCCCAAACTATATGACTATGATACACTTTTCGATTATACTATGTTTTACAATACTGCCCAATTTACAATAATATCATGATTTCAACTATGCCATAGTTTATGACATTGTCATGTTTATAATAGTGTCATATTTATGTATCATATGCATCATGACTAATAAGATCACAAGTTAAAAATCTTAGTCTTAGAACTAGCCTTTGTTAAAGACTTCATATAGAAGTATAATTTTGAGTATACTCATCAAGAATTAAGTAACAAAACTAAGACTAACTCAAGACAAGTAGAGTGTCGTATCAATCTTTCATTAATTGTGGAGGATTATGTATGTTTCAAGATTTTTAGAATTGTTAGTAACCTTGCAAATCCTAACTTTATGTGGATTGTGCGTATCCGATACGTACACAAAGGGTCCATATGTAAAGCAAGATAATAAGTCCATAATAGAAGATAAGAGACCCATAATCGATAATAATTGGATCATGCATTAACAAACTCATAACGAATCATAAATGGCTCATGTACAAGTTATACGATGCTAGTTATGTCTTTGTAAGATTAAGTTCATACTTACTAAGCGTAAACTCATTAGTATATTTTATACAGTAGGTAAGAAGCTTGCAGCTTAATTTGATGGGCCATATAGACGATGCGGCAAATGAACGGCGGTATCGGATACCACTACGCAAATTTATTCCATAAACTCTTTTGAACTATAAATATATATATATATTTAAGTATTTTGTATTATGCTACGTATTTGATATTTCAAGACTTTGGTTGAATATAAGGGTTATATATGACTTTATAATTTGTTAAACACGTAATATGCATGCACAATAAAATTTATTTATATGAATTAGTCTATTTATATTGTGTTTAAAAAACAATTATTCTAAAATTTTCTGTAAATTTAAGTATTTAAAAGTAAGATTTAATTTAAGTAAGTATGGTAATGGTTTACGTAGTCGAGTCATTACACTTATGCTGCCACATGATAGGTTTTTCGGTAGTTCATATTCAGCACTCTTCACGATATCCATATTTCCCGGCCTCATTATTGTTGAAGTTGGCACCCTTTATCTTTGAAATCAACGCCCTTTATATTGATTCCTTAAATGGTGTGTGTAAGAATTTATTAAGCGAAATTTGTTTCATTTTGTAATGACCTAACTTTTCGGACTATTAACTTACTTATTCTTAATTCATTTATTCTTAACACTTATTTATATTAGGTTTTAAAAGTACGGATTTTTTTTTTTTACATACAAATTATACTTATACTTGAAGAGTTTAATAAGCTAAAATTTTTAACTAACGAAATTGAAAATCTTTAGATAATAAATATCCTATTCAAATTCATACTTAGAGGACATTTAAATAGCTATAACTTCATGTAAGTTAAAAAGAAATACTAAAGTCTTTTTCTCATAAAGTACTCATACTAGTTTAGTAGTACTAAAATATTATAAACAAAATTATAAATATAGCAGATACAAAATAAAGTAGTCTAAATGTGAAAATCAAATTCATGATAGTATTCCAATCTCTTATTTTATCGCCTCCACACAACTTCGCCAATTTAGAAAACATCTAAGTAACGACCTGCTTACCTGCATTACCTACAGAACAAACACACACGTATGAGCTTTCACTCAGCAAGTACAAACAAGATCTTACAAAACATCTTCATAAAATCATATCATCACACGTAACATCAAGAATGTTTAAAAATGCATGTAATCTATGTGTGTTCAATTATGCTTTATCATATACATGTCTAATTTACTTAAGGATCTCTATGTCGTACCCATATGCGCGCAATCAATGGGCAGTTAGGGGAGCGACCCTCCAACAATCTCCAAGGTCATGACTTGTAACTTTCGTTCTTATCATATCCTCTCACTAATTGGAGGTTGGTACGACACTTAATCCTATCTTTCGTTAGCCTCATTCTTATTATTTGTGACAATATGTAGATTTACATTTTACAATGCATTTATCATTACGGCATACATATCTATGAGGCATGTCATCATATCAGTGTAAGAAAAATTATGCACATCAAATATTTAATCAACGTAATTCGTATGGCTCATATACTCATCACTTCATCGAGGCAAATAATAAAAAACATAGAACATCAATAATAAAAAATATTTTGTTCCATGCTGTAGGTGAGGTTTGTACTTGCTTGTCTTATATGCTTAAACTTCCGGAGTTGTACCTCCTACTACTCAAGTTCGAGAAATTGTCTTGATTTAACAATATCTCATTATTAGATAGAATCATAGTTATATAACTTTATTCATGTAATAACCGAAATTTTTACGAACTCATGATTTCCTTGTATGTAAAGAAATTTAAGTCCGTGCTATGTGTTTATGTGATGTTTCATGAAAATTATGAATATCAATGTGAAATTCATAATTTTATCAGTATATATTTGAGTTCTCGTTTAATCAATTATGTGACTCAATAATAAGTTTATTAGGTCAAGAATGAGGCCTTTTAAGGAAAAAGGTAGAATAAGAATTTATGATTTTATTCCGGTCAAAGTTTGACCAGAATGATTCAAGGCATGATTATGACGGTACTGCAGTGTAGCAAGTAGTATGAAAATTATACTACAAAAAACCGTCATCACAGATGAAACAGTAGGAATAAGGGTCAAGACCATTATAGAAAAATCAAGCACATTATTTAAGACAATAAGGGATTTTTGAAATTAAGTGGATTATTATGCATGAATTGGAAGCCAAGTGGCTCTACCCTAGCCAGCCACCTCGTAGGGACTAAAGTGTAAATATTTTGTCTTTAGGGGTCAAAGTGCAATTTTAAGAAAAAAATGAGGCAAGCATGATGAGATAAGCATGGTGAGGTAAGCAAACACTTGCTTGGTGAGCAAGTAACTTGGCCTCCAAGGCATCACCATGGTTGGCCACCTCAAGGGGGGTGTGAGCAAATATTTTTCTCTTAAGGGCTATTATGCAATTTTTGAATTAAAAATAAATCCAAAATTTTAATAATTATCACTTATAAATAGGTGATGGGGGGGTTCATTTGCTTCACTTTATGTGAAAATACCCCCAAAACTATGCCAAAATCTCACCTCACTCTCTCTCCCCTTAGAAAGCCAAAACCCTACAGAAGAAAAAAAAATAGAAAGAGAAAGAAAAGCAAGTGGTGGTCGGAAATTTTGGAGAATACCAAAGCAAGCGGTAGTCGGAAATTTTGGAGGAACACCAAAGAGGGAATTCGGATTTGGTAGAAAGCAAGGGGGGAAAATTGGATCCAAACCTAGCACCAACTTCTTGTTGATTAGGGTAATCCTCCTTGGTTCTCTAAGCTTTTCAAAGTTAGTTTTAATTCAAGATTTATGTGTATTTTCAATGTTGGATTGTAAGAGCATAAGCTCAATTTATTCTCTTATGCATTAGCTTAGATTGTAGGTTTGTGCTTGATTAGGAAGTAGGTGGTTTTGATTTATGTTGTTATACATGATTTTGTAGATATGGTTGTATGATCCTAGGGTTTGCATGTTTGTTTTTATGATGTTAGTTGTATGTCCCCATGTGCCTAAAAAGTTGTAGGTTATGCATGTTGATAAATGATGTATGGGATATGCAAACCAAATTCTAAACCCTAGCTTGGTGCAAGAACACCACAAGGGTTGCACGTGTATGCATGGATGTATGTCGATGAAAGTTTACGTTAGAAAGTGCTGCATATTTGTCGTAGGCTCACAGTTGCGACCGTTTGAGGTAGTATGCATGTAGGATTCACGTAAAAACGGAATTAAGGTAAAATTGCCAGTTTCGGGTAAAACTGGGCAGTCTACTGGAAAGGCAGTTTTAAGGCCCTTAGAGGCCGAATTAGGATAAATTTAAAATATTAAAGTTATAGAAAATGGAAATTCCTGGGGAGCAGTATAGACAGTTTTCAAAAATAAGGTTCCAATGACTTTTATTTTTACAAAAATCCGATAAATGTTTACCTTCCATCTAGTATTGGGCTTGTAAGGCCTATTCCCATTAATAATGATCATTTAGTTGGGCTAAGGTAGTCTCTTAGTATATACCCAGTAATCTTCTAGTGTACTTTATCTTAGCCCATTTAAAAAACTTATGATTCAACTTTATAAAGTTAGGGTCTTTCATATTATTTGATCATACACTTAACACCAACTCATTTTATAACCAAATATGTCCATATGCTATGATTTACTCTTATGTCATATTTTAATGTTTAATTGTTTTGTCGGTATAGGATTTTAACTTGTAAGATTTATTTAAATATAAGTATAATATCATTTTAGACACTTGATAACTCGTTGGAAAGCTTGAAGTATCTAGTTTCTGTCTTTATAATTTGTTTTCCAAGATCTCAAATGTTTCAAACATTAATGTGGGCGTTTTCCTAAATTTCTTATGGTAAAATTTCAGTTTACCAGATTACAATAAAATATTATGTGATTTATTAAAATTTACGTACATATCTATTTTAAACACATGATATGTCATTTTGAAGCTTGAGATGTCTACTTTATAGCTAGAAATTTCTTTCCTTTAATGTTTGAGTGTTTTATAATGTAAACTTAGATTTTGTTACTGTTAGTCCCACATATGTACCACAAGTCCAGATTTATGGATAAATTTAGAAAAATCATAACAATTCACTTACAAGCCTAAATAAAGCAAGAGATATGTCATTGGAAAGCTTATGCTTTCGAGTTCGTACATGAAGAACAGTTTTGCAAAATATTATGTTTTCCTAACCCAAAATATACAAAATCCATGGCTAGTATAGGGTTCCAGTAAAGACTTTTAGTTCGTAGTCCAAACTTGTAAAATTCACCAAAAACTGTACATTTATCCGTTTGAGGCACATTATACGTTGTTGGAAAGCTTAAAGAATTTAGTTTTCAGATCTATAACTTATAATATAAAATTTTGAGATCAAAGGGTTTGAAGTACATAAAACCCGTGACTAGACTGTACTCCAAAGGTTCATTTTCTTTCTAATTTTGTGTCACAACTTCAGATACACATAACTTTAGACATACAAAAGCAAACCAAGCCATTCCAAAACATAAAATGAAGTTTAAACTCTGTAGAATCTTATCAAATAATTTATTTTCATACCAAAGTTTCTAATGCATGTCATATTACCATAACAACTACAAGCTCTAACAAAGTTAGTAGATCTTACCGAAATGCTCCGTGGATTTTTTAAGATCTTGGACCCCTAAAGTTTTTCTGAAAACCTTTTCCTAGGAAATAAGAAGTTTAACATTAAGATTCCAACTAAACATCATGCTCTAGTTCTCCAAAAATGACTAAAACACAAAGAATACCACTAGGTTACCTCTAGTAAAACATCATCTAACTCCACTTCACACTTCTTCAAACTTGGTAATGGGGTTGCTTGGAGCCTGAAAATGGAAGGAGGATGGTGCTAGAGGGGTATTGGAGATGGAGAATAGTGTTGGTGGTTCTTTTTTTTTTTTTTTTTTTGAACTTGGTGGTGGCTAGAGAAGCTAGGATTTTTGAGCTTAACTTGTGTAAAAATAAAATGAGATGTTCAGGGCTTGTCTTCAACCAACATTTACTTTAAAGAAGCTGTATTTTGATGGATAAAAATGAAAAATTTTTAGTTGATTCTCCCCTTGCATTGCCGCCACTTATGGGAGAGTGTTGTGGTGAAAATTTTTTTCAACAAAGTGGAGATAAGAGGTCACTTTCACTTGTCTCTTCTTTCGGTCAAATTGCCAAAATAAACCATGTCATCTCTTACATGAGGTTGCATGTATGCACCACTTTCTTTTTTTTTTTTTTTTTCTCATTTGTTCAAATTTCTTTTTGCTCTTTGACCACAAAATCCGAATCCCTTTGGTTATTTTATCATTTTCATTTTGTTTTTCTTTCTTCCAATTTTTCCACCATTGATCAAAAATTGCCATCCTTATTCTCATCCATTAGATTTTTCATCACACCAATCCTTACCGTAAGCTTTCATTGGTCACTTATCACACAAAACTTGGCCATTTTTTTGCTAGAATTCTTTAACATAAAATCTATACCATTGATTTCAAACTTAGGCACAATTATTGATCAATCTACCACCTTTGGATTTTCTAAAAATAAATCCTAATTATACGTCTTCTATCTATGTGACACATTAATTTCCCAATCACCCTCTCAAAACTTAAAAATTGATATGACTAAAATAAATACTAAAATCATTAAATTGACCTGCTAATAAAAATCGGGGTTTTTTCCAAAATTAACATTTAACCCTCTAATACGACATAATAAAATTTTTTTTTTTGTATAAATTTCTATGTCGTTCAACTCATCTTTTATGTATCTAAAATTTCTCATTTAAATAGAGAAACTCAACAATGATCATCGACGTCATCATACTGATGATACATAAACAATCATTTATGATCTTCAAATTTGATATTCTTCAAAATAATTCATTAGAAGTATATTAATGTAAAGTCCTCCTCATGCAGACTTCTCATTACCTTGAACCCCTGTAGAGAAATACAAACATGGTTAGTAGCTCCAGAATCTATAACCCAATTGTTGGGATCTATATGTGCCCTAAGAATAGAAAATCAATATCAGGGATTTTCTGTAAATATGACATTTTGATATTAATAAGAGAAAGTTATTCATGTTTAATAAGTTGTGTCCTATTTACTCTCATTTGTTGATTGTATGATTATTTTGAGCAAATATAAAATACTCCTAGGCTGTTGCTAATATATCGAATTACCATATGTATACGGCGTATGCATAGAATACGTGGTAATTTGATAACAGTCTAAATAAATAGTCCACAATCAACGGAATAAGATTTAGAGATCTTATTCATGATAAGATTGTAAAGGTTGTCTACTTCATTAGAGGGATGGTTTGTCTTGACCATCGGATAGGTTCCGAGTAGAAACTTTAATATATACCAGTATTGAGGTATGATATTGGACTGGACCTAAAGTGCTATTTGATTCGGTTTAATAATTCCGTTTATAAGAATCAATGATGCTTTGATTATCATCCTGCATTAATCTTAATCCTGAAATGATTACTTGAGTTTGTATCCATGACTTATGTACTTTGATGCACTAAAGGTGAGATACTGTTAATTCATGATCAACATACTTGTGTTTTGGGTGCATGACTTATGGATGGAGAAATCAAGATTTATATATTCGGAATCCATAGCTATCTTAACGATAATAAATGTTATCTACTTAAAGGCATTATTCGGGGATTGAAAGATAGTATAACAAGATCTTGGCCATCGGTTTACTTTGTGTTCTCTGGTGGTTTACCAATTGTATGGTTCTACAATTGGTGGTTCTTTCAATGGAGAATAATTGAACTTTAAGTTAAAATGATTGAAAATGTAAAACGGAAAAAGTTCTTAATTTAATCATGGATAACATATGGGGATTAAGCAAGCGATGAATAAATCATGGAAGAAGCACTACGTGAGAGAGCTTTCGTAATACGGTATGTAAACATGAGTTCAGCTTCAAACCTTTAGTAGAATAGTTTTGAAGTTGATAATTGATAGATAATTAATCTGGAATTAATTTTTCACAATTATAGGAGCCTTTTTATATATTTCCATCGGGTCCCTCTATTAGCTCATATAGTTCCACGAATTATCTCGGGATTTGTTTCTAATGAGATTGGTAAATTGTAAATGGAATTTAGAAATGTCTATTAAGACATGGTACTCTCTAACATGCAATCTAGAAAGGATTGGACATGTGAAATTTGTAGACAAATGATTTGTCAACATGTGATTGGTTAATATGAATTTTGAAAATAAGATTGTGTTTGAATTTTGAAAAACAAAATTTTTTTTCCTCTCCTAATTAAAAGAGGTGCACGTTTTTTAATTGTGTGGAGGGAAGAAAATTTTGTTTCAAAATTGTTTAAATATATTCCTAACATTAAATTATTAATCGGTTTAAATAATGGAGATTATTTCATGGATTTTTCTTTCCTAATTAAAGTGGTGCACGGTTTTTATGAGAAAAGAAAATTTGAAATATTTCATTGATTTAAATTAATTAATATGGATAATGTTTATGGAAAATATTTATTTAAATTCGAAAAATTTTAAAAGAAGTTTGAATTTAGATAGGACTAGGATCTTTTGACTAGTCTAGATTCTTAATTTAAAATTTAAACCACCAATCATGATTTATCTCTTAGTGTGGCCGAATTTTTGAGGAGTGATTTCCTCTTGAGAAATTGTTTTTAGGTTCAATGAATCTAGCCCTAAAGTTGTAAGATCTTTTGGTTCAAAATTTATTTAGAAAAATAATTATTATTTATTTTTCAAGAAGGAGATAAATTTTGAAAAGGATTTGAATACTACATATAGGCTAGGAGTTCTTGAAAAACTATGATTTGATTTTCTTATTTGGGAAAAATGTTTTTTAAATAAAAGGAAAAACAAATTTGTGTTTCTTCCACATCAAGAAATTCGGCTATCTTGTGAGAGAGAGAGAAAGAAAGAAAATTCCATTGAATCAAAACTGTGAAGAAGGTTAAACCGAGTGATAATTTTTCATAAGAGGTTAACCGGTTCCTATTTTGTAGTTTTGAAGAAAGAAGTTTGATCAAATTCTCAACGAGGATCATCGGAATTAAGGAGGGATCTAGACTTCAGAAAGTATTACCAGTTGCTTGGATTCATAGAACGTGTGCCCACACACACTCTGAGACGTGGAACTCGAGAATAGTATAGAAGACACGTTGGTCAAACGCTCTAGCAATTCTGGAATCTAAGAAATAAGGTACGCTTGATCATGAATTTAATTTATTGTTATATGCATCATGAGCTTCTTTTCCGGAAACGGCATAAAATTTTAAAACTTCCGCTGCACCGTAACTCTGATACCGGATCCGATTTTTCTAACAACTATAATGATCTATGCTTTTATTTGGTATGATATTGTCCACTTTAAACTTCGGCCATTACGGTCTTACTCGTGGGCTTAACCCCCAAAGGCCTCATACCATTAAGAAGTCTACTTATTTATTAACCATCATATATATATATGTTTCCAAACGATGTAAGACTACACAGCTTATCATTTTCGTTATAGGGACTAATAACTGTCACAATCATCCTCCTTTTAGGGCCCAATGTCCTTGTTGGTCACATTTCTGTTTGGGCATAGGCTCTGATACCATTTATAAGGACCTAAGTCTCTCTTTGATATGATATTATCGATTTTGAGTCTCGGCCTACACGGTTTTGCTCTTAAGCTTAACCCCGAAAGACTTCATATCATTAGGAAATGTTCTTTTTACTTATAAGCCATCACATTTATCTATTCTAAAGTGATATGAGATTGTACAACTTATTATTTTACTTGTAGAGACCGATAACTGTCACACCCATCCTGTGACATTGCCATCGTACTCTCTCCCTCCCCAACCATAACATTTGGAGTCTCCACCGTTACACTACTAAACCTCCCGTCATTGTTGCCTTACAGCATATGTCAGTTCGAGTTTTCACTTTTTTCTTGTTTTTATCTTTCCTTTCTTTCTTTTTTTTTGAATTAATTTAATAAATATCCCCTCAACTATAGACTTATTTTCGTTTTGTCACCTGATTTTGCAAAATTGTTTAAAATGCCCCTTGTTATATATAAAGCAAAATCATTTAATATGCCCCTTGATATATACAAAATCAATCAAAATATCCCTTTCGTCTGTCTATAACAGTAAAGCATTAAATTCTCTGACTATATCATTTTTCATTTTGCCCTCCAATTTTGCAAAACCATTAAACATGCCCCTTGTTAGACACAAAACCGGTCAAAATGTTTGTCTCATTTACGAAGTTCATGTTTTTGCTGGCATGGCACTCATTGAAAGATAATGAACGAAATTGTGAAATAAAACTCTAATTATTCAATTAAAATATAAATAGAAGAATATTAAATCATATGAAATTGAAAAATCTCAAAATTGGCGAAAACCGTAAATTGAAAACCAAATCATAAATACCTAAAAAAAAAAATCCTAATCATAAATCAAATTCCAAATACACCTTAATTGGAAAATTCCCTAATACTGAAGGTGTGTTGGAGGTGGCTGTTAGGGTTTTCTAACATGTAGTAATAAATCAATGATCAAAATTAAAAATTAATAGATAGATGGTTGAATTTACAATAAATTTTATTAGATCTGTAATAAAGATAATTATGTTTCCATTTTGATCAGTTTGATATAACATGGGCATTTCGAACAGTTTTATAAAATCGGGGGCAAAATGAAAAAGCATGTGAAGTTCAGGGGCATTTCTAAATGAATCCTTACCTTCAATGATACGACCTAAAGCAGAAAAAAAGGGGTATTTTGATCGGTTTTGCAAATAATAGGAGGCATTTTGACCTACTTTTTATATAACATGGGATATTTTGAACAATTTTGCAAAATCAAAGGGAAAAAAGAAAAAGGGTGTGTAATTCTGGGCCAAAAATAAATGAATTCAAACGAGTTTAGAGAAGGGTTCGTAATAAATCTGGTGGATACAGTTAAACAAGGTACTTTTCCAATTTCCAAATAAGCTTGGTTTTGGCTCTTCTCGTACTAGTCTAAAGCATGTGGTATATACATGTTAAACATATTTGAAAAATTTTATCTACATATAGAAAATTTAATATAGATTTAAAAAATAGACCCACAAAGAAAAAGGGACCAAAAAATTAAAAAAAAAAAAAAAAAAAAAAAAGAGAGGCATGAAAAAATACAATGAAAGATAAAATATAAAATGACTAAAAATGGAAAAAAAAAATTTGACTAATACAAAAAATGATTAAATTGTAAAAAAAAAAAAAAAAAAAATTGGGCCAAAATAAAAAAAGAAAATCAAAAGACTAAAAAATAAATATAGAACATTTTCATCTAATATAAAAATGGACAAAATTATTAAAAATATAAAAAATTGGGTCAAAATAAAAAAATAAAAAACTAAAGAACTAAAAAGCAAATACAAAATATTTTCGTGTTTTGAACAAAAACGCTTTCCACATACTGTGCTTTTTATATATAGTTATAGATAACAAGATAACTTGAAAAGTACTGTTCCTTCTTTTACTAGCCATTCAAAAGTAGAGACTGACTTTTCAACGGTGGTAAAGAACAGGAAAGTTTTCTTTCATAAGAAACCATTATTGATTTAATTGCAGTTTCTTTCTTCTCCTGCAGATAATTTTAGGGTATGTTTGGTTGATTAGTTTGAGTTGAAATATTTTAGTTGTAATAGTAAATTTTTTGAATTTTCAAAAAGATAAAAACTTTTGAGAAAAAGACAAAAAAAAAGTACAGTTTGAGTTGGAATGAGATGATAAGACAAACAAAGCTTAAGTATCCTTCCAAGTTCTTGATGTGTTCTGTTAAATTGGATTTTAGTGCTGGGGCGTTAAAAGAAAAAAATTAAAAAAGCACATTTTTGTCTTTTTTTTTTTTTTTTTTAAGGAAAAGTCCGAGAAAGGGCAAATAATATTAGCATATCCTTTAGGTGTTACAAAAAAGGTTCTAAATATTGACAATAATGTTCACGAAGATCATATAGATAGATAGTATGATCCTAGACACTCTTTATCAAATATTATGTTAGTAGGAAAAAGTCTTCATATTTAAGATCCTTAAATGGACCATCCAACATTCGAATTTTTAATCACTTATCGTTAGGCCATCACACTTAAGGGTAAATATTCTGTTTTTCCGTTATTTATTTTATACTATTCTAGTTTCCTTGCAATAGCTCGACTTCTTTTATTTATTTTATTTTATTATTATTATTTATTTATTTATTTTATCTCTTGTGTTTCTGGATGTAAATTTTGGGCTGTCTGAGGAAGGAAGCTTCATGATTTAACTCAAATGACTTTTCAAGTCCTCAGAGTTTGGTCTTTTTCAATCGACTCCAGTTTTTTTCTTGTTAAAAGCTGTCACTCTATGGACCAATTGTTCACATAGATTTGATTATTTTAATGGACTCCGAGGTCTACTCCGTCTCCACGAACTTTGTTTTGTTCAAATAATATTAAATTAAATAAAAAAAATCATCCACTTGTTTATTGTCGTGCAAACAAAAATTATATATATATATAGAGAGAGAGAGAGAGAGAGAACTTCAGCGTTTTACTTTTCTGGTTTTATTTTTACATTTCTCGACATTTGAATGCTAATTCCCTTGAGATTTTACCTGCAACTTTTGCTTCACCTCATCCCCCTCTTGGCTTCTTAATCTCTCGCCGGTTCCGAAGATTATCAACACTTTGTTGCAGCCGTTTTCTCCACGATGATTTGAATCATCAAAGTGCGTACGTACCTGTTTTTTTTTTTTTTTTTTTTTCTTTCTTTCTTTTAAGTTTCTTGATTGTAAAGTTCTAGATGTTTATATGTTTCAAAACTGTATATTTTCTGTCTTCTAAATCATACATTTCTAATTCTTCTCTTTCATATTCAAAAGGGATGAATTTATATGCTCTGGACCGTTTTATATACGCTGAAGTTTAAGATTCGAAAATTTTGAATCGAAATAATGGACAAAATACATCAACTTCTCCGAGACTCTTCGGGTTTGTTTGGACACGAGTTCAACTTAAACTAAGTTGTACTTTTTTTATGATGATTTTTATCTTTTTTTGAAAAAAAATTTTTTGTCTTCTGAAAAAAATTTTTGTCTTTTCTGAAAAATTACTATTGAAACTTAAAAATCTTAAACTAAACTCATTCACCAAACACCCCCGAATCTATTCCTCAATCAACTTGCACGTTCTGTGTTCTGTTTTTGTATGTTTTCAGCCGATGTCAAAGTTCATAGGTAACCACATCCGTTCTTTTTCTTCATTTTCGTTTCCCTTGTAATAGTGAGATTCATAGTTTCGGCATTCGAGTTAGATGTGAGGATATTAAGAAGAAAGGTTATGTTGATCAAAAGGTTTATTAACTTAAGAACAAAAAATAGTCATTTCAGTTTTACAGATTCCGCAGAATATTGACTTGGAGGATAGAGTACCAAAATATTATATCTGTTTAGATCCCTTGATGGATTTCTTTTTTTTTTTTTTTTTTTTGGCTTAATAAATCGTGAAGAAAAAGTTCCCTCATTTTCGGAACCGTAGAGGTATGACCAAGTTTAACACTATATGAAAGTTGCTTAAATTCCATTGTAAATGGAGAATTCACCTCTGGACATGTTCTTGAATAAAATCTTTATTTGTTAGAAGTAACTGAAGTCATTACCGCTAGAGATGCTGTTTCCGTAGTTCTGTAAAGCTTAGGATGATCGGTAGGAAAATTTGAATTAGTATACTCGATACAATGTCTTAAACTTTTCTTTTCGAATTGATTTTTATTTGCTATCCTGAGAGTGCAATGCTTTATTATGTGTATTTTTAAGTAGGAATATATGGAATACCTGGGAAAAGTGTTTGAAATCGGAGAGTGCATAAGCAACTACCGCAATCTGAATGAGAAGATGAAAAAACTGAAAAGAAAATTGGAAGATCTATGCAGCAGAGAAGATGATGTAATTACTGAACTGGAATATGCCGAGTCGCTATCTTTAAAGAGGCGAAAACAAGAAGTGGAAAATTGGCTGCAACACGTGAAGAGGAGGAAAGAAGAAGTCCTGACAATGGAACAAGCTGTGACACGAGAGACGCGATTTTCTACTCGTGTGCGGTTGGTGAAATGCGTTGAAGAGCTAACCGGAGAAGTGACGGAACTTCTAGAGCAAGGTAGATTCTGCAAAGGGCTGATCCTTGACGTAAACGAAACCAGAGGAAACGCCTTGTTGACAACAGCTTTAGTCAGTCGGGTGTTCGATGAGAACATCGATAAGATTAGGATGTGCTTGATGAAGAAAGAGGTCTTAAGCCTTGGCATCTTCGGGATGGGAGGGGTGGGGAAAACCACCCTTGTGACACATATCCATAACCAGCTTTTGAAGGAGGCGAGTACTTTCGGTAACGTTTATTGGGTCACCGTGTCGAAAGACTTTAGCATTCGCAAATTGCAGAATGACATAGCCAAAGCAGTGCCTATTGACATTTCGAATGAGGACGACGAGAAGAAAAGGGCATCGAGATTAGCACAAGCTTTGATGAGAAGAAACAAGTGTGTCCTCATCTTAGACGACGTGTGGAACCATTTTCCGCTAGAGAAGGTGGGAATTCCCGTCAAAGCGAATGGCTGCAAATTGATTCTAACGTCGAGGTCTTTGGATGTGTGTAGAAAGTTGGGTTGCCAAGTGAGCATCAAAGTGTCACCTCTTTCAGAGGAAGAAGGTTGGGACTTGTTTGTGGAGAAACTCGAGCGCCGAGTTCCATTTCCTCGTGAACTTGAAGGCATTGCGAGGTCCGTGGCAAGAGAATGTGCAGGGTTGCCACTCGGGATTATCACAATGGCTGGAAGCATGAGGGGAGTGGACGACGTCTGCGAGTGGAGGAACGCTTTAGAAAAACTGAAACAATCGAAACGCGAACAGGATGACATGGAAACCGATGTGTACCAAGTATTGAGAGTCAGTTACCGAAGTTTGATCGATTCCAATGTACAAAAGTGTTTCCTATACTGTGCCTTATATCCCGAAGATTATAAAATCAAAAGAGAAGAATTGATAGAGCGGTTTATCGACGAGGGACTGATCGAAAGAATGAAGACCAGGCAAGCAGAGTTTGATAGAGGTCACACTATTTTGAACAAACTCGAAAATGTGTGCTTACTGGAGGCTGCAATGGACTATTTCCCGTTCGAGAAGAAGTGTGTGAAGATGCATGATTTAGTACGAGACATGGCTCTTCAGATCGCAGGTTCGGATCCAGGATTCATGGTAAGAGCTGGCGAGGGATTGACAGACTTACCGGATGAAGAAAAATGGACAGAGAGTCTTGGGAAGGTCTCTTTGATGCATAACAAGATTTCAGAAATCCCCGCTGGTGCCTCACCAAACTGTCCTAGACTTTCAACTCTGATGCTGCAGTATAGTGGTCTAAAACGGATCCCCCATTCGTTTTTTGTTCACATGGACGGTCTCAAATTTCTCGATCTATCCCATACCGGCATCAAAAGTTTGCCAAGTTCAGTCTCTGACTTGGAAAATCTCTCCGCATTGTTGGTTAGAGAGTGTGATGAGCTGCAATATCTGCCTTCCTTGGCAAAACTGACTGCGTTGAGGAGGCTTGACCTTGGGAACTCCGGTATTAAAGAAGTTCCACACGGTATGGAAAAGTTGATCAATCTCAGATACTTAGATCTCCATGCCCCCAATCTAAAAGTGTTTCCTGTCGGGACTCTACCGAAACTTTCCCGTCTCCAACACTTTGTAATTTACGGGCTGTCCAGTACATTAAAAGTGAAAGGAAAAGAGGTGGCAAGCTTGAGGAAGTTGGAGACTTTTGCAGGCCAATTCTCCAACATCCACAGCCTTAACGCATATGTCAAGTCATTTGAGCAAGGAGGACCTGGGAATTACCTACTTCAAGTGGGACTAGACGACCCCTATTTCGCACCGATTGAAAGTGCGAACTTTGAGAAACGAGCGGTTTTGAAGAAGTGCAAGGTAAGTAAGAGCAAGGAAGGAGAAGAATCCTTGGTGCTCCCAATTGATGTTCAGTACCTGTATCTTCAAGAGTGCCATGATATCGAAAGTTTATGCGACATTTCTTCATTGGAAACTGCAAGTGACTTGAAGTCTATCGTGATCAATAACTGTGAAGGGACGAAATACGTCGTTTCTTCTTGTTGTCAATCCTCATTTTGCAGCCCTTTGCAGGGTCTAGAGTCGCTGCGCCTTGCATTTCTGCAGAATCTGCATGAGATAGCCGAGTCACCACTTGTAGCACCGGGCACGTTTTTGAGTCTCAAAGATTTCAGAATATACAACTGTCCCAATATAAAGATCCTGTTCTCGCCCTGGTTATTGGCATGCTTCGAAAACTTGGAAGAACTTCACGTGGAAGATTGTGGAGAAATGGTGGAACTAATTTCATCACCCCATGATGATGAAACGTACGGGGAAAAAGACATCGGTGTCGTCTCAAGACCTTTCCCAAGGTTAAAGGTTTTACAGTTGTGGAACCTATCTGAGCTGAGAAGCATTTGTAGTTTTGGCATGTTAGCTTGTGATGCTCTCCAAGTTATCGCGGTTCGCTACTGCAAGAAGCTGAAGAGGATCCCTATCCGTCTACCACTGTTTGAAGACCGACCGTCCCCACCGCCTTCACTTCAGATGATCAAAGCTTATCCAAAAGAATGGTGGGACTCGTTAAATTGGGAACATCCAAATGCTAAAGATGTGCTTCATCCCTTTTGTCAATTTTCAAGATATTTGTAACCCATCTTCACTGATTCTTTAATGATTCCATAACACCGTGTTTATATAATTTTCTTGTCTATTCCTAATTACATTCTTTATGCTTACCCTTCGACAAATCTTAACACTGCATATGTTGGTCTTGATTCATGTGAACTCTTGCTCGAAGACGGTTTGGTTTTGTAATTCGAATACTTTGTACGTGCTCTGTTATTTCCCTGTAACAATTACTGTTAGAATATAAAATTAATGTCAGCCCACCTTCTTATAGCTTACATTTTGCGGGAGAAAACGGTAAACTAACATGGTCTATAAGTTCTAAGCTCAAAACCTTTAGTTACACGTACGGAAAAACTTATGTTTTTATTTAGTGAGTGTTACAACATGAAACTAATGTTGGTCCGTCTTCTAACAGCTTAAGCTTTTGTGAGAAATGGCAATGTAAGAGTACCTGAGCACGATGATATTGTTGTTCTAGCGTAGGGACCACTGATAGCCCTGTGTAGCTTTTATTCTTGCTCTTGTTTCAAGGGAAGGACTAGTATCACAACCAAAAAAGAAAACAAAAGAAAAGGAAGAAAAAGAAGAAGAAGGAAGACCAAACCGGATAAGATCTTTTTCTTTTTCTTTTTCTTTTTTTTTTTTTTTTAATTTTTTTTTGTAGGATCTTTTCGTTTACGTGCTTTACTTGCAGGGGTGTGAATTCATTTTGATACCTTACTTGCTTCCCAATGTCTCCAGCCTTTTTGTTTCAGTTTCACTTATAAAAAGAGGACAAGCTTTAGCATGACATTCTTGTCCCGGTTTTCGCTTCCGATCTCTATCTGCAGTCGAGTACTGTCGATTTTTTAGCGAAAAGATTTTCTGCCTGTTCTTGCCTTTCAGCCAGGTACGTTTTCCTTTTCCTCTAAATCCATCTACGAGCTTGTCTTTCAGTATTTTTTCCCCATCATGCATGCTTGGAATAACTAGTTGTTTATTTTTGTCATTATTATTCTTTGAAAGTGAATAACATGTTCTTTAATTCTTTGACTATATTTTTTCCTTCCATTTTAGCTTTGATTTAATCATTTTATTAATTTTTGCTCATTGAAGTTTAATTTTTGGCATGATTAAAAAGAATATATATATATATATGTGTGTGTGTGTGTGTGTGTAGATAATAGACAATATTTAGCGCTATGATCTAACGTTTTACCTCCAAAAATACTATACGCTGTTCAATCAAAAAATAAAATGAATAAGAATTTCCTTTTAAAAAGTTAAATACTCAAAAAGATAAGAAATAACAAAACCGATTGGTTGTCAAAAACCTTCAAGATTAGTATTTCACTACACCTTAAAAGCTTTTTTTTTTTTTTTAATACACAAGCAAGAACACACATAAAAACACAAATAAAAACATTATTAGTCTTTTGAAAGAAATTGATATGTGATTTGTATATAAGTCGTTAGTTAATGATATGAATGATCTTTTAATTATTTTAACTCAAATTTCTGTAAATTAAGATCTTTAATTAACTGTTATCAAAGTAGAAAACTTTCAATTAACTTTGTTTTAAAATATAAAATTGGATTAATATTGATTAAAAATGACCTTTTTATACTCTAGTCAAGTGTCAATTTTCATTAAAAAAAATAAAAAATAAAAATCAACATTATAATCAATGAATGATAAATTACTACAAATTTATAAATTTAATATATAAATTATTAAAATTAAAAGTTTAAGATATACATTGTAACTGTGAGATAAATTCGGATATGGTAGTTCAAAAACTTTTTTTTTTTTTTTTCCATAAAACGGAGGGAAAAATTCTCACAAAACAACGCCACACCAACGTATTTAGAGTACGGAAAATGTCCTTGATAGTGTCAAACAAAAAATGACTGTGCTCTCCGAACATGACAAATGAGGCCGTTGGAGTTTCAACAATCGGAGGCAGCATTAGAAAAACAAAACAAAACAAACAAACAAACAATCAGCGGTAGCCAACCGTGCTACTGGCTGTAGCCAACTGTGCTACACCAGCTTTCTCACCAAAATCCCAACACAAAAAATATAAAAAATAAAAAATAAAAACAAAACTCTTACAACTCCAAGGGGGACAGTGGACGGAGATTGCCGCCGGCCTCACGATCTCCGTCATGGGTGTGGTGAGATCTTCGGCACAATCCCCTTCACAAAAATAGAAAATATGGCTTGTTTTTTCTTTTTCTTTGCAATAACTTTTCATGGGTAGCAAAATTTAGTTTGTTGACGTTAAAGGTAGAATTTTTTACAATTTTACGTACTCATAATATCATATTATGTAAAAGCTTCTAAAGATGCATCAATATAAAAAGCTACAGAATTGGATATGCATTGACAACCTTCAATCAAGAAAAAAGAAAACAGTACTTGCTAAATCCTCTTATTTGATAAGAAGTTGAATTGTTGTGGAGGAAAAATGTAACCCATTTGTGGAAAGGTCAATTCTAAATTTTTATTTTTATTTTCATCATATTACTTCACTGTTTAACAACTATTTTGAGTGACTTGCCAGGAAAAAAAAAAAAACACACACACACACACACACACACAAACCTAGCCTTTTGGAGAAAAAAAGAGTTTGAATCCTCCCCTTTCCGACAATATATAACAGTCAAGAATAAAGAGAGTCTGGTGCAGAAGCTTCAAAAGCTCGGAGAGGGGGATGAGTCTTGAGTTGTGTTACAAGGAATAATTAGAAGTTTTTAAATCTCAACAAAAATATATATATATATATATAGAAGTTTTAACAAAAGTAAAAAGAATTTATGAATACCACTTGATATATATATATATATATATATATATATGTATATATATATTTTTTTTCAATTTGGACTTTAAGACTACGTGACGTATTTTAATTAGAGAGATAAATATCAAAATAAGAGTGGGTGACAGATGAACAACTCCCATTAAGAGTTTAGGTGCTTCTGTTTTTATTGCTTTAACTTTTATATTGGGTCCCATCTAAGATCCAAACAAACACAGCCATTGGATCTTACTCCATGATGGGGAAAAGAGAATGTTCCCCATCATAAATTGGCCATCATTTTAAACATATTTTTTAAATATTCTTTTATGGTATTTTCCCTTATAAAAATTTGAATTTATTGTTGGAATTATGGATTTAAATTTATTATCCAAATATGGTCCTATGATCATCTAATTTAAACTCATATATAGTATGCAGTTGAAAAAATTCTCAAATTTCTTACGTAATTTCTAAACAAAAGCAATCTATGCGTAAGCCCTTTATTTTCAACAATTACATTTTAGAATTTAGTGAACTTATGTAACCCATTTTAGGGTCATTTTATTACTGTGATTTTCTCATGAAACAATTTACAGTGACACTCCATGACTTGTGTCAAAGATGTAGTAACACTCCTTGATTTATGTCAAGATTAGAGTGACACCCCCTCGATCGAATGACGTCTCTTCTGACTAAATCTGTTTAGTTTTCTCATGCTTAGTTCAAAATTGTTGTGTAGGTATTTCCCTCTCAAGATGTTAACGTGGCCTCAACCCGTTGTTAGATACTACAAGTACTACAAAGACCTTGAAGAAAACATACAAAATCTCATGAACATTTTGGAAGACCTCACTCTCCAAAAGGAAGATGTAGAACAAAGGTTGAAAGATGACAAGGTTCCGGAACAGGAAGCCGGGGACTGGTTAAAAGCCGTCGAAAAAATGAAAACCGATGCACGTATTATCCAGCTAAAGGTTTGGGAAAAGAAGTATCTCTCGCGTGTATGTCTCGGAAAACATGTTGATGAGAAGATTAAAGAAGCCAAGGAACTTGTCAAGAAAGGCGGTCTATACGAATCGCCTGAGTTGTGTTTCAAGTATGTCATCCTTGGTGGCGGTGTTTCAGCCGGTTACGCGGCGAGAGAGTTCGTAAGACAAGGCATCAAACGAGGCGAACTCGCTATTGTTTCGAGGGAAGCAGTGGCGCCTTATGAGCGCCCCGCGCTCAGCAAGGCGTATCTGTTCCCAAAGTCACCTACCAGGTTACCTGACTTCCATGTTTGTGTGGGAAGCGGAGGCCAAAGATTTCGTCGCGAATGGTACACGGAAAGTGGGGTTTCGTTGTTCCTCAACACGGAGATATCCCGAGCAGATCTCGCTTCAAAAACTCTCACCGCCGCGAATGGAAGAGCCTTCAAGTATGAGAATCTGATCATTGCAACTGGCTCCTCCGTGATCAAATTGTCGGATTTCGGCATAGAAGAAGCTAATGTCAAGAACATCTTCTACTTGAGAGAAATCAGCGACGCCGATAAGCTCGTAGAGGGAATCAAAGCAAAGAGAAAGGGAAAAGCCGTCATCGTCGGAGGAGGATACATTGGGCTCGAAGTTGGAGCAGCCATGAGAATCAACAACTTCGATGTCACCATGGTTTATCCCCAAAAATGGTGCATGCCTAGGCTTTTCACACCGGAGATAGCCGCTTTCTACGAGAGTTACTACACCAACAAAGGAGTAAAGATCGTGAAGGGAACGAGCGTGGTCGGGTTCAACCCAAACTCGAGCAACGGCGAGGTAAAAGAAGTGAGGCTCAAGGATGGTAGGGTGTTGCAAGCCGACATTGTTGTTGTTGGAGTTGGTGCAAGGCCTCAAACTTCAATGTTCAAGGGGCAAGTTGAAGAGGAAAAAGGCGGGATTAAGACTGATGCATTTTTTCGAACAAGCGTTCCAAATGTTTACGCTGTTGGGGATGTAGCCACATTCCCAATGAAAATGTGCAACAATGAGATGAGAAGAGTTGAGCATGTTGACCATGCTAGGAAATCGGCAGAGCAAGCCGTTAAGGCCATAAAAGCAAGTGAAGACGGCGAGCTCATCGAAGATTTCGACTATCTCCCGTACTTCTATTCGAGGGTGTTTGATTTGTCATGGAAGTTTTATGGGGACAATGTGGGAGAAACTTTGATTTTTGGGGATAAAAATCCAAACTCTAAAGAACCCAAGTTTGGATCTTATTGGATTCACAATGGGAAAGTGAAGGGAGTTTTCTTGGAAGGAGGGACAGCTGAAGAAAATGAGGCCATTGCCGAAGTTGCTAGACTCCAACCCGAAGCCGGGGATTTGGAGCAACTAGCTGGGAAAGGTCTTTCCTTTGCCTTGAAGATATAAAGAACAATATTAAAAGATATCGATGGTGTTAAGCACCACCCACTAATATAAGGTACGTCTCATAATATAAAATTTACAAATAAGATTTACTTTTTATTAGTAGTGGTGTTTAACATCAATAGTATCTGAAAGCATTCTTAGAAAAAAGTTCCACTTTCATAAGCTTGTTGGAGTGAAATTGTCTTCTATGTTTTCTTTTTTCTTTTTTCTTTGTTCTTTTTTTTTTTTTTTTCTGAGCTTGGGAATTGGATTGTTATTCTGTTGGTTTGCTTTTGTGTACTTGCAATTGACAATGTGTGTACTGGATGCATTTTCTTTTATTGATTGGATATGGAATATTTGTTGTTGGTTCTTTATATCTACAATAAAGACAGCTAATCTGTGAACGACAAAGGATATATTTGGAAACCAACAAGCCCGCCTTGTAACAAAAACGACAACAAATTTTCTTAGGAATAAACGACGTGCCGTGTCTTAGTTGACAACTAAAGTCATGTCGTTTTGCAATAAAACGACAGGTCAATCGTTAACAAAACGTCAACGCCAAGTTCAAAGTGTCGCTTTGCAATAAAATAAGAAGCATTCCAATTTCCAACCTCAAATTTAAATTAAAAAAAAAAAAAAAAAAAAACGACATGATTTGTAGCTTCACGGCAAACAAGGCAACGTTGTTTTGTTTACCCAAACAAAAAAATAAAATGAGTTATTTGTTCCTTTAGTTCCTAAATCATGAACATTCATCACTTTGATCCCTGCTTTTTAACTTTAATGAATTAATTTTTGAACTTTTGATTTTTAATAGTTTTGGTTCCTGATATTAAAATAAATGAAAGATTATTATTGAAATTTAATGTATATAAGTATGTGTCAATCTCATGTTAGCATGAAACTTTAGGGAAATAATTAGACTGCGTATAAAAATGTCATCTCTATTTATTAGAAATCCTTAGAAATTACCAAAATTTTCACTTAAAAAATTATTTCTTTAAAATTTTAGATTTTATGCAATTGGGATACGATTATTTCTACTAAATTTATCATTCGTCAATTGGGTTGCTTTTCTCATTAAGTATTGGTTACATTTTTATATGTTATTTGTACCGGTGAATTGGTTTATGGATGAGTGCTCTTGGAGTAATCGGTATGACTTTAAATCTACGTGTTTATACAGGAGCTGATAACATTCGAGATTATGCAGGATTATTAGAAATTGATATGTCTTTTCTTTTTTTGAATTTTTTGATTGATCACAATTTTGTATATTCCATTTACTATAATAGTTCACTGGGAATTTGTTAGAGGAATGTTAGTATTAGGGATCAAAACTATAAAAAATAAAAATAAAAATAAAAAACAAAAACAAAAATAAAAGTTCATGGACAATTTATTGGAATTAAAAATTTAAATATAAAAAATAACTGAATATTCATAATCCAAAGACTAAACTGACAACTGCCCAATCAAAAAATTAGAAGTTAACGTCTTTTAGATGGGTTGATAGGACATCTATTCTCCTTATTAAATGCTTGGGCTTTAGTCGTCAACACCATGTTGGCCGGGACATATGGATAATTCACTTCGTAAGGAATCCATATATCACACGGAGGGACATCTACCTCCACGGGGTTATCTAGACATTACAACCTCTACCCCTATAATCTATTTAGCTTTATCTAAAGAAAATTAAAAAAAAAAAAACAAAAACAAAAACAAAAACAATGCAAAACAAAAACAAAAACAAAAAATTAGAAGAAAGAAGTAAACGCCATTTTTAATTCAATGGTAATTAAACTAAATAATGTTTTAAAAGTATTTAAAATAAATAACTATAAAAAAAAACTATGGTGGGGAAACTACATTTGCCCACCGATGGGGTAACTGATATGCATTGTTCGACGACTAGTCATTGGCTAATAATAATAGTGCCTATAGAAAATAACATGAAGACGACAGCATAGGATCATCTTCCTCATTTTAAGTCTAATAATTATGAAAAGACACCCCTACATTTTATAAAATATCAAATTTTTACTTTATATTTTTCAAATTTCTAAATTTAACTAAAAACTAAAAATTGGGAAATAGACCTCAAATTCAAAATCCCTAAAAACAAAAAAAATAAAAAAATTTCATAAGATTCGAGAAACCTCCAAAAAAGAAACCTAAAAGATTGAAATGAAAATGGCCTTGTAGACACTAAAGACCACTTAGCCGCAAATGAAAAATTCCAAAGGACATGGTCGAAAATATCCACGATATTTCTGAAATTTCCACCAAAATTTCCTTATTTGAGAAGTACCGAAATATTTTTAGATATAATATCATTTCTGACAAAATATCGAGGAAATATCGGAAAATATTAAGAAATATCGATATCGGTAAAATGTAGTGTAATTTTTACAAAATATCAGAAAATATTGAGGAAATATTGGAAATTTTGGTGGAAATATTAAAAATTTCGGGTGGAAATTGCAATTTGAAAATTTAAAAAATTTTGGATTTCTATCATTTATTATCTTTTTGAGCATGCTATAATTATGTTCTATATATTTTAAATAGATGGTGAGATACAATAACTAGTAACTAGCATATTATAATTATCTTATAAAAAAGAGATAAAGATAAAATAAAAGATAATACAAAAATACTGAGAGAATATATTCTCTTAGACTTTTTACAAACTTTGCACAATTTCGTATTTATGAAAATAGATTAGGAAGAGATCTACATACCTATATATTAACATGTTTACAACTATATTTAAGTCTATTCAACTAACATGCCATGACACTAATTTTGTTTGAATTAGGATGGCATCTTTTTGGTATTAAGATATGTAAGATATAATATGTTTCTTATATAAAACTTGTCTACTTTTGTATCTTTTTGCTATCCTAAAATGTTAAAAATTATTTTAAAGTATATTTCAGTAACTTCCGTATTTTTTTTTTTTTATATTTCCACTGATATTGATTATATTTTTAAAATTTCCATAAAATTAGACTATCAATATTTCCGTCTGTATGGATATTTTCATCCTTGATAACATTTGTTGATTTTGATGACATTTGTTGTCTGTACTTGTGGAAGTACTGTTGGCTGGGTTCTATCTTGTAGTGGTTCAAACCTTATTTTGCCTCCTCCATGGGTATTCTTTTGCTTCGTGTTAATGAACTTCGGACAATAATGTTTTGGATACCTTTAGCAAGTCTCACTTTTAGATCCTTACTTGTAATTAATGTTAGACAACTGAATTTCTTCCAATTTGGATCACAATTCACAAGTTATTTATAAAATATAACATAATTTGAATAAAAGATATGGAAGAACACCGGCGAGACAGTGGGTCTTGCCATTCATAGCGCCACCATCCCTACGCAGCTGTACGACATCTTGCCAACGCCACCACACCCTAACCCAACGTGAGCACCCGCCACCCACAGCCCAACCCAAGACCTCCGATCTTGAGCCATCAGATTGCAACCACGATCCCACACAAGAGAGCCATCCATCGGACAATCATGGTAGTTGACGGCCAAGCGATTCATAACGGCACCAGTTCCTCCCACTCCCTACGACGACATCAGTTCCCCTACTCCCTACGACGGCACCAACCACAAAGCACCTGTCGGAATCTGGGTTTTGATTCTCATATTCGCTTTGTAATGTCTTCTCCTTTTGGGGGGGGGGGTAAAAGAAAAGAACTCAAATTTTCTTAAAAGTTTGGGCTACAAAATCAATTTTACTAAATCTAGAGGTAATATTTCAATTATTCTTCTTTATGTTTTCAGTTTCAATTTGATGCGATAAAAAACACCTACATCCTTTTTTAGATTAACTGATAACCATTCCATCTAACCTTATTGAAAGGGAGGGGCAGCCATCCCTCACGGTAGAAGTCCCCTTTGTTTGTTTATTAGAAGAAAATCTGTCATTAAATTAATAAATGTTTATGAAAAAGTATTTTAGGTCATACTTTTATAATTCCTTTAATTTCAGAAATGTTATTTCTTCTTAGAAAAAATATCTTCTAAATATTTCTCCTGAACCAACCGTTTGCGTTTGTTTTCAACCTCTCTCTCTCTCTCGCAAGAGAAAAAACAGGGGGGATTAAAAAGAGAGAGAGAGAGAGAGGCAATTTTTGTATTGCTCCGATTCTGAACAACAAGACTTAGGGCTTTTCCATTTTTCTAAACCCTAGTTTTGGAGCTTCATTCGAACTCAAAAATGGCAGAAGCAATTAGAATGGAGAGTATCCACAGCCCAAATCTGAAAGAACCCAATTCCAAACTCTACCGCCGAGGAAAGATCGGTCAGATTCTCAGCTACGTCGCCAAATTCGCTTTCGAATCCACTCTCGTCGAATCTCTCAGAATCTCCACTGGTTTGTTCTCTCTCTAGAAAAAAAAACCCTAGATTTTTGTTTGAAGAATGTTTCTATTCGTGGTGGGAAATATTTCTGAAGTTCCAATTGATGCTAATGATAATAAAGTTTTGTTCTTTAGGAAATTCAGAGTATTGGGGTTGTTTAGAATGCGAACTTGCAAATTGGGTTTTAAGGTTAACAAGTGCCGCGAAGAAAATGGTTTTGATCTGATACAGGAAGATAAGATTTTATAGGGAGAGAGAGAGGGAAGAGGAATATATTTTATATATATGTGTGTGTGTGTGTGTGTGTGTGTGTGTGTAAGCAAGAAATGATATTTGTATTGGGAATGAGATAAAAACAGAGTGATTGGAAAGAAACCTTGCAGAACTTTAAACCGAATTCATGGTCTAGACTCTTAGCTGAAGTTTCTATATATATATATGTATGTATGTATGTATGTATGTATGTATGTATAAGCAAGAAACGATGTTTGTATTGGGAATGAGATAATAACAGAGTGATTGGAATGAAAACTTGCAAAACTTTCAACGGAATTCATGGTCTAGACTCTTAGCTGAAGTTGCTTTTGTTCCCACTATTTGATTTCACATGCTCAATGAAAAGATTTAGGCAACTTAACACTCTGAACTTAAGAAAAAATGGCGACATTAGAGTTTCTGCTCGTTTTCCCTCCAAAAATGGCATCTTGTTATTTTTGGAGGGAAAACAAGCAGAAAATTGAAGTATTGAAATAATTTTTTCAAGTTCAGGGGTGTCGTTAGCTCATCCATGGCGATTTTTGAAATTTGTTCAAGATTTTATCACCAGTTAAATGCCCATTTTAGGATAGTCGTCATGCTGTCTATACATATATATAAATATAAACATATATATACTTGTCATCAGTTTAGCTTGCTTTTCTACCAAATTCATATATATATATATATATATATATTTTTTTGGTGGTTTAGGAAAACATTGGGTGTCGTGGATACCTCGTTTCCTGGACATTAACCTTGATGGTAATGTAAACCGTACAACCATATTGAAAATCTCCTAGTGCTGACGTAAGAAGAGTCTTCAAAATGCAACTCTTAACATAGGATAAAGTACAAGAAATTGTCAAAAGGATAAGCAAAATTTGTGCACGTACATTCCAGCGTCACGTAATTGGCGCTATCGAATTCAGAAGGCATTAGAAAATTTTGGTTTAAACCTATCTCCGAACTCTTCCGCATCTCAAAAATGTTTATACTCATCCCAATTCTCCTTGCTTTTTCTTTGATTCATTTTAACAGGGAGAAAGCAAGAAGAATCGAAAGATCAGTTGTTCCCGTTTCCTTTTGATGGCAAGAACGAGCCGCGAGATCTCAAGTTAGTGAGGGAGGAGATGCAAGCAAAGATGGCAAAGTGGCAAGAGGACATGAACAAGATAAAGCATTGCCACAAGACATCAGCAAATTGTGTGGAGGAATCAGAAGCTCTGAAGAAGGCATTGGATGAAAAGTTGCAAGCAAGCATTGAGAAGATGCAAGAAGACCTGAATGACGTAAAGCAGCAACACAAGATATCGGCGAAAAGCGTGGAAGAATCTAATCTTCCAAAGAAGAAACCGGAAGAAGACATGAAAGGATATGATCTTGTGCAAAAGGATCGTAAAAGGGTTTTCATTCGCTCGAGGCTATGAAATGGTGAAGCTTAATCAGCGGGGCAACAAAACGAAGAACAACCATTGTTTTTTGATCTAATGTTAGTAGTACTAGTTAATATAAGTACGGTTTAAAGCTTAACTTATGATCATACAATGTGAAAGCAAGTAGCTTTGTTTTATGCAATATTGGGCAAAAAAGTTTCTATAAAGTTTCTATAATGTATAAAGTTTCTATAAAATATATATATATATATATATATAAATTTTGAGCTGTTTTTTCATGTCTACTGATCTGTTTTCTCATGGGTCATGGTTAGTATGAATTGATATGACATCTGTAGTTTTTTGTTTTTGTTTTTGTTTCTGTTTTTACGAAGTTACTGATTTAAAATTATTAAATCCCACAGGGTTTAGCTCAGTGAGTGGGAGAGAATTTGTGAAGTTTTATTTTTAAATAAATAGAAGTAGTTGTTCATAAGATATAAAAATAAATAAACTAAATTATCAGATTACTCATTTACAATTAATAAAATAAACTAACAAACTTTTCAGAAAAATATCCAAAAGAAACATAATGATGAGTTTTTAGCATCTTGTTAAAAGTTGTAGCTAACAGCAAAAGAAATCAGTACAAATTCGTCCAGTCTAAATCCTAAATGAAATCATTAGTGTCAACTGTTAGTAGTCACTGCTCTGGTGGGCTAGGAAGCGACTCAATCTGGTCGAACATGTCGACTGGGAAGTCATCGAAGAAGCCGTCGGGGGTAGTGCAATCATCAAACTTTGGCATTGTAGGATCAGTTCTACTACTTCCTGCGGGTTCAAGAAATGGCGGTATGCCAAACAGAAGTTCTTCTCTGCTTCCGAGTTTTGAGGCCTCCAGTGATCCAAACACATCAAAGTAAGGGTCACCAAGGCCTTCTGAAGGAAATGTGAGGTCGGATTGGGATTGTAACATTGGAGGGAAAGGATCTAGTGGTTGCGAATCAATGTGTGGATTCTTCTCGGTGTGGTGGAACGATGGCTGACCAAGATCTTGCTCAACATTAAGCAGTTTCGGGTTGATAAGATCCGGCAGTGACACCATTTTGATGTCGGAGTTCGGGTTGAAGGATGATGTGCTTGAGAGTGCCTTTGATGACGATTCTCCTTCGGATGGAGAAGAGAAAATTCGACCCTGAGAATGGAAAAGTAAATGACAATCTCAGAACTATAAAAAGATGCATCAAACCTGCCTTCTTACTAGCAATGGCATATTATAATGTGGCTCTAAGACTAAAAAAAAAGTGTGGAAGTAAAATTTCATTTTTAACTGTAAGTAGCTTTATTCCCAGATTCTAGTTTAGAATAGGTTAAAAATAATAATAATAAAGAATTCGCGAATATATAGTAAACAAATACCATTTATCTTAATTATGAATATAGGCAGTAGCAAAGCCACCTTATTTTGAGTGGGGACACGTGCCTCCACTTAACTTTTAAAATTTAGCTTTTTACTCCCAACTTTTTATAAAAATATTTGTTATTTCCCATTTTAAGAAAGAATTCTAACAATGCATCTACTCTACTCAACGATAAAAATATTTAACTATGTCCTAATTTAATTAAAAATCTTTTGTTGACTACAAAATTTGACATGTTATGGTCGTAAAGGCAACATTTGGTAACGGAACTTACAAAAACGATCAAAAGGTCAAGACTAGAAATGGCAAGTACTACATAGATTTTCATTTACCTCCAGAGAGGGAACCTCATGATGAGTAGGAACTGCCCTTTTGTTTTTCCGCGATTTCAAAGGAGTCGTCGAAGATGTCTGAAGGATCCTAGCCAGCCTCTTCTGCCTGCTACTCCAAAAATTCTTGACATCGTTGTCCGTCCTCCCGGGCAAGTACGTCGCGATTCTCGCCCACTTGTTCCCAAATTGCGCCTGCAACTCTATCACCACCCGCTCCTCCTCGGGCGAAAATTTGCATCCACTAAAGAAAAACTCAATGTTAGGTGTGTGACGCATTTTTGTCACATAGAGAAACAAAATGAGACTAGAGCAATGAAAAAAAAAAAAAAAATAGTAGAATGAGAAATGTTGTTACTTCTTCAAGTTTGGTCTAAGTTTATTGACCCAACGGAGACGGCAAGACTTTCCGGTCCGGCGAAGAAGGCCGTTGGATTGAATGGAGCTCCAGTCTCTAGGGCCATACTTGTTGACATGGTTAATGAGTACCTCATCTTCCTCTGCTTTCCAAGGCCCTTTTCTTATGCCATCTTCTTTCTTTCCTTTCATTTCTTCACACCCTTATTAAAAAAAAAAGAAACAAAAACAAAAAATGAAAACAAAAGCTCAAGCAAAATGGTGCTGAAAATGCCCAAAAATAGAAAATTGGTATCATATTTAAAAACGTAAAATTATAAAAGAAACGTGCAGAAAAAGAAAAGGAATAGTAGGAAAAAAAAAAAAAAAAAAAAAAAAAAAGAGTTGTGCCATTGGATCGTGGGCTTCAACAAGCTTTAAGCATGAAACCCACGACACGGGGATTAAATTCTCCCACGTTCTGTGATGGTAGGGAAAAAGGTCACACACTTGACACGTGAGAGTCAAGGAAAAATAAATAAATAAAAGAGAAGAAACTAATAATTGGGAAAAAAAAAAAAAAGGAA